>CM059426.1:94471121-95026121 GCA_030390025.1 Squalus acanthias
TAGTAATTGAGAGTAGACTGATGGGGTGGTAATTGGCCGGATTGGATTTGTCCTGCTTTTTGTGGACAGGACATAGCTGGAGAGTTTTCCACATTATCGGGTCGATGCCAGTGTTGTAGCTGTACTGGAACAGCTTGGCTAGAGGCGCGGCTAGTTCTTGAGCACGACAGCCGGGATGTTGTCGGGGCCCATAGCCTTTGCTGTATCCTGTGCGGTCAGCCGTTTCTTGATATCACGTGGAGTGAAACAAAGTGGCTGAAGACTGGCTTCTGTGATGGTGGGGACCTCAGGAGGAGGCCAATATGGATCATCCACTTGTCACTTCTGGCTGAAGATGGTTGCAAACGCTTCAGCCTTGTCTTTTGCACTCACGTGCTAGGCTCCGCCATCATTGAGGATAGAAACATAGAAACATAGAATCTAGGAGCAGGAGTAGGCCATTCGGCCCATCGAGCCTGCTCCGCCATTCAATACGATCATGGCTGATCATCCAAATCCAGTACCCTGTCCCTGCTTTAATCCCCACAGTACACATATCCCACCCTACCCCCGTAACCCCACGTATTTAATTCCCCCTAACATATCCCATCCTATCCCCATAACCCCACATATTTAATCCCCCCTAACACTAAGGGTCAATTTATCATAGCCAAATCAACCTAACCCACACATTTTTGGACTGTGGGAGGAAACCGGAGCACCCGGAGGAAACCCACGCAGACACGGGGAGAATGTGCAAACTCCACACAGACAGTCACCCGAGGTCAGATTCGAACCCGGGTCTCTGGCGCTGTGAGGCACCAGTGCTAACCACTATGAGGATGGGGATATTCATGGAGCCTCTTCCTCCCATTAGTTGTTTAATGGTCCACCACCACTCATGACTGCATGTGGCAGGTCTGCAGAGCTTTGATCTGATCCGTTGGTTGTGGGATCGTTTAGCTCTATCTATAGCATGCTGCTTCCGCTGTTTAGAATGCATACAGTCCTGTGTTGCAGCTTCCCCAGGTTGTCACCTCATTTTTAGGTACGCCTGGTGCTGCTCCTTGCTTGCTCTTCTGCACTCCTCATTGAACCAGGGTTGGTCCCATGGCTTGATGTTAATGGTATCGTGAGGGATATGCTGGGCCATGAGGTTACAGATTGTGCTGGAATATAATTCTGCTGCTGCTGGTGGCCCACAGCGCCTCATGGATGCCCAGTTTTGAGCTGCTAGATCTGTTCTGAATCTATCCCATTTAGCACGGTGGTAGTGCCACACAACACGATGGAGGGTGTCCTCAAGTGTGAAGTTGAGATGCCGCAGTCCTAGTCTGGCAGCTTTTCCTTCAGGACTTGGCCAGCTCGGTCAGTAGTGGTGCTAACGAGCCACTCTTGGTGATGGACATTGAAGTCCTCCATCCAGAGTATCATAGAATCATAGAAGATAGGAGCAGGAGTAGGCCATTCGGCCCCTCTAGCCTGCTCTGCCATTCAATGCGATCATGGCTGATCATCCAAATTCAGTACCCTGTTCCTGCTTTCTCCCCATATCCCTTGATCCCTTTAGACTTAAGAAATATATCCAACTCCTTCTTGAATCTATTTAATGAATTGGCCTCCACTGCCTTCTGTGGCAGAGAATTCCACAGGTTCACCACTCTCTGGGTGAAGAAATTCCTCCTCATCTCAGTCCTAAATGGCTTACCCCTTATCCTTAGACTGTGACCCCTGGTTCTGGACTCCCCGACCATCGGGAACATCCTTCCTGCATCTAGTTTGTCCTGTCCTGTCAGAATTTTATAAGTTTCAATGAGATCCCCTCTCATTCTTCTAAACTCCAGCGAGTATAAGCCCAATCGACCCAATCTCTCTTCATACATCATTCCTGCCATCCCAGGTATCAGCCTTGTGAATCTTCGCTGAACTCCTTCCATGGCAAGAACATCCTTCCTCAGATAAGGCGACCAAAACTGCACACAGTACTCAAGGTGTGGTCTCACCAAGGCCCTGTACAACTGCAGCAAGACATCCTTGTTCCTGTACTCAAACCCTCTCGCTATGAATGCCAACATACCATTTGCCTTCTTAACTGCCTGCTGTACCTGCATGCTTACCTTCAGCGACTGGTGCACAAGGACTCCCAGGTCTCATTGCACTTCCCCTTCTTCCAATCTATTGCCATTCAGATAATAATCTGCCTTTCTGTATTTGATACCAAAGTGGATAACCTTGCATTTATCCACGTTATATTGCATCTGCCACGCTTCTGCCCAATCACCCAACCTGTCCAAATCATCCTGGAGTTTCTCGGCATCCTCCTCGCAGCACACACGCCCACCCAGTTTTGTGTCGTCTGCAAACTTGGAGATATTACATCTAGTTCCCTTGTCTAGATCATTAATATATATTGTGAATAGCTGGGGTCCAAGGACCGATCCCTGCGGTACCCCACTAGTCACTGCCTGCCACTCGGAAAAAGACCCGTTTATTCCAACTCTTTGCTTTCTGTCTGCCAACCAGTTCTCTATCCAAGTCAATACCTTGCCCCCAATCCCATGTGCCTTAACTTTACACGCTAATCTCTTATGCGGGACCTTATCAAAAGCCTTTTGGAAGTCCAAATACACCACATCCACTGGTTCTCCCTTATCTATTTTACCAGTTACATCCTCAAAAAATTCCAGTAGATTAGTCAAGCATGATTTACCTTTTGTAAATCCATGTTGACTTTGTCAGATCCTGTCACTGTTTTCCAAGTGCTCAGCTATTACATCTTTTATAATGGACTCTAGCATTTTCCCCACTACCGATGTCAGGCTTACCGGTCTGTAATTCCCCGTTTTCTCTCTACCACCCTTTTTGAATAGTGGGGTAACATTAGCTACCCTCCAATCCATGGGTATTGTTCCAGATTCCATCGAATGTTGGAAGATGATCAGCAATGCATCTACTATTTCTAGGGCCACTTCCTTAAGTACCCTAGGATGTAGATTATCAGGCCCTGGGGATTTATCGGCCTTCAATCCTTTCAATTTCCCTAACACCATTTCCCTACAAATACTGATTCTGTGCCCTTGCTACCCTCAGTGCTTTTTCCAAGTGGTGTTCAACATGGAGGAGTACTGATTCATCAGCTGAGGGAGTAATCAGCAGGAGATTTCCTTGCCCATGCGTGACCTGAAGCCATGAGACTTCATGTGGTCCGGAGTCAATGTTGAGGACTCCCAGGGCCACTCCCTCCCGACTGTATACCACTGCTCCCACCTCTGGTGAGTCTGTCCTGCCGGTGCGACAGGACATACCCAGGGATGGTGATGGAGGAATCTGGGACATTGGCTGAAAGATATGATTCTGTGAGTATGACTATGTCAGGCTGTTGCTTGACTAGTCTGTGGGACAGCTCTCCCAATTTTGGCACAAGTCCCCAGATGTTACTGTGGATGACTTTGCAGGGTCAACTGGGCTGGGTTTGCCGCTGTCATGTCCGAAGCCAGTGCCGAGGTCGATGCTGGGTGGTCCGTCTGGTTTTATTCTTATTATTGTTTCTTGTAGCAGTTGTATACAACCGAGTGACTTGCTGGGCCATTTCAGAGGGCAGTTAAAAGTCAACCACATTGCTGTGGGTCTGGAGTTACATATAGGCTGGTAAATTTCCTTCCCTAAAGGGCATTAGTGAACCAGATGGGTTTTTATGACAATCCAATAGTTTCATGGTCACCATTACTGATACTAGCTTTTTATTCCAGATTTATTTAATTAACTGAATTCAAATTCTCCAGCTGTCATGGTGGGATTTGCACTCACGTCTCTGGATCATTAGTCCAGGCCGCTGGATTACTAGCCCAGTAACATTACCACTATGTTACCGTTCCCAGTAAATGACTATTATAGTTATTATAGTTATTATATAATATAAAAGGAAGCATGTGTGGTATTAAATATTTTACAGCTTAAAAAGCATTTGCGACCTCTCAGGTTTCTTTTTGAAGTAATGATATGATTAACTGCTTTGGTGAAGATTAAATCTCTGAGGTTTTCAAACCTCACGTGTGCTATAAATTGTAATTACTTGAAAAATTATTTAAATGTAATGAGGCAAGGCCTAGCACATTAATTAACATCAAAATGTAATGTATTATCTTGATTTATTAGAGTAGATTTTAAATTGACTGGCCGCACATAAAAATTTTATTATAGATCAGCTCCCCATTTTAGAAGCCATCTCGGAACATAGGCACAGGCCATTTAGCCCCTCGAGCCTGCTCCGCCATTCAATGGCAGATCTGTGACCTAACTCCATATACCCACCTTTACCCCATGTCCTTTAATACCTTTGGTTAACAAAATCTGTCAATCTCAGAATTTAAATTAGCAATTGACCTAGCATCAATTGCCATTTGCAGAAGAGAGTTTCAAATTTCTACCACCCTTTGCATGTAGAAGTGCTTCCTAACTTCACTCCTGAAAGGTCTGGCTCTAATTTGTAGACTATGCCCCCTAGTCCTAGACTCCCCAACCAGCAGAAGTAGTTTCTCTCTATCTACCCTATCAGTTCTCCTTAATAGCTTGAAAACTTCAATCAAATCACCTCTTAATCTTCTAAATTCCAGGGAATACAACCCTAATTTGTATAATTTCTCCTCGCAATTTACCCCTTGGAGTCCAGATATCGTTCTGGTAAATCTACGCTGCATTCGCTCCAAGGCCAATATATTCTTCCTGAGGTGTGGTGCCCAGAACTGCTCACAGTACTCCAGGTATCGTCTAACCAGGGCTTTGTATAGCTGTAGCGTAACTTCTACCCCCTTGTATTCTGATTTTCATTTCCATTCAAATCTAGCTTCAGGGTAACATATTATGGTCTCCCATTCAAGATATGAACCTATGAACTCACTGGGGTAAGATTTCTGCTGGTTACTACCAATGTTCCCTCTAAGCTGTGCGGCTGCGCAGCACTCTGAAGCTCCCGCGCAGCCAGCTTACCGGCTTTTAAATGGGAAAAACCACACAGGCGCGGTATTTTGAATGGGCCGCGCAGCCCCTTAAAGGGGTCACGCACCCAAAAACAAAACTAAAGGGAACGTTGGTCACTACATTTGTTAAGATTTCCACTGTTGGTTATTTTTAATGAAATTCTCAACAGGTCCTTTTAGAACATTTTTGTGACTTCTTTAGAAATCGTAAACAGAGGAAATCTTCGCAAACGTATTTACGATGTTGCTACACATACATGTCAACTATAGCTCAGTGGTACCACTCTCACCTCTGAGTCAGAAGGTTGCGGGTTCAAGTCCCACGCCAGAGACTGTGTTGTCTGTGATCCAGGCAATGGGAGTAGAAAGGCCACGTGAGATGGCATGGTCGAGAGGGTGGCAGTGAATATAGGTACGAGAGTTTATATGGAGGGAGAGGTTGAGGGAAGACAGGAGGGCAGTGAAATCATAGAAGAGAGGCTGAGTGAGGAAAAGAGGGAGGATATCTCGGTGAGAAACTTGGGGTGAGGCTTAGGAGGGCAATATCAAATGAGGATTTTAAAGAGTTAAGAGGGGTGGAACAAGCTAAGGTGCTTGAAGGTGGTGAAGACACCAGATGATTAGGGGGAGAGTCCAGGTGTGATTTGTTGATAAGACCACACCACCAACATGGCCGTGTGGGCAAGGCAGGGTGGAAACTATAACCTGATAGGGAGGCTTCAGTAACGGGCACGGTTTTGCCACCCGTGAGACTAGGTTTCGTCAAAGCCATGTTGTTAATGCAATCATCCACAATAAAGTCATCGATGGCAAGGGCCTTGTTTACGAGTAACTGGACATTCTGGAGGAAAATGTGGAGAAAGGTGGTGATTGCCGATCTGCTGCAACAATGAGTGGAGTGACCAGGATGGGAAGGATCTTGGGGAAGGTTGGCGAGAGGCAAGGATGGGGCATTTGGGGTTGCTGTTCATAAGGAGACAGTGTCTTGACGGACCCTTCGAAGAATGCCAAGAGAGACACAAAGAGAAGCCATGGGCTTATCCAAGGTATTTCGGCAGCAATGGAGCAGAATCCAGTGCAGCTTGGGAGCCCACAGGAACAGATCAGGCATCAAGTGAAAGATACCCAGAGGAACAGAAAACTGAGCACGCAGGAGCAGACCAGGTACTAGAATAGAGCCAGTCCATCAGAGAACACAGTCTCCGTAGAAAGCAGCAGTGAAAGTGGAGTTCACTATAAAGCCCAGAAGCCAGTGGAGAAATAGACTTTAGCACAGGAGAAAGTGGATTTCTGTCCAGGACCCAACACAGCAGCAGAGTAAAGACGAGAAGCCAGGAATGCACTGAAATTCCTGACCTTCTCCCCCCAAGTTCCTGACCTCCTTCCCCCCCCCACCCACCCAAGTTCCTGACCTATCCACCCAGGTTCCTGACCTCCTCCCCCCCACCCACCCAAGTTCCTGACCTCCTCCCCCCCACCCACCCAAGTTCCTGACCTCCCCCCCACCCTGAATTTTCTTACCTCCTTATCCCCCAACCCCCAAGTTCCAGACCTTCTCCCCCTGCCCAAGTTCCTCTCCCCCCAAGTTCCTGACCTTCTCCCCATGCCCAAGTTCCCCCCACCCCGGGTTCATGACTTTCTCCTCCCAACAAGTTCCTGACCTTTCTCCCGCGCCCCCCACCCCCAATAGATGGGGCATTGTGTGTGGGTCACGGATTGTTAACAGGTTTATTGGGTATGAAGTGAATAGTGACAGGGTCATGACTTCCGGATTTCATCTAGTCCAATGACGTTACTTGCCACACATGCACCGAGCTTTCCGAAAAATCAACCAGGTCTAGGGGGGAGGAGAGGGAGAACATGGTGCGGGTGTAAAGGGGGTGGGGTTGGAAGATCGTGATCCGTCTTACCATCTGGATCACATTCTCGCTCTCATTTCCCCCCTTTAGACCTGAATCATGTTCTTCCCCATCCCCACTGTGCTCTCCATGCTCTTTACCCCGCCCCCCCACCACCGAGTTCCTGATCTCCTCTCCCCTCCGATCCTCTCTCCCTCTCCTCTCTCTCTCTCCCTCCAATCTCCTCTCTCTCTCTACCCCCTCCGATCCTCTCGCTCTCCCCCCTACGATCCTCTCTCTTTCTGCCTTAGATCCTCTCTCTCCCCCTTCCGATCCTCTCTCTCTCTTCCCCTTCGATCCTCTTTCTCTCCCCGCTCCGATCCTCCCTCTCTCCCCCCTCCTCTCTCTCTCTCTCTCTCCCCCTCCGATCCTCTCTCTCACTCCCCCCCGATCCTCTCTCTCTCCCCCCTCCAATCCTCTCTCTCTCCCCCCTCCGATCCCCTCTCTCTCTTCCCCCTTCGATCCTCTCTTTCTCCATCTCCAATCCGCTCTCTCTCCCCTCCAATCCCCTCTCTCTCTCTCCCCCCTCCAATCCTCTCTCTCCCCCCCTCCGATGCTCTCTCTCTCCCCCCTCCGGTCCTCTCTCTCTCCCCCCTCCAATCCTCTCTCTCCCCCCTCCAATCCTCTCTCTCCCCCCTCCGATGTTCTCTCTCTCCCCCCTCCGATCCTCTCTCTCCCCCCTCCGATCCTCCATCTCCCCCCCTTCAATCCTCTCTCTCCCCCCCTCCAATCTTCTCTTTCTCTCCCCCCTCAGATCCTCTCTCTCTCCCCCCTCCGATCCCCTCTCTCCCCCCACGATCCTCTCTCTCTCCCCCTCCAATCTCCCCTCTCTCTCCCTCCGATTCCCTCTCTCTCTCCTTTCGATCCTCTCTTCTCCCCCCCAGCCAGCACGGATCTAGTTCTCCATGGAGCTGAGGAAAACATGGCCTACTGCGGGCCACAACTGTGGAGTTCTGCGCATGCGCAGCATCGGTAACTGCACGCATGCGCAGAAGAGGGTCGTGTTCACATGCAAGGCCGTGCAGAATGATCGTGCAAATAATCACTCCACTTGTAAAATTAATTTTTCAGGGCCAGAGAGGTTATTTGGCAGTAATTATCACTTATCACGCTGTTAAAAATTCACTTACTCCTCAATGTACCAGCCCTAACTTTTTCTGACGTCTTTAGTGGTGAGGGAACTAGTGGGCAAGTACCCCAAGTTCACGGCATTACAGTGATTTCAGCGCCGAGTCTATCAGCGAGGACTGTTACAGCGCAGGGAATCTCTGACAGCAGCTTCTGGATTTCCGCGTTTAACTGCGCATGTGCGTAGTCCAGAAGTTGCTGGCAGATTGTCTCCGTTATAATGGTGAACGCTGTTAGCCTCACTGTTATTATCAGTGCAATATCCGGGCCAAAGAGCCTGCAAAATACTTTGCAAAGACATATTACGACTATATGAACAGACTGATGGGTTAATTATTTAAATGTTTAACTTCCAATTGTAAATTTGTGTTTAATTTTCTGTTCCCAAAAAGTTGACTATATAATATTCAACTGTCAGGCTTCTTCAAACATGAACACCCAAGTTGAACAAATCATTGCCTACAATGTGGCAATAAGGCACACAATGAAAGTTACAAAAGCAAAATACTGCGGATGCTGGAAATCTGAAATTTTTCCAGTTCTGACGAAGGGTCATCGACCTGAAACGTTAACTCTGTTTCTCTCTCCACAGATGCTGTCTGGCCTGCTGAGTATTTCCATACAATGAAAGTTGTTCATTATATGAGGAGCTGACCTTTCGATACAAATATGAGGATTCCATTGGGGCTGAAATTCCTCTTAAAGAAAAGCAGGAGAATGTATTTATAGTTAATGCCACACTAATGAAATTACATTTATAGAAAATTACATCTTCCAAAGCTGCACAGCCCAAATTTTCAGCAGCATGTTATTAACTGCAAAGAAAAACATTAATTTACCTGTTTTCATTAAAAGAGAAATTTGGGGTCAGTGGTACATGCTTTTTAAAATCTCCTTTCAGTAATCTGCTACTTTACGCTTGAATGCACAGCCTGAAACTATAACTTTGTATTTTCTGCTCTATCTTTTTCCTAAAGATCATTGTAGTGATTTTGGGTATTCTCGCCTGTGGCAACAGCCTGCTCTAAAAAGTTTCAGAGCCACTGTGCTGGTGACCAGAATAGCTCAGACTGCACTTGCAGTATCTGCTGCAGTGACACCATTTTCTGCTGCAGTTATGAACTACTTTGATGCCCTTTTCACATGGGATTTTTAAATAATTGTTTAATTTATTTGTTGCACACTGCAGAATATGTAGGATACCCATGACGTCTTCTCTCACATCAAACGACAGAAAATACTGGACCACATGGCCACGTTATACAGACTAAATCACTGTTCTGGATTTATTTACATTAAAGTGATACATAGAAACAGAAATATATAAGGTTACCATATAGCACAATACATAATGAGAGAACTGCAAAAATCCACAAGGCATTAATATACATTTCTCTTTGCAGTCTCTCGGAATATAACAGTTCCTTGAGATGAATCAGCAGAAAATCCTCTTTTCTTAGTAAGCAGTCCACAATCTTTCAGGATAAGATATTACATATAGAATACATGGAGCCTGGATGCATCTTCGGCAGAACTTCTAGCCACTGAAAAATTCCTGTCCTATGCAGTTCAAACCATTGGAATACAGAGCTGTCAATTATTCATGAATAGGGGCATAATACTTTGAAAATCATTACATGAAATGCTAATGAGAAGTTAAACACATATCATCCAGGTTTCAAGCCTCTACCAAAGTTAGAGTATACAGTTCAGTTCAAACCTAGAATAAAGCAATAAAATTAATTTCCTAACTAGTGCATGCAGAGGGGGAAAAATTCAGTTGGTTGCGCCTCCCGTTAGCGCCTTAAGAGGGCGCTAATGGGGCGCAAAGCAGCTAGCGCCCGGGCGCGGCGAAGTTTGCGCCGCTCGCGAAATTAACTAGACATTTTGCGGCGGCGCTAAACACTACCGCCATGATCTCCTGCGCCGGCAGATCATGACGTCACTCAAGTGCGCAACGCCCCAGTATCGCCCCGGAGCGGATATTGAGTGGCGCCCCCTGCCTTACCGCCTGACGCTAGCAACGACAGGTTGAGGGGAGCGTTCTGCAGTCATGAAGGGAAAGGGGGAGCGCTATTTAAAGGTGACCGCTTCCTGCCTTTTATTGTTGGTACCATTTTTGAACTACGCATTCTGAGAGAGGTAGAGACTTCTGGAGAGATTCAACGTTGTGTGAAGGAGTTTTGGGTACTGAGCAGCACTTTGCAAGTTCATTTTGATTTGCCATTCCTTGTATCGATTTAGGCAGAGACTGTGGGGGCTGCACTCTGAGCTCTTGGCCTGGTACTCTCCATTGTGCTTTCCAGCAGATTTGATTTGCAGGTCTCTCCAGGCTGAGATTCAAGGCTGCAATGAGCAGGATGTGGATGGAAAGCAAGATTAACCATCCCCTTTAAGAACTGGCCCGTGCCATTGTGTGTGTGTTCCATTGCTGACTGACATTACATGAGCTTCGCCAGCGCTCTGAGGTAGCGCCTCGCTCCTCGGCCTTTGCACCTTAAGACAGGTGTGAAGCGCCTGATTTAGCGCTGCAATCACCTCCAGGGGCGATAAAAGTGAAGTTTGCAGTCGGTGGCGATAATTAGCGCCAGGCGCTAATCTTTGCGCCCGGCCGATATTTGCGCCCCAAATGGGGCGCGACTGAATTTTTCCCCCAGAGGGTCTCCTGTCTTTCATTTAGAAACTTAGTGAAAGAGCAGCCTCCAACTGAAGTCACAGTTATTTTAAACTATACAAAATAAGACAGATATAAGTCTGAGCAGTGTTTGCCCAGTTTCGAGTGTGCAGGGATGCAAAAGACAAAGCAATACTAAATGGTCAATTTCACATATAGAGGCCTAGAGGAAGATTCAAGTGAGCAACAAAAATGGTGAATTGGTTCCCTGCTGAAGCTGAGGATTAAAATATATTGGGGCCAAAATTCCTGCCTGCAAATTTTAACCACAAAATTGCTGTATGTGTAAAGCACCATTTCTCACTTTATACTCACGATACCTTTCGCTCAAATTAGTAAAGACAGAAATTTCACCTCCACCGTTTGGACAAAGTAGAGGACGCTTCACTATTTTGCCTGTAGCTGGTACTGTGGGGGTCACCTTATGTGACCTATTAAGTACAGTGGGGCTCCACCAACATTACGTGACAGCCCCACTGTATTGATCTTGAACTTCCCCATCTCTGCAATGGACAACTCGAAAGTTCGTTGTTAATGTCTCAGTTCAAGGTCTTCTTAAAGAGTGACTTGGACACTGTGGGGTAATTTTAACCCCCAAAAACGGGTGGGTTTGGGTCAGGTGGAAATTAAAATTTCTTAAATTTCAAACCCAAACCGAACCTGCCTCGAACTCACCCACTTCCAGTTTTAATGGAGGTGGGACGGGGTGGGCAACCAACTCGCTCTCAGGAGGCGGGACCCTCATTTAAATATTTTAATGAGGCTGCGTGCCTAAGATTTTGGCCGGAAGTTTCTGTACCTGGGCGGGTCGGGTTCATCTAGGATTGTGCAGGCACTGCACTGGACTATTGGAGTGTTGGAAAGACTGTACAGAGGCAGAGGACAGCACCCAGGTTCTCAGATGGCTCCCTCCATATGCTTGTGGAGGGAATCAGAGCACACAGGGAGGTCCTCTTCCCTTCCGATGGGCAGAAGAAACATCCCCAGCAGACCAAAGGAGCCTGGCTCCAAATAGCAGAGGAGGTTAACAGCAGGGATGTTGTCAGGAGGACCTGGGTGCAGTGCCAGAAACGTTTCAATTATCTCATTAGATCAGGAAAGGTGAGTGCAAAGCCACACTCAACTTCATCCTGCTGTGCCTCTCATCACATCACCATCACTCTGCCTTCCCAACATTAAACATCATTAACCACACTAACATACCTTGCACGCCCACCCATCCCTCTCTATCTACATTATCACATCCCCATCTGACTAACTACCCTTCAAACTCACCCTCATCCTAATGCAATCATACCAACTAACAATACACAAAGAGGCCATTTGGCTTTGGCACCCCAATCCATCATAGTCACCCTCTACAGCTGTAACCCATCCATTCCTTACACTCATTCCATCACTCTCACTCAACCTTCTCTTCTTTACCTCCTTGCAGGAAAAGAGAGCCCACAATAAGAGGGAGACGGAGAGAACTGGAGGTGGCACTTCATCATTGGCGACCCTAACAACAGCAGAGGAGGTCGCCCTGGAAGTGTCAGGAGTCGCAGAGCTGCTGGCGGTGGGAGACGGCGAGATGGCGACAGCTCAACAACCTGGTGACAGAATTACATCTCATACAGCCACATGGCATACAGCAGTCACTCATATGGGAACTGATGTCAGCAGCCAGTGAATGTTCCATCATGTGCATAATGGTATTGGTACCCATTCTTCATATAACATATCTAACTCATCTCTTTACTCTCCCACAGGTCGATAAAAGAGCCACCCCCCCCCCCCCCCCACCCCCGACTCCACAGAGAAGCCTCCAGCCTCTGAAGGTGCACCGTCACCAGACATAAGCGCACTCAGCACCAGTGCAGATACAACAACAACAACAGCTTGTATTTATATAGCGCCTTTAACGTAGTAAAACATCCCAAGGCACTTCACAGGAGTATTAAAAGACAAAAAATTTCACACCGAGCCACATAAGGAGAAATTAGGGCAGGTGACAAAAAGCTTGGTTTTAAGGAGCATCTTAAAGGAGGAAAGAGAGGTAGCGAGGCGGAGAGGTTTAGGCAGGGAATTCCAGAGCTTAGGGCCTAGGCAACAGAAGGCATGGCCACCAATGGTGAGTAATTATAATCAGGGATGCTCGAGAAGCCAGAATTAGAGGAGGGCAGATATCTCAGGTGGGTTGTGGGGCTGAAGGAGATCACAGAGATAGGGAGGGGCGAGGCCATGGAGGGATTTCAAAACAAGGATGAGAATTTTGAAATCGAGGCATTGCTTAACTGGGAGCCAATGTAGGTCAGTGAGGACAGGGGTGATGGGTGAACGGACCTTGGTGCGAGTTAGGACACGGGCAGCCGAGTTTTAGATCACCTCAAGTTTACGTAGGGTGGAATGTGGGAGGCCAACCAGGAGTGCGTTGGAATAGTCAAGTCTAGAGGTAACAAAGGCATGGATGAGGGTTTCAGCAGTGGATGAGCTGAGGCAAGGGCAGAGACGGGCGATGTTACGGAGGTGGAAATAGGCGTTCTTAGTTATGCTGTGGATATGTGGTCGGAAGCTCATTTCAGGGTCAAATATGGCACCACGCGCACACCTCGGTGGGTGCCATGCAAGACAGAGTAGTGTTGTCACCTGATGTGTCACAAGTGAGCAAGAGGAGATGGTGGAGACGGGAACAGCAGTGGAGAGTCCTCGCCGGAGGGCGCAGGACACTCCCAGCTCTGCTCAGTTGCATGCTGACGCTGAGCCTCGGGGGCCATCCAGAAAGAGAGTGATCCTGGAAGCGCAGCAAGAAGTGCAGGAGGCTTTGACAGGTTTTGCGACCGCGATGTCTGCAAATGTGCAGAGAATGGAGGAGTCTATCTCCAACGTGAGCACCACCATGTCGCAGGCGATGGCGACTTTAGTCTCCGCCATGGATAGGATGGTCACCTACATGGAGCAGCTAATGCACCACTCACAGGAGCACATGGTCTCTATGGAGACTAGATGGCCATCTATGGAGAATAGATGACAGATGCTCATAGACCTCCTCTCTAGGAGGGATGTCAACGTAGACGTGGGTCCTCATGGCCCCACTGCTGTGCAGCAAGATGCTCTCCAGCTCCTTGCTAACAGGGAAGTGCGGGTGGCCCATGAGAGGGATGATGGTGAGAGGGGACATGGAAGTGGGGGCGCCTCTCAAAGCACTCACACTTCTCCACAGTTGACCTCCACCCCGCAGTCAGAGCCCCAGATGGCTCCTTGGATCATGATAGCCGAGTCTGTCCCTGCACAACTGCAGGAGGAGCAGACTTTGGCGGGGCCATCACAGGCTCCAAAACCCAGAGGACATCCACCAAAAGTGTCTATGCAGTCGCAGCAGGGAAGTGAGCAGGCTGCCTCTACCTCTGCTGAAGCCACGGGGTAGCACCTCGTAGAAGCACGCGTAAGAGAAAGATGCACAAGTAGATGCACAAGGGTAACAACTTGAGTGTTTTAATAAATGTTTGTGTAAAGTTTCCGTTACTGGGATGTCACAGATAAAAATATTTATTTTCACCACTTTGTGTGCAACTTTGGAAGTGGCTTAGTGAGTTGGAGTGGAGTTGGTGAGACATAACGTTACGTCCAGCAATGGTGGTCAGTGTGAAAGGAATGGCTTGGTCATTGTAGGGATGCTTTATGGTGTTACTGTGAGGTGGTGGGAACCTGGCGCAGACCAAAACTGTACACAGGACTCTAGGTGTGGTCTCCCCAACGCCCTGTACAGTTGTAGCGAGACTTCCCTACTTTTATGCTCCATCCCCCTTGTTGTGCAAAAAGTGCAACTCTCCACCCGCAGAGGCACTTTTCTTGGGCTTGCGGAGAATCTGTCAAATTCGCAAGTGCCGGGTTTCAGCACGTGCGCTTCGCATGCCTGAAACTGGCACTTGCGCGGCCCCTACGGCGTGTACACACCTCGTACGCACCCATGGGGGTCGGAAAATCCAGCCCATTATATCTCTCCTGGGCCTCAGTACTTGGCAAGCTCAAGGGTGTCATGAGCCACGTCTTCTGTGGATAGCTCTTGTCTCTAAGCAGCCAGCTGGAAAGTCTGTTTGGAGGAGCGAAGAGCTGAGGGAGGGTGGTCTGGCGCAGGACGAAAGAGTCATGGTGGCTGCCAGGGAATTTGGCACACACATGCATGATGATCGTCCTATGGTTGCAGACCAGCTGCACATTGAGGGAGTGGAAGCCCTTGCGGTTGACAAAGACTCCTAGGTGGTGATGGGGTGCCCTGATGGCCACATGTGTGCAGTCGATGACGCCCTGCACCCGTGGGAAGCCTGCCATATCGGCAAAGCCGAGCGCATGTTCAGTAACACTGGCGTCATCAGTGGCAAATTGATATAATTGGCTGTCTTGTCAAAGAGAGCATCGGTGATCTGTGTGATGCATCTGTGGGCGGGCAACTGTGAGATGTCGCAAATATCTGCTGCAGATCCGTGGAAGGAGACTGAGGTGAAGAAGTTGAGGGCACTGGTGACTTTCACAGCCACTGGTAAGGCATGTCCACCCGCTCCTCTGGGCTGCAGGTCTTGCTCCAGCAATCTGCAAATGTCTGCGACGACCTGGCGCAATAGCCTGAGCCTCCTTTGGCACTGCTGCTCAGTCATGTTCAGGAAGCTCATCCTCTGCCTGTATACCCTGTGTTGGGGGCATCGCCTCCGGCGTAGTGCAGACCTGCGCACATGCCCTCTGTCCTGTGCAGCATCAGGTGGTTGAGAAGGTAGGTGGTGTTTTTTTTTATTCGTTTTTATGGGATGTGGGTGTCACTGGCAAGGCCAGCATTTATTGCCCATCGCTAATTGCTCTTGAGAAGGTGGTGGTGAGCCACCTTCTTGAACTGCTGCAGTCCGTGTGATGAAGGTACTCCCACAGTGCTGTTAGGTAGGGAGTTCCAGGAATTTGACCCAGCGACGATGAAGGATCGGCGATATACTTCTAAGTCAGGATGATGTGTGACTTGGAAGGGAACTTGGTGGTGGTGGTGTTCCCATGCGTCTGCTGCCCTTGTTCTTCTAGTTGGTAGAGGTCGCGGCTTTTGGAGGTGCTGACGAAGAAGCCTTGGCGAGTTGCTGCAGTGCATCTTGTAGATGGTACACACTGCAGCCACGGTACGTTGGTGGTGGAGGGAGTGAATGTTTAACGTGGTAGATGGGGTGCCAATCAAGCGGGCTGCTGTGTCCTGGATGGTGTCGAGCTTCTTGAGTGCTGTTGGAGCTGCACTCATCCAGCCTAGTGGAGAGTATTCCATCACTCTCCTTACTTGTGCCTTGTAGATAGTGGAAAGACTTTGGGGAGTCAGGAGGTGAGACACTCGCCACAGAATATCTAGCCTCTGACCTGCTCTTGTTGCCACAGTATTTATGTGGCTGGTACAGTTAAGTTTCTGGTCAATGGTGACCCCAGGATGTTGATGGTGGGTAATTCGGCGATAGTAATGCCGTTGAATGTCAAGGGGCGGAGGTTAGACTCTCGCTTGTGGCGTGAATGTTACCTGCCACTTATCAGCCCAAGCCTGAATGTCGTCCAGGTCTTGTTGCATGCGGGCATGGACTGCATCATTATCTGAGGAGTTGTGAATGGCGCTGAACACTGTGCAGTCATCAGCGAACATCCACATTTCTGACCTTATGTTGGAGGGAAGGTCATTGATGAAGCAGCTGAAGATCGTTGGGCCTAGGACACTGCCCTGAGGAACTCCTGCAGCGATATCCTTGGGCTGTGATGATTGACCTTCAACCACCACAACCATCTTCTTTGTGCTAGGTATAACTCCAGCCAGTGGAGGGTTTTCCCCCCCGATTCCCACTGACTTCAGTTTTACTAGGGCTCCTTGATGCCACACTCGGTCAAATGCTGCTTTGATGTCAAGGGCAGTCACTCTCACCTCACCTCTGGAATTCAGTTCTTTTGTCCATGTTTGGACCAAGGCTGTAATGAGGTCGGGAGCCGAGTGGTCTTGGCGGAACCCAAACTGGACATCAGTGAGCAGGTTATTGGTGAGTAAGTGTCGCTTGATGGCACTGTTGATGACACCTTCCATCATTTTGCTGATGATTGATAGTAGACTGATGGGGCGGTAATTGGCCGGATTGGATTTGTCCTGCTTTTTGTGGACAGGGCATACCTGGGCAGTTTTCCACATTGTCGGATAGATGCCAGTGTTGTAGCTGTACTGGAACAGCTTGGCTAGAAGCGCGGCTAATTCTGGAGCACAAGTCTTCAGCACGATAGCCGGGATGTTGTCGGGGCCCATAGCCTTTGCTGTATCCAGTGTGCTCAGCCGTTTCTTGATATCATGTGGAGTGAATCGCATTGGCTAAAGACTGGCTTCTGTGATGGTGGGGACCTCAGGAGTCAGCCGATATGGATCATCCACTTGGCATTTCTGGCTGAAGATGGTTGCAAACGCTTCAGCCTTGTCTTTTGCACTCACGTGCTGGGCTCCACCATCATTGAGGATGGAGACATTCATGGAGCCTCCTCCTCCTTTAGTTGTTTAATGATCCACCACCATTCACGACTGGATGTGGGAGGACTGCAGAGCTTTGATCTGATCCGTTGATTGTGGGATCGCTTGGCCCTGTCTATAGCATGCTGCTTCCACTTTTTAGCATGCATGTAGTCCTGTTTGCAGCTTCCCCAAGTTGGCACCTCATTTTTAGGTACGCCTGGTGCTGCTCCCGACATGCTCTTCTAGACTCCTTATTGAACGAGGATTGGTCCCATGGCTTGATGTTAATGGTAGAGTGAGGGATATGCTGGGCCATGAGGTTACAGATTGTGGTGGAATACAATTCTGCTGCTGCTGATGGCGTTGCTGGTGTTGGGGCTCATCTTGGTCCAATTCTGAGGACCAAGGTGAAACAGTATAAACGGTACCCATGCTGATGGAATAGATGGCAGGTCAAGTAGAGGTGAGAGAAGCAAGGTCTCAATGAGGTGACAGCGGATCCCAACATTGCTGAAAAGACTTGCAACCTCTAGAAAGCTAAATCTGTGAGGACAATGAACTCAGCAATAGCATCTGCCTTCGGAAAGTGACCAGGTGTCAGGTGGGAGTATTTATTGTACTTTTCATGCTGTGCACTAATGCGCTGGATCAATGGCCACTCAACTTCCACCTCAGGTTCACAGACGTGGTTCCTGAGCTACGTGATTCACATGCTCAGCCAGGGAAATTTGAAAGGGAGGGTTAAAAAGAGGTTTAAGTGTCTGACAAGTGCCTAATAATCATCTAAATTACCTCAGCCACCTCTGCCATTCGGGTCACTGCCACGCTGGCAAACGCGCCCAAGGGAAAGACGCGTGGGGGCGGGATGACTGTGGGTTACCGACCCGCTCCAAATTATTTCAAATTTCCCTCCCGACCCGCCTCTAATCGCGCCTGCACGGACGCCAGAAAATTCCAGCCTATATCTCTGTTCCAGCTTTAACATTGGTCGGCCGGATTTCCCGGGCCTCGGGAAACCAGTCAGCTGAAGGGAGGCGAGGACAACTACATGGAACAGGTAAGTGTCCTTCCAGCACTGCTTCCCCCCAGCCCCCCAAGCTACCTTTTTAAACTCCTCAATTACCTGACCCACCCACCCCCTCGCGATCCGATGCCTTCCTGATGCCCCTGCCAGCGCCCGCTCTCCTTCCAGCTCCTCCCATGTCCTCCACGACCCCCCTGCAATCTCCTCCATGGCTCCCATTGCGATCTTCTCCCCATCTCCCCTGAACTCTCCAGGCCGTCTGTCGATGTTCCCCCGACCTCCGAATCTCTGGTACCCTCCCATCGATGTCCCCCCCCACTGACCTCCAATCTCTCTGGGCCCCCCCCATCTATGTCCCCACTAACCCCCGATGTCTTCGGGCATCCCATCAATGTTCCCCCCGCCCGACCCCTGATCCCTCCCTCCCTCCTCTCCGCTCCGCTCCCCGGCTGCGGCCTGGTGCCAAATGCCTACCCATCCAACAGCCAGCCTCTCAATCTGGATGGCTACGGCCAGAAATGGATTCCAAAAATGGTAATCAGGTCCTGCCATTAAATTCGACAGGACCTGAAGGAAACCCGTACTTCCGGGTTTTTTGACCACTAAACTGCACCCACCGCTCCCTCCATGCATCCCCATAAATATCAGGGCCTGTGTGGCTACCATTCATATCTCTTTAGCCAGACTCACAACAAATATTCAACACTCCTATAGAAAGGTACGGTTTTTCAGATGGTGTGCCAGCAGTATCGCCATGTCCCTTTTAGATCACATTGCGAAACACTGAATATGGCCCGTTGGTATCAAGTCCACCCAATATCAAGCCAAACTGGCTTGTGCACACTTTTCCATCTCCTCTCCCCAATGAGCATCAAAATTATTCTCACCACAAAGAGCAATAAAATTGGCTCCAAGATTCGTGCCCCTTCCACTGAGGAGCAGAATTGGCCCTGATGCAGTCCCTGCATGAAGGAAGACTGATCTGCACCCCTCACCCACAGTTGAAAATCCAGCTCTGCTGTAGAAATAGGAGATCCCCTCCCCCCTCAAAGAGCCTTTGGTGGCTTCCGCCTCTGAAGTAGTTTTCCTGCCTTTGCTTCCCATTCCTATCCATTCCAGTTTTCCCCCTTCTCCTTCTCCGCGCACTCCTCCTCTTCTCTTCTCCCTCTCCTCCTCTCCACCTCTCCAAAACTCCTCCCTCCTCTCATCCACCCATCCACCCCATTTCTCCTCTCCTCATATGTTCCCTTCTCCCCCATCTTCATCCTCCTCCTTTCCCCACTTGAATCAAATGATATGCCCCACCTTCTAATCTGCTTGACCTAAATACTACACTTGGTTCTGAGTTCCTGTGTGCAACGTTCCAGGAGAGCAACAACAACAACAACTTGTATTTATTATTTATTAGATTGACTAATATATTAACAAGGATACTGTTGTAAGTGACCTCTTACCATTAATCTTACATAGAGTTACATAGTTACATAGAGTCAACAGCACAGAAACAGGCCATTCAGCCCAACTGGTCTATGCCAGCATTTACACTCCACACAAGTCTCCTCCCACCTCTCTGCATCTAACCCTATCAGCATATCCTTCCAATAAACCTAATTTATTTCAGTTCATTATTATTCATCTATTAACATATATATATATATATACATATATTCATTAATATACTGTGTAAAATGGTAAGAGACACAACTTTCAGGAAGAGAGATTTTTTTTACATGAAACAGTGTGGCCAAATTACATGGAATTACATAGAAATTACAGCACAGAAACAGGCCATTCGGCCCAACTGGCTAATGTTCCACACGAGTTTCCTCCCACCCCACATTATCGAACCCAATCAGCATAACCTTCTATTCCTTTCTTCCTCATGTACTTATCTAGCTTCCCCCAAATGCATTAATGCTATTCGCCTCAACTACTCCATGCAGTAGTAAGTCACTATTACACATATTTAATACACTATTACATATATTTAATAATTCGTTCGAAAAAAGTGTAGTGCCAGAGGACTAGCGGATAGCTAATGTAATACCAATATTTAAGAAGGGAGATAGAACATGTCCAGGGAACTATAGGCCAGTCAGCTTAACATCGGTGGTAGGAAAAATAATGGAATCCCTACTAAAGGAGAAAATAGAAAAACATCTAGAAACTAAAAATATTATAATGAATAGACAGTATGGATTTCAAAAGGGAAAGTCTTGCTTGACCAACCTCATTGAATTTTTGACGAGGTAACAGAGAGAGTAGACAAGGGTAATGCAGTAGATGTAATTTATCTAGATTTCCAAAAGGCCTTCGATAAGGTACTACATAATAGACTAATGAATAAGGTCAGAGAATGCGAAGTCAGGGGACAAGTAGCAGAATGGATAGCTAGCTGGCTTCAAGACAAAAAGCAGAGAGTAGGGGTAAAGGGTAGCTATTCAGAGGGGTAGAAGGTGGGTAGTGGTGTTCCACAAGAATCAGTGCTGGGACCACTGTTGTTCACAATTTATATTAACAATTTCGACTTTGGAATTAAAAACACAATTTCTAATACTGAAAAGACTGCAACAAATTACAAGAAGACATTAATAAACTTGCAGAATGGGCATATAATTGGCAAATGAATTTCAACACAGATAAGTGTGAGGTAGTACATTCTGGTAAGAAAAATAAGGAAGTCACATACTATTAAAATAGGGAGGCCACATATTACTTGGAAAATACGAGTCTAAATGGGGTAGAGGAGCAAGGGGATCTGGGAGTACAAATACACAAATCACTAAAAGAGAGAGTGTTTCCACTTGTGGGGAAAAGTAAAACTAAAGGCCATCAATATAAGATAGTCACAAAAAAGTCAAATAGGGAATTCAGAAGAAACTTCCTTTACCCAGAGAGTGGTAAGAATGTGGAACTCGCTACCACAGGGAGTGGTTGATGCGAATAGTATAGATGCATTTAAGGGGAGGCTAGATAAGCATTTGAGGGAGGAGGAATTAGAGGGTTCTGCTGATAGAGTTAGATGAAGGATGGGAGGAGGTTCGAGTGGAGCATAAACGCCGGCATGGACATTTTTGGGCCAAATAGCCTGTTTTGGTGCTGTATATTCTATGTAATTCTATGCAATTCTATGTAAGTTCCAACATCATCCAAATAAAGAGATTGTTTATTAAACTCTGCTTAAAGAAGCACCAACTTTATGAAGAAAAATGTTTGCCAAACCTTTATTTATTTGTCCAACGATGGAACATAAATTGTGCTGAAATGCATCACTTGTGCATTGGTGACTGTGCACCATCTCAGCATGAAAAATTTACATATGGCACTTCTCCTTAACCAAATAAAAAAACTTTGCCAAACAGTTTTTTCGTCATTTAACACATCCCACCATCGTTGACAAGCTGCCTTTAGCTGCTTTCATAACTTGTCCAGTAGCAAAAGTTGCAAACCTGCCCATATTATGAGCGCTACTCTGAACCTCTCACTGGCCCTATAAAAACTGTAGGCTTGTTTACAGAAATACAGCAGCAGCTCCACTCCTATAAGAATTCATTTGAAACTAATTTATTGGAGTTGGCAAAAGAAATTAAATGAATCTCCCCAGTGCTAAATTACATATGTATCTTTGAATAATGTGCATGTTCTTTTCACATAGCGTTGGCAAAAACAGACTTCCTGTAAATTTCCGTCACTGCACGTTATAAATTTAAGAAATATAAGTATTCTTTGTTTATAATAGTCTCTGAATAAATCAAAACATTGTTAATTTGAGAAGTTTTCATTTTAGTGCAAAGAAAATGCTGCCATTGCCCCCATAGTGTAAGTACATTATGTAGTCCAGATGTCTTGGTGCGGTTTATTGTTCAGTAAACCATGTCTCTAGTCATTTATCCAGTGGGCCCCACACCACCGAGTTAAGTAGTTCCAGCAGCTGCTCAAGGAGAAATAAAGCACAGGGAATAAACCACGACCGGACATAGCAAATGTGTGAAATAAAATATTCTGTTGTCTGACTAGGCCATTGCCAAACATCTATGTTCATGCACAGTAAAAGAAACTCCTTTCAGTCACCAGCAGTTTTTTTTTTACTAGCAAGCATATTAATAGGGAATGTAGGAAGGTGGCATTCGCAGCAATACTAGCTACCACAAGAGGTGGAGGGGGTGCTGTGGCAAGCTGGCAGATTTCTGACAGGAAAACTTTGTAAGAGTCACTTCCCTCTATACAGACCAGCACTGTGTAACACCCAGGAAGTTCATAAATACATACAGAAGGGAACCATTTGGCCCACTGTGCCTGTGCCTGCTCTTTGGTAAAGCTATCCAATTAGTCCCACTTCCCTGCTCTTTCCCCATAGCCCTGCAAATTTTTCCTTTTCAAGTTCTCACAAAAAAGGTGCAATTTTGTTAAAAGGCTAACCTGTGACAAAAGTGCAAATCAGTAATGACTTTGTGATATTGCAGCTTTAACTGACTTGAATTCCATGCTTTGACCAAGTTCCATTCACCTCACCAATGGTTAAAATTATGATTCTTATTACCCCCAACTAAAACATTCAAGCCCCTGAAGGATTCACCCTCATGAATGATTCATTTGTATGAAAGAAAGTAAGAACTTGCATTTACATAGCACTTTCCATCCCCTCAGGATGTCCCAAGTGCTACACAGCCAATGAAGTGTAATCTGAGTTGTAATGTAGGGAAACTTGGTAACCAATTTAAAACAAGGTCCCATCAACTGCAACGAGATAAA
Source organism: Squalus acanthias (assembly GCA_030390025.1). Lineage (NCBI taxonomy): Eukaryota > Metazoa > Chordata > Chondrichthyes > Squaliformes > Squalidae > Squalus > Squalus acanthias. Next base: position 94,494,031 of record CM059426.1, read on the forward strand.
TGTTCTAGTGATGTTGGTTGAGGAACAAATGTTGACCAGCACACTTGCCCTGCTCCTTTTCAAAATAGTGCCATGGGATCTTTTACATCCACCTGCGAGGGCAGACAGGGCTGGTTTAAAATCCCACTTGAAAGACAGCACCTCCGACAATGCTGTACTTCCTCACTATTGCAACAAAGTGTCAGCCTAGATTATATACACAAGTCACTGGAGTGTGGCTTGAATGCACAACCTTCTGACACAGAGGTAAGAGTGCTACCATTGAGCCAAGGCTGACACTTATGAAGGATACCGCCCAACAAGCAAGTGCTCCCATTAATTTCCATGAAGATATCATTACTATGAAGGATTCATTTCCATGAAACAGCCACTCCCATGAATGATCCATTTCTACAATGGTGTCATTATGAAATTGCTGACCATATTTGGAAATTCATCCCCCAAACGTATTTTTAAAGTATACGGGTAATTTTATGAGTGCATGCTGACAGCGTGGAATCTCGCTCACCAGCAGTACTATCAGAAAATCATACGCATCGCTCCCGCGATTTTCCAATATGCGCTGACGGTGGGTAAGGTTTCCTGCCAACAGCTCATACTCGGGAAGTTACCTACAATATATACTCATAGGTATTTGTCTTGTTTTTTCCACGAATCTTCTCCCCTCCTCCTCCCATGTTGATTCCTTGCTGAGATATGGTTCCAGAGGTGCTGTTCATCCTCAAGTACCTTCCCCAAAGGGCCATACTTCGTTTGTGAGCCTAGACAGTCAGCAGGCTATTTTACTCTAGGGGGCATCTCTGCCTAGCCTGATTTTTGTCCTCATATGACAACCACGCACACATGCTCTTCCAGCAGGGGTTGCTCAATAGCTAGCAGGCAGCACCCTAACCCAGGAGCACTTATGCTGATTTTCGTGCCTTTGCTGCCGTCCTGAGATCAGTTAATTCAGCACAGACCAGGAACTGATCTGGTCTCCCTTCCTGGTCTATCTGACTCAGTTATTCACTGCCTTAACAAGCTGAATCAGCGAGATAGTTTATTTATTTCTTTATAAAGAATCACTGCCTATTCGGCCAATATGATCTAATATAGGGAAATGGTCAAAATAATCTATAATGTTCCCTTATTGCAATTTCCTTCCTTATTCATTATGTTTGGAAAATTACCAGCAGCAGTGACCCAAATCCTCAGCAGGGCTGCATGCCATGAGCAGCATGCAGCAGCACATGTGTTGGTAAGGTCATTACATCTGGCCCCTCATTTGACACAATTTGTTATTCCTTCAACAGCTCAACATTTACTGCACTGAGCGTAAAGCAGTGAGAAATGTAAATCATGGAGGGAGAGCAGTCTGGGAACAGCACAGTGGATCGCCAGAGTCAGCTTATGGCATATTGTACAATTTGTTACATGAATCCCATGAGTGATTGCCAAAGAACTGTCAACCTAGCATGCAAGTGTCGATTTGGTATGAAAAGCAGAAGATTGAAAGCTAATTGTAAACAAATAGAATACATATAAACATATCACAGTTTAACAAATCTTCTACCTAGATAGGAGATTTTGTTTGCAGCAGACTTTGGTCACTTCAGTCTTTTGGCTTCTTCCATGCACCAGATGTCAGGAAATTCCAGAATTAGCTAATATTCCTGAGTTTTGTTGTCAAATTTTTAGCAACATGAAACTAGTAAGCAAAATGTTGGCCACTTGTAAATAAGCAGATTAACTGTTTTTTAACTTAGATGATTAGAACTAAACTAGTATTATTATACAGTCAGTGCTGAGAGTTCTTTCTAAATTCCTGGTATTGTCACATATTTTCAGGTGTCACTTATTTGCTCTTTCACTTGTGACTAATAGAAACTCTCTTGTTTCCAAATGATTTTGATGATGTATTTTTTTTATGGCTTGGTAAATCTTGTGAGGGATGTTAGTGCTCGAACATGCAATAATTCCCCCATTTAGTGTCAGGATCAATCACCCCAAAGTCACGTGTGACATGGCAAACTCCAGAGTATAGTTCCAGCCAATACCACTATTATGGAAAAGTGGATAAAGTAATTGTGTATCTAAAAATGCATTTGTCACGTTTCTGGATCTTTTGACCATTTTCCACAGAAAAGATTTGGAAAAAAACAGTTACCTTTAAGTGTGGGTTGTAAAACAAAGCGGATTTGCACAGGTTAAAAAGGAAGGCCGCAGGCATTTGGCGAATTAAAACCAGACATTAATACTATTACTGAGAACGATCAGGAACAATAGGGGAGTTGTTACCTCATCCATGGGCTCCCGACAAACATTGACACCGTAGGGAGATAGAATGTCCCTTCCTGTTGACTATTTCAGTAAACTATTTTCAATGGAAGGGGGCACGATAGCAGGTTTTATCAGCGTCTTTTCTGACCACCCCTTCGACAGAAGGAGGAAGGGGGGTCAGGAACCAAGTCTCAGCTTCCTGTGGGGGCAGGAAGAAGAATAACAAAGGTTGCAAGGGCAGTTAGGTTGAGTCAAAGGGAAGGCTGTGAGAGCCTTTACTGAGGTGAAGAGGCTAAAAATGCTGGAGGATAGTTACAAGACATCGGCCCCTAAATTTATTAGCTTCCGAAACCGAGCACGATTCTGGCGGTGTGTCGGAATGGAGAGGCCCAAAGACCACCCTAAATTTGTCCTGATGCCTTATCACAACAATTCAGGTGAGCAGCAGGCGCCAATCAGCTCGACCGATGCAGCATGTCTGTCAGGGCCTTACCAATTTTGCTCCACACCAATATCCACAGGTAAGTCTGAGAGGAAAGGGGGTGATCGGGTGGGGTGGGGGGACCAGGGAGGGCCGGCAGCAGCTCACACTCCTGCTCCTTCCGACTCCACAAGAAACTATATTCATGTAAGTTTGGGGCCTTTTTTTTGAGCAGCCTCCAGCAGTCCCTTTAAGGAGCATTGATTAGGCTGCTTAAGACCTGGAAATACTAGTCGAAGCTTGGCCCCAGCCAATTATACAGTGGCCGGAACGCCCATGCAGATGGGCAGCAGGCCTCTGCCTTGCTAAATTGGTTATCATTGTGTCTGTTTTAGGCCCATAAAACGGGCACAACATATTAAATGTAAGCCCATCATTTAAATTAAGTAAGACGATCCATTAATGGTGTGTCCTTTATTTTGCATCATTAGCGAAGATGAGATATACTGATTGAACTAAGTGAATCTGATCATAACTGTTGTTCTGTATATTCACTCACTGTGAAATAAAACAGCTTAACAATTCAAATTAATGTTTGCCTCACCAAGTGTTTGTTAGGTCTACCTCCAGACAGATTGAAAAAGTACAAACAAAAGACATGAATATCCAGTTCAGGTCATAAGGCGGTATTACACTCCAGCTTACACTATCATACAAGCAGATATAGGGCAGTGCTTGTCATCCCCACACAAATCAAAAAACTCTGACCGCTTATGGAATCTCATCCCCACTGTGAGAACATTCTCCATTGTGCAGTGTGGTACTATCACTGTTCTAAATGGGAGAGATGAAGGTCAGATCTAGCAGCTCAAAACTGAGGTAGTGAGATCCATGAAAATTCACATTCTCAACCATGGTGGAGCCCAGCACGTGAGTGCAAGAGATAAGGCTGAAGTATATTCTGCAGTCTCTTAGGTGTTTTAAGTTTAACGGCTTCCATTATTTCATTTTCTTGCTGCTGTGGGTGTTACAAAAATGTCCCTGCTTCTAAAAACTTCTGACACTTCTACCCCTCCCTTTAAGATGCTGCTACAGGCCCACGATGATCAGCTGCCCCACTGGATTTCCTGCTCTCCCAATCAGCAAGCTGCCTATAAGGAATACGATCAGCGCTGGCAGATCGCCTAGTCAATGCAAACAAAGTTCCACCACAGAAATCAATTCAGCCTCCTGCCAACATTATCAAAAGTGAGAAGTCGCACAACACCAGGTTATAGTCCAACAGTTTTATTTGAAATCACAAGCTTTCGGAGCTGCTGCTCCTTCGTCAGGTGAAGTCATTATCAGGCAGGCAGTCAGACGCCTCCACCTGATCTATGCTATATATGAAACTCACCACCCCCGAACCACGCACCCCCCTCCCCCCCCACCACCACCACCACCACCCCCAAGTGTCCAGGATTGCTAGGAACTGAGGCAGTTTATTTAAATGGCACAGAATGCACAGATAAGTGACTTTGGGCTATTTCTTGATTGTTTTTGTAATGTTTTTCCCTGCTGATACTTAGGTTGTCATGAAACTTTATGCCACTTGTTCTCCATTAATTATTTTTTGCCCCAGCGCTAGCACGAATGGGTTTCCCAATGGGAATCCTCCTAGCTGAATTGGCGCTTATAAACTCAAGTTGTTGTGTTGCTGTTGGCATGTTTGGAAGAAGAGGAGGGCTTGTGGAGGGATACCAGGCAGGTCAGACAGCACAAAAGATGCTTTGTGCTCGCCCACTGGTACCCCAATCTGCAGGGTATCTGATTGGGTACAACAGTACAGTGGTTATGTTACTGGACTAGTAATCCAGAGGCCTAGACTAATAATCTTGAGAACATGAGTTTGATCATTTCAATTCAGTTTAAAAAATCTGGAAATATAAAGCTGGTATCAGTAAAATGTTTGATAGTTGTAAAAACCCAATTGGTTCTTTACATAAGGAAACCTGCCATCCTTACCCAGTCTGGTTGTGACTTCAGTCCCACACTAATGTGGTTGACTCTTCAGTACCCTGTGATGTGGACTAGCAAGCCACTCAGTTGTATAAAACTGCTGCCAGCAGTTCAAGAAGGCCCACCACCACCTTCTCGGGACAACTAGGGATAACGACCTTGCCAGCAATGCCCATATCCCGAAAATGAATTTTGAAAAAGGCAGAGGTGAATTTACCTCACTTTGGCAGAGATAATACTAGTGGAGGTTCCTATTCCCAAAAAAAGCTGTAATCGCAGATCCTACGATATGCAAATACCTGACTAACCATCTTGGATGCTTCCTCAGAAGCACCTCAATCTTACTTTTAGTGGCACAGCATGAAAGGAAGCATTCCTGTGTGAGTAAAAGCTGCCACAATGCCACCAACTATTTCTATGGGTTCTGGCGCAACTACCTGGCAATGACTGTAGGGAACAGTCTTCTTAGGGTCTGGGTCAGCAGAATGACATGTGCAGAGGTGGGACATTAGCTGCAAGAATATCTGCAGCTACCGTGATGCATGGAATTGGCATATGCAATGACAGTTACAGTCAGCTGCAGTCTGAAATTTGCCTGCACCTGCTTAAAGGCATGCTGCAATGCTTGATGATACTGCGGAGTGGCACAGAGGACCAGCATCCCCTCAATGACCACCTGCACTATCACTTTCACTTCAGTGATCATCAGACCAGGGTTCAAGTGCTGGGCTATTCTGTTACTTGCCTGCACACCCATGTCTGCACCTGGGGTTACCTTGCCCTTCACTTTTGCCTGCTACCTCTTAGGATCCCACCCTCTCAGCTTTAGCACAAACTCTCTCTCCAGAGACTTTCTGAATTCTGGTCCCCTATTGTTTCAATCCTCTTTAATTGCCCCCGTCCCTTTAAATTTAAATTACACCACTTTCTTCTCCCACCACTAATGTGCTTCCTTAACCCATCCAGGTCTGCACTTAGAGTTATGAATAATTATGTAAATAGGCTTACATCAGAAACCTGAATTCTAGTAATACTTTCCCATTCTACCAGGATTTGTGCGAGTCCTTAGTCATTTGGAACTGACTAAAATCTTAAGACTAAAATCTCTATATTTAAAAATTAGTTTAACAAACTTTTTGACTGAAGAAAATAAAGAAAAAAAACTTGCATTTAAAAAGCAACTTTCCCAACCTCGTGACGTCCCAAAGTGCTTCACAGCCAATTAAACACTTTTGAAGTGCAGTCACTGTTGTAATAAGAACATAAGAAATAAGAGCAGGAGTAGGCCATACGGCCCCTCGAGTCTGCTCCGCCATTCAATAAGATCATGGCTGATCATCGACCTCAACTCCACTTTCCCGCCTGATCTCCATATCCCTTGATTCCCCTAGAGTCCAAAAATCTATCTATCTCAGCCTTGAATATACTCAAAGACTCAGCATTCACAGCCCTCTGGGGCAGAGAATTCCAACGATTCACAACCCACTGAGTGAAAAAATTCCTCCTCATCTCAGTCTTAAATGGCCGACCCCTTATCCTGAGACTATGCCCCCTAGTTCTAGACTCTCCAGCCAGGGGAAACAACCTCTCAGCATCTACCCTGTCAATCCCCTTCAGAATCTTGTATGTTTCAATGAGATCACCTCTCATTCTTCTAAACTCCAGAGAGTACAGGCCCATTCTACACAATCTCTCATCATAGGACGGCCCTCTCATCCCAGGAATCAATCTAGTGAACCGTCATTGCACCACCTCCAAGGCAAGTATATCCTTCCTTAGATAAGGAGACCAAATGTAGGAAATGTAGGTAATGTAGGTAATGTAGGAAACCCAGCAGCCAATTTGTGCACAGCAAGGTCCCACAAACAGCAATGAAATAAGTGACCAAATAATCTGTTTTTGGTACTGTTGGTTGAGGGCTAAGTGTTGTTCAGGATACTGCGAGAACTCCCCTGCTCTGCTCCAAATAATGCTACCGGAGAGGACAGACAGGGCCTCAGTTTAACATCTCATTCAAAAGACAGCACTTCTCAGTGCAGCATTCCCTCAGTACTACACTAAATTGACAACCTAGATGAGGTACTCATGTCTCTGGAGTTGGACTTGAACCCCCAATTTTCTGACTCAGAGGTGAGAGTGCGACCACTGAACCAAGTCTTACACTTGAAAGGAGCCATGCATATATTTTTATCACAATAGCCTGATGTGTAAATAATGCAATGTTGTTTTTCATTATGATTTACACTGCAAGCTTTTAAACAAATGGAAAACAAAGATTTGCCACAAACCATTTTCATTAAGGTGGCACCCTTTAAATGTGTGATTTAGCAAATGCTATAGCTGCTGCTGCATAAAGTTTTGTAATGCACTTGACACAGTTTTGAATTAAGCTTTCAATGTGCACTGGCAGATATGATCCCTGCACCAAACACCAACTACATAACTGTGTACATCTGTTAATTGCAAGGTGCTTTGCGTGACAATAATGCACCTTTAAGTAACGTGTTAAATTGTATAGCTTATTTAAATAATTATATATATCGAGAGGCAGAGGGAGAGACCTGTTTATTTTTGGAGTGACATATCAAGATACCATATTACCGTGCTTTGACTCGTCTCACTGCTAAACTCTGAGACTTGTCTGGAGAGGCCTGCCCTGTATTAGTTTTCAATGGAGGCTCAACACATTAGAGTGGGCGTGTCATGGAAAGTTCTCCAGGCTTTTCAATGGCAAACTCAACAACAGGCTCTATGGCTCATTGCGCTCGCCTGTCAGTCACCAGCCCGGGGAAGAACAACCCGCCTCGTCGCTCTTTCACCCTCAATTGCACAAGCAATCGGTGATCGCTAAAGTGCACCCGACGCCCCCAGCTCCTGCAGAGACTTTCCACTGCCTCAGTCTGCGGCAAATCCACCATACTTGGCTCTGAGCCTCACTCCGTGCTATCACCAACAATATGTGCCGCTCTCACCTCGCAGCAACAAAGCGTTTCCGCATCATTATATCACGGGTGATAATCTTTTTGCTTCGCCGTGGGAGATATAATGCATTGACTGTAAAATTGGCCCACTGATTGTAAACGCCACGACTCCGTTCGCTACTGTAAAAAATCTATTGCAAGTGTGTCTCTGACAACTGCAAGCAGCCCGGTTATTTGTCGGCTGCTGACGGTGCTGGAAGCACAGCACCCAAAATCTCACCCAAATGCCGCATGGATCCGAGCTCCACGCTCTCTCAAACTTCCTCTTGCTGTCATTGAACGAGCGGTCAGTCAGTGATCTCTGTCAGGGTAACATTAGTAAAGGGCTCCATTACAGCAAGTGTGGGGACCGTTCTCCTTACTCAAGGTTACCGGCAGTTTTTTTTTAAAGTACATTTGAAATCGCAGCTTCGATAAAACTTGCCAGAAAACCAGTGACACGAGCGGCTTTTACTAAATCCCTTTTAGGTGACAGTATGTTTCTGCAGCTGTCCGTGTAACGTATTTTATTTCGTGCACATACAGCACGAGTAAGGATTTTAAAACAGATCGTTACCATGCAATCGCCTGTCAACCTCCACTTAAAATGCAAACCCATCAACTTACTTCTATCCAGTGTTGAGCCTCGGTGAAAGCTGGAGCTGGACCGGAGTCTAGGTGCTGATTTTCTCGCCACTCCACGTCTTTGACGCTGGGACTGGCCATTTCCAACCCCGCAGTCCGCAAGCACTCCGACTGAATTAGAATTAGACAGATCCTAGTCACAAGCTGGTCTCAACTCCCACTGTTTCAAACTGAGTTTTTATTTAAAGCGGGAGGGTTGATCGCCACGGTTCTTGTGTAAGTCCCCCCTTGGCTTGTGCTGTGCTGATCAGATATGGTGAGGGGACTGGCCGCTCGGCGCCGCACAGTGAACCAATGCTAAAAATAAATACGGCAAATCCAGCGCGGCTTAGCCAATACAAATCCAGGGCCACCACCTCCGCCGACACCTAGAGGGCTGGCTCTTCCAGGACTTCAGTCCATAGTCAGGCAAATCGGCAGGATGTGCCCATAATAATAATATATTACTGTAATATAGTATGTCATGGAACCAGATGAGAGGGACACTCAATGAGATTTAAAGAAAGGACTGAGGCTTACCTCAGGCTGCCAAATGCTGCTGTTTACTTTCATTGCTTGTTTTTGCCTGTGTGTGTGAGAGAGGAGGAGGTGAGGTGCCAGCAAAGCTGCTGCAAAAGCAACATACGAGAAATGAATTCTAAGTGCATGACATTAACTAAGTGAAATCTTGATTTATGTCAATTATCAGTTGCTTTGGGTTGTTCCTCAGAATTGTCAGCTTTTTCACATCAGGGTGAAGTTCAATTGATCTTTCACACACGTGTTATCACGAGTAACTGCACCAGCCTTTCTGATCATCTGCCTCTCGTGCACATTTCTGAAGACAAACTGGATTGCTAAAATCAAACAGGAAACTATTTCTGTTGTGCAGTTTGTCTCCAGCGGGCTCTTAGCATTGACAAGAATTATTATAAATATTATATTCATCGTCTAAACCGTTATTATTTCCAGAGGTGCATTATTGAAAACATGAATAAAAAACATGCCTTGTAGCATTATTAGGCGATGTTGTGTGTCACACAGGGTATCTCCCTGCGTCTTGCTTTTGCACCGGGTCTCCTGTCTCTGCTGTGGATCGATTCCAAATATTGATATTTTAAAGGTTACTTAGTTAACATGTTAGTTTACAAACATCCAAACATGCAGTGCTACACGAATGTCCACTGATGGCGCATGTTATAAAAACAACTGCAAACCAAAAGCAATGCTCATTCTGTCACATATTATTAAAATGTAGGTTCAAGTTTCGGGTATAAAGCCTTGGTCAGAACTGAGAAGGGTCGACACCCGAAAGGTTAACGTATGTGTTCAGAAAGTGACAGATCTTATTTCAGATTTCCAGCTATTGTAATATTTTTTTTATTAAAAAGTGTCGATACTTCTTATAATTGTGGTAAATGTGTGCGATGTACACTCAATGCAAATCCGATTAATTGTTACCACTCTCGGTGTCTGTTGTTTTGCTGTTTCTTCAGGCGGAAGAGTGACAGACTCGCCCTGTGGCTGTCTGCGCTTCCCTCTCACCATGGCAACAGGCCCGCTCAGTATCTGAGTGAAGATTGCCCCCTGCTTGTGAACCAGTAACAGAAACAATCACCACCTTAAGGGTCTTTGTTTCCAGCCGCTTGGCTTTTAATTTTGGGTGAATTTTTCCGTGACAATCATTGGGGAAAAGAATGTTGCTTTTACCAGTTGAAAGCAGAAGGGGAAAATTTGATGTTACAAAATCTCAGCAAAAATGTTTGCACAAATGTGTTTTTAACTAGATACCAGTGGATCTCTTGCAGCACTGCACACAACAAATCGAAAATTATTGTTATCTTCTTACTTGTCTCTGATCTCTTTGTGTTGCTGATTTTTTGTCTCCCCTCTTCTGCTTCTGTCTCTCTTTCTCTTTACTGCTTCTCTCCACTTAACTCTTTTTTCTTCTTTCTCAGTCTTCTTATCTTTCAGGTGGGAGGTGGTAGAAGATGTGATGTGGGGGGGTGGGAGGAAGAGCAATCAAGGGCTGCAGGATACATTTTGGGTGTAGGTTGCAGGGAAAATGTAACCCTTAATTATTCCTTTCTCATCCCCTCCCTCAATCACGTATGCTTCCGCACTACCACCTTGTTCCATTGTATTTCCAACTCCTTCACCTTCCCATTTCTACCCCTTCACCTTCCCACTCCTTGTTCCCCTTCCTATTACCTTCTCACTCCCACTGGTAACCCAAACACTTTCTCTTTGAATGACCCAATCAACCCTCCTCTTCCTCTTACATTGCTGTTACTCACCTCATCCTTAACCTCCCATCTAATTTCCCCACTCCCACCTTCTCTCCCAAGGATGGATGCCAGGAGATCAGTGACCCTCCTCACACTCAACTAGTTTCCCTCCTCCCTTGTCCCTCCTCTCTTCCTATCTGTTTCCTTCAAGATTTTGTTGTAAAAAGAATTCAGATAAGAATGAGGGGAAACCCACCTGTCTGTCTTTCTCTCTATTTGTGACTCTTATTCTCTTTGTGTCTTTTTCTCTCTCCCTCTGTCTTGTGGGTGTTAGGAATTGTAATTTCTGTCTCACAGGTGTAAACAATTAGCATTGAGCTTTTCTAAAGATCAGGCGGAGATAATTAGTTGGCTTCAAAATACAACTGGCTTTTTTTGAAAATTGAAGTAACATTCAATGAAGAAAGGCTCTCTTTTTCACCTCACTTTCTTTCTCTGGCTCTGGTCTCTCTCTCTCTCACACACACCTGCTATCTCTCCCTCAGTAATACAAAACAATACCACAGGTCTGTAATCACAAGAGTAATTTTTTCTCATCATCTCACACACACAAAGACACACACACAGACACACAAATACATGCCTCTATTTTTAAATATAAAATTTACCTCAGTAAAACTTTTGAAATTTGTTCTCCTGCTTTACAAAATTATTTGAAGAAAAACTATTGGGCATAAAGTGCTAGGAGGAAAAGAAAAATAATCTATCTGCACATCTGACTTTTTTTTATTAATTAGTTTTTATGGGATATAGGTATCGCTGGCAAGGCCAGCATTTATTGCCCATCCCTAATTGCCCTTGAGAAGGTGGTGGAGAGCCGCCTTCTTGAACCGCCGCAGTCCGTGTGGTGAAGGTACTCCCACAGTGCTGTTAGGGAGGAAGTTCCAGGATTTTGACCCAGCGACGATGAAGGAACGGCGATATACTTCTAAATCAGGATGATGTGTGACTTGGAGGGGAACTTGGAGGTGGTAGCATTTCCATGCGTCTGCTGCCCTTGTCCTTCTAGGTGGAAGAGGTCGCGGGTTTGGGAGGTGCTGCCGAAGAAGCCTTGACTGAACAGTACTAATGCATCGTGGAAAATTAGGTAAACATGCTGAGACTGCGCAATGTAAATTCAGCTCAGAGTCACTATGCTGGGCAAAAATATAGGCCACGATTTCCCCTACCTCGGTCGGGGCGGGTGACATCGGTGGCAGGTCCTGACCCCGCTGCTGGCTCCAGCCCGCTGTGTAGAATGATTTTACGTTGATTGGGTTTGTTAAGCCCGCCCAGCATGTTTCCTGGCCAATTGAAGGAAGCGGGTCTGATGACGTCATTTGATAACGCGTCATCAGCCAGTTTCCTTAAAGGGACCATGCGCAAATTTACTTTGACATTTGTGTTGTCAGTGTTCAACAACATTGAGGTGCTGCAAACACTGACAAGCACTGCACAGAGGTGCACGGCTGCACCCAGGCTCTCCCATGACTCCCTCATATGCTTATGGAGGGACTCAGAGCATGCAGGGAGGTCCTCTTCCCTTCCCATGGGTGGAAGAGACCTCCCCAGTAGATCAACGCAGCCTGGTTGCACATTGCAGAGGAGGGCACAAGCAGGGATGTGGTCAGGAGGACCTGAGTGCAGTGGCACAAATGTTTCAATGATCTCAGTAGATCACGAAATGTAACTGCAAAGCCACACTCAACCTCATCCTGCTGTGCCACTCATCACATCCCCATCACTCTGCCTCCCCTACCCTACTCCTGCACATCCTTACTCACATCAACTTACCCTGCACCTCCACCCATCCCTCTCTATCTACATTATCACTTCCCTATCTCACTAGCCACCCCTCACACTCACCCTCATCCTGGTCCAATCATACCAACTAACAACACACAAGGGTAGGCACTTGGATGTTTTAGCCAATGTTCATGTAAAGTTTCTGTTAATGTGGAGTCAAACATTAAAATCTTTATTTTCAACACTTTGCATTCTTGGATTGATTTCTGTGCACCTTTGGAAGTGGCTTAGTGATTTGCAGTGAATGGTGAGACATAACGGTAACCCCCGCAATGGTGATGAGTGTGAAAGGAATGGCTTGGGCATTGTAGGGGTGCTTTATGGTGTTGGTGTGGGGTGGTGCCAACCTGGTGCATTATGTGGCAGCCAGGGTGTACAGCATCAAGTGAAGTAAATCTGGCCATGGTGAGGCCATCCCTGGCGTCCCGGGCAGCAATGTGGTTGGGTGCTGATGCCCTCTGTCCTGTGCAGCATCAGTTGATTGCGGAGAAGGTTGGTGTTGTTGTTGGTGTTGCTGGTGTGCGTGGTGCTGCTCGTGTTGGGGCTGATCATGGTGGGTTTCTGAGGACCAAGGTGAGATAGTTTCAAGGGCATCGATGCTGATGTAATAGATGGCAGGTGAACTTGAGATGACAGAAATTATCTGTCAATGGTGAGAGAGTTTGTTCTAATGAGGTGACACTGGATAGAGAGTTTGCTCCAAAGACTTGCAGCCTGCATAAAGCTAATTCTGTGTTCCAAATGCAGTAAGCAACAGCTTCTAAGCTTGGAAAATGAACAGCAGTGAGATGGGAGCTTTTATAGCACATTCACAGCTGTCAAGTAATGATATGATCCCATGCTGATTCAACTCCCGACCTCCTTACCTGATGTGATCCCCAAGCAGCGTGGACCCTGTGGGCGACCTCGTAAAATGGTAAGATGAGCTCAAAATGCTGTTTAATGAATTGTTAACAAAGTCATAATGACTTGAATTGCCTCCCCAGCCGCTGTGTGTTGGGTCTGTTCAGCCCTGACAGACCCAACATCTGGGAAAGTAGCATGGCGGTGGGATGACAACGGGTTCCCGAACCGTTGTCAGAAAAAATGTTTTCCCATCTGACCCGCCACCAAATGCACCCGCTGACCCCCCGAAAAACTCTCACCATAAAGTCTAAGCTTAGGTGCTTGGGAGAGGCTGAGACCCTCAAGTATAAACTTTAATGAAGGCATTAAAAGGCAAAAAAAGACAATTCAATGGATTAATGTGATCATGTTATTATGAAAATATATTTTTTATTTTGTTTCAACCCTTGTTCTGGATATTAGAAATTTCAATTACTGAGAAAAAAAAGCAATTAAAAAAATTCTAAAAGCATTTTGAGATATTTGTGGGGACCCAGTTCCCATATTATGCAATCTCAGGGTAATATATTCCCACTATAAAATAACAACTATTGTATGTCGCACAGTGTGACACCTTTAACACTGAAAATACCTATCACAGCTAGTGTTGCCAACCCTCCAGGATTGTCCTGGAGTATCCATAAATTAAAGAAAAATCTCCTGGATACTGCTGCGAGCATCCCAGAAAAAAAATGATAGGGGCATTAAAAGAATTGTGCGTTTTTTTCATTTTCTTTGCACACTTTTGTTTATTACTGTAGTTATAAAAACATTGGAGATGGTTTAAAGGCAATTTGACTGGGCAGAGCGGGAGGTCACATGATAAAACCTCCAGAAATACGTCCAATCAGAGTTGGCAACCTGATCCCAGCACCATCTCAAGGAGTAACAGGTATGTGTTTCAATGAAATACATGCCCCAGTACCAAACTTATTATATAATAGAGATTATACGTATAATAGATATAATTTCCTAACATTTTTTTCTCGTTTTATTCAATTAAAGGGCACATTTACACTACAGGTACCAGTTTGGGACTAGCAGCTGCTTAGACGAATATGGAACAAGCAAATCTGAATTAATGCAAATGGAAGGTTACCCATCAACCATGTGTATCATGGTTCCTTCTATGATTATCAGAACAATCTCTTGTCCTGTTTTCAGGCTCTTTTCTACCAGCAAAGTTTTTGGGCCAGTCTCAGAAATTACATTTCTGTGTTTTATCTTTGATACAGAAAATTCTCTGGTGGGATCGGTGCTGTATTGGTTGAGCATTCTTCCTTGAAGTTTGCCTTTCTAAAAGTGAAGATTATGCTCCATCTGACAAGCATTTGACTCATTTCATGCGCTAGTAAGTGTCAGCAATATACAGATTTTAATGTTATTATAGAAAGAAAAATCATGCATTTATATAGCACCTTTCATGACCTCAAGACAGCGTCACAACCAACAAAATATTTTTTGAAATGTACGGCCGCAAATTTGCCGGCGCTCAGAGGGCGGGTTTGGAGGCGGGTCCACAGTGAAAATAGCAAAGATTGACAGCAGGCAGGAAACCTGCTGTCAACCCGCCTCCACGCGAGTTTCCCAGGTGTCGGGTCTGTCAGCGGAGAACTGGTCCGACTCCAGTCGGCGGGGGATACAATTCAGCTACTTAAATGGCTTGTTAAGAGCCAATTTAAGACTATTGTGAGGCTTCCTTCTAATTTTACCTTCTCCCCCACGGGTTACCCGCTGTTCGGGGAACACGCCAGCTCAACCTGGCGTGTTTTGAGTCTGCTCTGATGTTTCTGATAAGCTGACAGCTGCAGAAGTGGTGTAAAGGATGCCATGTTGCAGATGTTGAGTGTCAGAGCGCATAAAATGTTGGTTACTGCATTCTTTATACATATAGAGATTTCTTTAGCTTACAAGTTTTTGGATCCAACTGTATGTCCAGTGCCACCTCATTGGGAAACCTCTCTCACCATTGAGAGATCGCTTCTGTCATCGCAGAGTGAGTTGCTGCAGTACATCATGTAGATAGTACATACTGCAGCCACAGTGCAGCAGTGGTGAATGGGGTAAATATTGAGTCCAGTGATAGGTGCATCGATCAAGCAGACTGTTTTGTACTGGATGGAATCAAGATACTTGAGCATTGTTGTGGCTGCACCCGTTTAGCTGAGTCACACTCCTGTCTTGAACCTGTAGAAGTTGGAGAGGCTTTGAGGGGTCCGGAGGTGACTCACTCACGGCAGAGTACTCAGCTTTTGCCACACTCTTGTAGCCATAGTGTTGATGATGGGGGACCCAGTGATTGTGGTGCCATTGAAGCCCAGCCCAAGCCTGAATATTGTTTAAGTCCTGCTAGATGTGATCCCGGGCTGCTGCATTATTGAAAGAGTTATAAATGATGTGCAAACCACAAAACTCACTTAGAATTGACCAACTTTACCTCCCAATTTCCTCCTTTTGCACCAAGGATCACACTGGTGCATTTTTGACCACTTTTCTAAGTCATTGCCTGGTCCTCCAAGAAATCATGACAAATTCCAGATTTTACTTCAGAAGGTTACTTCTAAAATCATGAAAGTCTGATTGCTGTTTGGCCTCCCAACAAAAAAGTTTTATTTATCTTTGGAGCACAAAACGCAAGTTGCAAAATGCTTTTACATGGCAGCTGTTTTGTGTATGAACAGTGCAACATGACACAGGCGGAAACTATTGCAACAGGCAGTTCCAGGACTTTCAAATGTTTCTAATTCTGGGGGACATTCCGGTTCCAATGTTAAGTAACGTGACTTCCACTTGCACAGCTCTGTTAAAATTCCAGCTTTTAATAGGCCTTACTATTGTTTAAACATTTTCCAAAGCAGTGTCAAAAAACTGTTGCTCACTGTTGATAGCATACAAAATTGTTTTGCAATGTTACTGTGGTAGATGGCAAAGGGCAGCAACTGGTAGCGTCATGGCTGCCAGCTGCATGCTGATTGGACAACCAACAACGTTGTTAGCCACATGCTAGGGGCTGGCGACAACCTCAGACAGTTGGGCTAAGGGTGGAACAAGAGCAAAACAGAAGCGAATCTGGAGACCAGAGGAGTGCACTGCACTGGTGGTCCTCAAATACAACAGATTACGGCAGCCAGCCCAGAATTGAGAAGAAATTAAACTTTGTTCACTAGGGACTGGGTTGACACTGCCCAAATTGATTTAATGTAGGACACCTACAGCTAGTACAGAGAAGACACTTCTATTCTATCAATCTCAGCTGAATTCCAGTGAAGGTCCCAAACAGTGTGCTAACACAGTGCACTAATTAATCCCTAAGTATTTGATCATTTATAGCCATACATTTCTACAACCTTCAATCCCTTTCATAAGCAAATAATCATTCAATACTTTTTTCCAAGGAGTTAATTAACATTAATTACTTTCCATGGGAACTTATTCAACATATGCCATTGCCTTTCAACATTTGAAGATATGGATCATGTTCTCTCTCAAACTTATTTTCTTTAAGAGATCAGTTAATCTAATTTTGGCAGTATTGTTCGGTGGGAAGAAAGTTGGCCAGTACACCAGGAGAACTTCTGACCCTTTTTGCATGGTAAATGATGCACTTAAAATCACATAAGGAATTACAAATCAGAATTGTTCTAGCAATGGGGTATCAACAGAGCAAAAAGCATCAGTCCTTTAATCCAAATTATTTATGGCCCAGATTTTGTGGTCAGTGGTGAAGTGACGGCGCTTGCTGTTGCCCTCGAAGAAAGTTTCCCACGAAGAGCTAGCGATCTCGGTTGCATGGATTTCACCTCTCCTGATATTAATTTCATTCTGGCACCAAGTCTAGGGGATCTCCAGCATCCAGCAACAGTGATGTCATCAAGCTGGCTAAGCAGCCAATCACAGCAAACCACAAAGTAAAATGCACTGATTTTCCTTCACTTTTTAATCATTTTACAGAGAGCGAAATAAAGCTTGGGACATATACATGGGATTAAGGTAGAAGCTGAAATATCATAAACAAACTTTAAAAAAATGTATAACATTAAAAACCATGGAATTGTTATCATAATGGAAATATTTGCCATTCCACAAACAGAAAATTAGTTTTTCAGGGCCAGAACGATTGTTCAGCAGTAATTATGACTCAGTACGCTGTTATGAAACCCGTTACACCGCATTCAACAAGGCTTAACTTTTTGGGGAGTTTTAACAGTGATATTCCAGCGCAAAAGGAGAAGTTTTCATAAGTTCAGTGATTTCAATTGATTGTCGGCTGCAGGGAGTTCAACCGCACGCCTTGTGGAGGAATAGTGAATGACTGACAGCGAACTTTTGGATTTCTGCATTTAACTATACATGTGCATACTCCAGAAATTGCTGTCAGATTCACAGTTGTAATGATGGAAAACGCTGACAGTTTCGCCGTCATTGCAACTGCAAATTCCGGGCTCTGCAACCCCTGAGTCACTTGTTCAACTCATGAACTCTTATTATTTGCTATGATATGTCTCATAAATGAGGTGAGGTTGTACTGTGCCATAAATGACTGGATTAATGTCTTTGCTAAAATAGAAAAAAGGAATTTCATACAAGCATATTAACATATTTGTTACTAATATTGTACAAAACAATTTCAACCTCAAAAGTATTCATTTGAAAAGAAATCCTCAGAGGATCAGAGAAGATAATTGTTATCACTGACTTTATCAGAAGTCTTCAGTTAAGAACATAGGAACAGGAGTAGGCCATTCAGCCCCTTGAGCCTGTTCTGCCGTTCAATTAGATCATGGCTGATCTGTTTCTTAATCCATCGGGCCACCTTGGTTCCGTAACCCTTAATACTCTTGCCTAACAAAAATCTATCAATCATAGTTTTTTAAATTTTCAAATGACCTAGCCTCAACAACTTTATGGGGGAGAGAGTTCCAGATTTCCACTACCCTTTGTATGAAGACTACCCGTTCCTATGTCTAAGTTGGTGATGAAACATTTATCTTGGACTCCGAGGCCCAACCAAATAAATTAATTCTGCAGTCAGAAGATGTATTCTCTCAGAAGATATAGGAACTTGTACTTAACTCTTACTCTATCTCAGTTTCCAAAAAAGTAACTATCTCAACTTCCTTTTCCCTCACCTTTTTCTCTAGATCCATCCATTTTCCTACTTTGCCCTGGATCTTCCCACTTTCCTTACACTGACAAAATCCTCCTGGCTTGCAGTACTGTCTTTGTGCAGTAGCAAAGATATGGTATAGAGATTGGACACGTGGGGACTACACACGTCAATCATTGTATTGAGATTTTTAACTTTATGCACACTTTCTCTGTTCCTGCCCTGCACCTCCAATAAGGCTTAAGTGTCCTTTTCAAGAACACTACCTTTGGAAATGTTAGTTTTGTCAGGAGAGGAGACTTCTTCAGTGTCTAGAACTTTTTACTGTCTTCAGGGTTCTCTTTCTTGTGCACAGCTACTTTAAGCTATACACC
Source organism: Squalus acanthias (assembly GCA_030390025.1). NCBI lineage: Eukaryota > Metazoa > Chordata > Chondrichthyes > Squaliformes > Squalidae > Squalus > Squalus acanthias. The sequence continues at coordinate 94,512,732 of CM059426.1, forward strand.
TTTATCTACTATCAAAGATTAGTAGCTGAAAATCAGGATAAGAACCTTGAAGTCAATTCTCCCCTGAGAAATGTGGTACTTCAGGTACTGATTTCATCTTCCTCACTAGTTCAGAATGAACCTGCAGGTATACATCGTCAGTATCCTGAGCTGCAATTCAAACTCATATTCAGTTGATTGCCAAGACTTCCTTTATCTTACGACCACCATTGCTTAAACCCTTATCAAATCCTTTAGGCATCTCAAGGCTCATCTTCTCCAATGCTATCCTATTTTGCACTAAGATTTACACACTCAACACCTCCTGTCCTCACCGACTTCTACTGCTCCCTATTACCCACCACATTGACTTCCAAATTTTTGTTCTCATTTTGAAATCCTTCCATTGTCTCATTCCATTTATCTTTTCTATCTTCTCCAGCCCTGTATCCAAGCACATAGCCTCTGCTCTTCTGTTTCAGGTTGACTACTTATCCTGTCTCCTTTCATTCTGCTAGCATTGGCAGAACTTTCAGAAATCATGTCCCTATACTTTAACACTTTGGGCAGAATTTTCATTGACCCGTGGAGGCGGGTTTGGAGGCGTGTGGGGTGTTAAAATTGCGAAAACTGGCAGGCGGGCACAAGCCCGCCTCCATCCCACCTCCACACAATTTTCATTCAATCGTGTCTGCTGGTCCCGACTCCGTCCTGCCTCCAAGAGGCGGGATAGGCCGTTAAGGCCCTTAACAAGCACTAAATTGCCTCTATAATGCCATTTTGAAAGGCCTTTGTAATTTTAACCCTTTTTCCACGTGAAGCACGCCTGTTCTGAACCACGAATGTGAAACCTGGCGGTAGCACATTTGGATTGCTGACTATCAGCTGCAGCTCAACTATGAAATAGGAGATGTGATCAGCCATCATTTGCAGTTGGCAGGACTTTGTTGTCTGAGGTCTGGGGGAACTTTTATATGGCATAACCACAGCTGTGGAAGTTTGGAGCCTGACACTCATCTCCAGTGTGACCTCCTGGGAAACCCCTCTCGCCACCTTGACTGAGCGCTTCCTCAACTGAGGCATATACCAGAAGCATGGGAACCATTTATTTCCTTTCCTCCTGGACATCAGATTCGGACGAGGACCAGCCGTGGCAGCAGCAGAACCATGAACAACAGCACCACCAGCAGCAGCAGCATCAACAGGAGTGCCAAGCTGCTCCTCACCCAAATGAAGCTGCACAGGCCAGAAGGCGCCAGCGCGCGACCACATTGCTGCCCGAGATGCAAGGGACGCACTTGACCAGATTTGCTTAGCCTGCACAATCAAACACTTTTGCCTCGCACCTTCTTATCAGACCATCGACAATGGCCAGGAACCTACGGATTCCTATCACTCTGACCACCATACTGACAATCGCAAGTCATCCTAAGCCCTCAATGTGGAAGTCCCATTTGCGAAATGACAGACGCCACAACTTCAGCAGTTTGCCAGCAGAATTTTTAATCACACCAAGCAAGTGCTGGCATTTCAAGATTAAACATAACATTACACCCAAGTGACTACCCTTGTGACTACTTGTGCATTATTTTTCTTTTACGCGTGCTCCTACATGGTGCTTCCCCTGTGGCTTCAGCAGATGTGGAGGCCCCTTGCTCGCTTTCTTGCTGCTCCTGCCTCGACACCTTTGGTGGGCGTCCTCTGGGGTTGCGAGCCTGTGAGGGCTCGGCAACAGTCTGCTGCTCCTGTGGCTGTGCAGGGGTTGAGACGCCGATCTCAGTTGGGTGAGGAGTCTGGTGGGGCTCTGACCGAGGGCTTTGCAGTGGCTTGGTCGTGTGAGCGCTTGGAGAGGAGCCCCCACTTCCTTGTTGTCTGCCACCAACATCCCTCTCATGGGTCAGCCCCACCTCAGCGCTTGCAAGTGGATTGAGAGCACCTTGCTGCACATCAGGGGGGCCATGGGGACCCGTATCTGCACTGGAAGCCCTACTCAGAAGGACTTCCATGAAGGTCTGGTTTCTGTGTTCAATAGATGACCATCGCTCCTCAAGAGATGCCAGTCTATTCTGAACAATTACCATATTTTCTACACTCTGGCGACTTATCTCCTCCATAGCCGTAGCCATCCTTTCCTCTACTGTAGTCATCCTTTCCACGGAGGTTGCCATCCTTTCCGTGGTGATGCGTTCATGCGCCAATGACTCCACAAAGGCTCTGCTCATGTTCGCTATGGACTCCTCCACACTCGCAGCGACCCTGGAGACAAAACCTGCCAGAGACTCCTGCATCTGTTCCTGAAGTTCCAGCACCACTGATCTTATGGATGGACCCAGAGGCAGAGGGTCGACATGCAGCTGAGCTGAGCTAGGAGAGTCCTGCGCCCTCCGACTAGGACTCTCCACTGCTGTCCCTGTCTCCACTATCTGCTGATGCTCACTTGTGAGCTGTGATACACCAGGTGACAACACTACTCTATCTCGCGATGTTCCCTCTGAGGTGTGAGTGTCTGCACTGGTGCTGGGTGCGCTGAATTCTGCTGACGCTGCGCCCTCAGAGGTTGCAGCTTCCTCTGAGGAGTGGTGAGGCTCATGCTCTTCCTCCCGGACGGTGGGGACGGCTGCTCGCGATGGTCCTGGGGGGGAGTAAAGGAAAGAGTCAGAGATGTGATTCCAAGGTTACATGCACATTGCATATTGCAGATGATCATAAGTCAGTCTGCTGGAGCATCAGAATCATTATCAGTGACTCATGCAATGTCAATGAGAGAGATGATAAACTATTCTGTCACCAGCTTGCTCTGATGCAGCCGTCTGTCCGTCCCCCACTTGCGCATCCTCCTCCACTCCCATGATCTCCAGGACCGCCTCCTCCCAGGTGGTGAGCTGGGCTACTGAGGGTGGCCCTCCTCCTGTCCTCGCTCTTTCCCTCTTATTGTGAGCTCTCTTTTCCTGCAATGAGGGAGACAAGTGGAGTTTGAGTGACAATGAAGGAGTGAGTGTAGAGAATCTATATCATTGATGGTTAGAAGGAGACAAATTCGGAGTGAGGTGGTAAGACCATGGGCCCTCCCTGTGTGTTGTAAGTTGTTTTCATAGCATCACAGCGATAGGGAGTGTGAGGGCTGCATAGTCGAATAGTTAGGTGAATGTGACCATACAGAGAGAGGGAATGGGTAAGGGTGCAGGGATGTCAGTGTCAAGTGGGATGTGGAGGAAGAGGTTGTCAAAGCTGAGTGCTGGTGAGGAGAGTCAATGGGGATCAGAATGAGGGTGATGGGAAATTTATACTCACTTTTCCAGTGCGCAGCAGGTCATGAAACCTCTTCCTGCACTGAAGCCAGGTTCTGCGGGTTATGGACAACGAGTTGACCTCCTCTGCCACCTGGATCCACACAGCCTTGGTTTGATGGGAAGGCTTCTTCCTCCCTGAAGAAGGGAAGAGCACCTCCTTATTAGCTCTGGCTCCCTCAATTAAAGCGTGGGCGACGTCATCAAATCGAGGTGCAGACCTAGGTCTCTGGCTGGCCATTCTTCCTGCAAGTGCCTCTAACATGCAAAGGCAGAAGCTTGGCAGTCTGCAGAGGAAGCAAGACTTGTTGCAGACCTTAAATGCTGCAGCAATGATGACATCATCAGAAGTGACTTTCAGACTGGAAAAACTCACTGGCCATGGGTTCCCACACGTTGGAACTCAATTGGCCAATTATGTTAAAATCGCATCAATCTCCCACATCGATTTAGATTTGGGTGGCTAACACGAAATGCGGATTACACGACCCCAGCCCGCCCCGAATCAAAATCCAGCCCTTTATCTCTAAACCTCCACCGAGCTACCTTTCTTCCAATTTTCAAAAGTCATCTAAAAACTTACCTCTTTGACTATGCTTTTGGCTTTCTCGCCTAACTTTCCCCTGTTTGTTTGCAGCGTCCAAAGCTCTACCTGTAAAGCTCTTTGGGTCATTTCATCACGTGTAAGCTATTATTTTGTTGCTGATGTGCTCGGACCGGAGAGATAGTGGCATTTAGTGAGGATAGGGAGATAGGTGTGTTGGACCTTGTATGGGAAAGTACTTGGGTCACAGAGTTCAAGGTTAACAGAGTTTGTGCAGGTTGGGAGGAGAGCATTTGAGAAATATTTTCCGGAGATGATGAAGGCATGGATTAGGTTTTTGGCAGCAGAGGGAGAGAACAAGGAGGATAAGTGATATCTGTAGATAGAGAAATGCTTCTTGGCAACTGATCAATGTGGGGCAAAAAGATCAGCCTAGACTGAAGCAGGTGCTAATGCTGTGCAGCAACAATTTCAGCCTCAGTAGGAACAGGGAGGTTACTGGAGCCTAAACCAGACATGTAGTTACAACAGAAACCACAACAGATGGTTTCAGTTTTGCCAGTGTTGAGCTGAAGGAAATTTAAACTCATCCCAGATTAGATATTGGACAGGTCGGTGCGCTGTACAGCTTCAGCTTGAGTGGCAGAGAGGTAGTGGGGTGGCTTCAGCAAAAAAAGGACCCCATGCTCGTGAATGATGTTACTGAGGGGTAGCATATAGGTAATAAATAGACAGGACTAAAGAAGGACTGTGTGGAGAACCTTTTAAAGTTAACAAACAAATTGTTGCATTCATCTAAAAGTGGGTCACCAATGCTGGAGCGTTGATAATTATTGTAGTGCGTTTTAACTGATTGTTTCCACGATTTCCTGCCCTTTCTTGTCACGCTTTCATGTAACGGTAGCTAATTCTCAACAGCAAATCTCAATTATTCTTCATGAACTTCTTGACTAATAAAAAAAATCTAAACATGTACTAGTTTGGATTTAGAAATGCCTGCCCCTTTTAAATAAAATGGTAATTTGCTTGTAATGGGGTACCTGTACTATCAGTAACACCAAGTTTACTTTTGTGGCTTCCAGGATTAGATGTACTAATAGATCTTATGGCAGAATCATTGAGGTGTTTATTGATTGGGCCAAATTTCAGTCCTCAGACTCCATGTAGCCATGCCTCATTTGGTGCTGAATTCTCTAGCTTGTAACATGTCTAAGGGTCTCTGTATATCTGGCACCAATGCCTGTTTTCCTATTAATAAAGATCTTTCCTCGATTCTCAAGGTAGCCTTCTTGTTCCATATATCATGGTTTATGGGATATAGCTGCTTTCGTCTCCCGTCTATAACTGGGCCAGCCAAATTAAGATCAAGGCCTTGAGTGAACTCTACGGCTATAGTCTAGCTCTAAATTAACATAAATGAATACAATTTAGAGAAGAATCAAGCTCATGGAAAAAGCAAGCCATGAAATTATGTCATGGGATACAAATGTAAAAATAGTTAACGTTTTATCTGAACTCCCTTCACTATTTTAACAGAGACATTATCCCTTTATATTATACATATTAACATCGCTGCTAAAATAGTGGAAAGGAATTTCAGAGGAACATCTTAAGCATTCTAACACTAATACCTAAGGCATAATTACAGGGCCATAGTGTTGTGGGAGATGCAACTTTTCACAGCAATAGGTTCCCAAATTGGACAGCATGCCAAATAATCAGGGGGGCGTGAAGAGGACGGGCTAGCTAAGAACGAGAGCTGCCGATGCAGCCTCACATACCCAGAGCATGTGCATTATGAGGTGATCTCAGCACCAGTGTGGGATGTTTGAATTCCTGCTGATTTCAAGTGGACATTGGACTTACAGAGTTGCTTCTGGTACAACAGTAATGGGTTGCTATGTACTAGAAGCAGCTTTGATTGGTCTAATGTCCACATCCAGTAATAGGCGGGGAATCAAACATTCTAGTTGCGCTGAGATCACCACATAATACACCTCCTCTGGCTATGTAAGGCTGCATCACTCAAAGTGAAAGACATTTTTGTGGCATCTCCTGCTGACTGCATGAAAGTAGAGATCCTGGAAGCAGTTGGTTATTTGAGGCTCATGATCCCAACATGACTGAAGGGAGGGTGAGCATTTTGGACTTCACTCAATTTTTTCCCCAATTGTTTGAACTCCGCCATCTTCTTGACTACAAAATACCATTTCTTAGAAAAGGTGGGACATGAATAGGACATGAATCTCCAAAAGGATTCTTAGCAAAATAAAATTGGGAACCTCTGAACTGTCGGAACTACAAATCCTAAAACACACTGCTATTCACACACTCTTCTCCACCTGCTGGTCAATACAGAATGGAATTGTGAAAGACTGATGCTGTATGGTAGTTCTGCAATATCATAATTAAGGGTCTCTAGATTCATTAAATACAACTTTCCTACTCCTGCTACTTATATCTTAAACCCATTCCCTAATAATACATCTCACATAATAATTTTGAACAAAAATTAATTCCTGCAAGGAGTAAAAGGAATGGGTTGATTTCAATGAATATAAGAATGTGCAGAAATATGTCAAAAGGGTGATTAGAGGGGCAAAAAGAGACCTAGAAAAATGCATAGCCCCGGTACCTGATCAGTAAGATGGCAGTCAGACAAGAGGAAAGAACTATAAAAGGTGCAATTGGACTCAAAACAGAGGACAAGCTCAAGACAGTAAATCTTCTGAATGATTATTTCATCCAAATATTCACAGGTCAGACATGAGCAATATGCCCTCCTCAAACAGAGGTAAAATTAATGAATTTGATAAAAATGAGCAGGAAATCCTAGATAGACTAAAAGGGCTCAGAAACAATAAACTGATAGGGATAGATGGCATTAAGCCCAGAGTATTAAAGGATATTTCCAAAGGAGATTTGTAAGTCATCAACAATCAGTATAAGGGAGTCACTGGACACAAGGGAGGTACCAGCAGATTAGAAGCAGGCCAATGTGGTGCTCAAATTTAAAAAGGGGCATCAAATCAGCTGTAGGCAACTATAGAATCATAGATAGAATCATAGAATGGTTATAGCACAGAAGGAGGCCATTCGGCCTGTCGAGCCTGTTCCGGCTCTCTGCAAGAGCACTTCAGCTAGTCCCACCCCCCAGCCCATTCCCCGTAGCCCTGCAAATTTTTTGCCTTCAGGAACTTATCCAATACCCTTTTGAAAGCCATGATTGAATCTGTCTCCACCACCCTTTCAGGCAGTGCATTCCAGATCTTAACCACTCGCTGCGTAAAAAAGTTTTTCCTCATGTCGCCTTTGGGTCTTCTGCCAGTCACCTTAAATCTGTGTCCTCTGGTTCTCGACCCTTCTGCCAATAGGAACAGTTTTTCTTTATCTACTCTGTCTAGAACCCTCATGATTTTGAACACTGTAGAGATTAGGCCAATTAGAAGCTTATCTCTAGTCTTTCAAACAATCAGGATCGACTGCAAACCAATATGGTGGGTATATTGGGGTAGAAATTAGGTCGCGCCCCATTTGGGGCGCAAATATCGTCTGGACGCAAATATTAGCGCCTGGCGCTAATTATCGGCATTGACTGGAAACTTCACTTTTACCGCCCCGGGAGGTGAGTGGAGCGCTAAATCAGGCGCTGCACACCTGTCTTAAGGCGCAAAGGCCAAGGAGTGAGGCGCTAACTCAGAGCGCTGGCGAAGCTCATGTAATGTCAGTCAGCAATGGAACACACACACAATGGCACGGGCCAGTTCTTAAAGGGGATGGTTAATCTTGCTTTCCATCCACATCCTGTTCATTGCAGCCTTGAATCTCGGCCTGGAGAGACTTGCTGGAAAGAACAATGGAGAGTACCAGGCAAAGAGCTCAGAGTGCAGCTCCCACAGTCTCTGCTAAATCGATACAAGGAATGGCAAATCAAAATGAACCTGCAAAGTGCTGCTCAGTACCCAAAACTCCTTCACACAACGTTGAATCTCTCCAGAAGTCTCTCCCTCTCTCTCTCAGAATGCGTAGTTCAAAAATGCCACCAACAATAAAAGACAGGAAGAGGCCCCCTTTAAATAGCGCCCCCCCCCCAGCCCCACAGCAATTGATAGCGTTCCAGTCTTCTGGTCGTTGGATGCGCCAGGCGGTAAGGCAGGGGGCGCCACTCAATTTCCGCTCCGGGGCGCCACAAGGGCGTTGCACCATGGAATGACGTCACAATCTGCGCGCGCAGGTGGTCGCAGCGGTAAGTTTTAGCGCCGCCGCACAATGTCAAGTTAAGTTCCCGAGCGGCGCAAACATCGCTGCGCCCGGGCGTTAGCGGCTTTGCGCCCCATTAGCGCCCTCTTAAGGCGCTAACGGGAGGCGCAACCAACTGAATTTTTACCCCATTGTGTTTAATCAGAGTTTAAGACAGAATATAACATGCTAGTTATACAGCAAAAACATACGAACGTGACAAACAGCTGGTACCGGTCCCGATCGGACAGACGGCTGGCGTGCATGAACAGTTCTCTGGATTGCGGCCTCTCTTCCTCTCGTCTAGAACCTCCTAGTTGGTGAGCATGGGATCACTCTCAAAAGAGCGTCTGACCAGCCCAACTTTTGCTTGGCTCTTCCCTCCACCATCTGCGTGGGCAAGCACTCATAGTGTTACTTTTATTCTCTTTTTAGGGGTGGGCCTGAGGCCAAATTATTGACAAGACCCTCTAACCTATAGAGGCTCCCCTAAAACCTCAGTACCCAATTGGGCATCGAGTTCTTTGTTTCAATTCTTGGATGAAAGCCCTCCCCAAAAGGGGTCCCATGATCTCATCCAATTTGTCTTATTGTTTAATCTTTCTGAAGGTTCTTCCTTTGGAATTCATGTCTTATCTCCCTGGTCCCTATCCTCCCTGGTACAATTGGTACTAGGCCTGGCCTTGTACCCTTTCAATCATGAGGCCCATGCCAGAGCTGTCCCACTTCAGCCAGTCGTTAACTCACTTTCATCTAGCAAACCGTCCCATCCTGAGATGGATACCTTAACTCCCCTAAATTCCTTTTATTCTATGTCTTTTATACTAATTAAATTTTAATTATCTTCACAAGCAGTTTTGTTAAGCTAACTCCAATTCCTACCTCAGCATTATATTATGGTTATTAGTAATAATAGAAGAAACATAAGCATTGAGCCTTAGTTGATCCAATTAGAGATACATAAACAAGTTGAAATCCCAACTTGAAAACAGCAGATAGATAGCTTGGAAACAAGATTATTTATGACCGTCACAGTACAGAATGCTATAACATCCGCAGAGAACCAAAACACAAGCAGATTTTTAGCATCTATTTAGTTATTCTAAGACTAGTCTGAAGAGACTTTTTGTCTCCAGTTCTAATACAATCATGTAAACACAGCATTATTCGTGTCACAATATTATCCGCATAACCATATACATTTTGGATACCGCTGATTTCTAACAACACCTCTATCAAATCTCTTCTCAACCTTCTCTGCTCTAAGGAGAACAACCCCAGCTTCTCTAGTCTATCCATGTTACTGAAGTCCCACATCCCTGGAACCAGTCTTGTAAATCTTTTCTGCACCCTCTCTAAGGCCTTCACATTCTTCCTAAAGTGCGGTGCCCAGAATTGGACACAATACTCCAGTTGAGGCCAAACCAGTGTTTTATAAAGGTTCATCATAACTTCCTTGCGTTTGTACTCTTGAGCGCAGAAGATCTATACTCTTCCCTGAGAGTGGCAGGAGGCCTTTGCCACGTGAGTACAGAAGAGTGTGGAGGGAGGTGGCTCAGAGCGTCTCCTCCAGGAGCATGGTGCCCAGGACCCATGTTCAATGCAGCAAAAAGTTCAACGACCTCACTCGGGTCGTCAGGGTGAGTGGCTTTTTCTCAATACCTCTCCATCCCTCCATCTCAACCTCACTCTATGGCCAGAGGGTCTTAAAACCCCAATGCACAACACTCATCCAACACCTATGGCCCTTTCATGAAACACACACACACATTCCACACTTTGCAAACAGTAAGGGCTATTCACCTATGGGAGGCATATCAGGCAAGACCATGGCTGCATACAGTAAGGGCTATTCACCTATGGGAGGCACATCAGGCAAGACCATGGCTGCATACAGTAAGGGCTATTCACCTATGGGAGGCACATCAGGCAAGACCATGGCTGTATATTTACTCAGATGCTGTCCTTTTTCTTGCAGGCCAAGCTGGCGCATAATAGGAGACAGCAGCAACGGACAGGTGGAGGGCGGCCTCAGCTGCAACCCCTCAGCGATCTTGAGGAGCGCGTCCACAGGATTGTGGCAAGCCGGGTGATCGGTCCCGTCGCCACTGGAGACGCCGACCCCGTTCTGGACAGCAATGGTAAGGTCATCACCTTTTTGTCCTCTGTCCTTCCACTTGTCCCTCACAACACCAGCCTTTGACACTTTCAATCCAACTTGCTAACTCGCTGCACTTATTCCTCCCTTACTGCCACCCTGTCCTCACGCTAAAGCCATTCTTGTACCTCCCTGCTTTCAGATGGTGATTCACCAGCTGAGGAGACGGGCCCTGAAGCTGCCAGTGGGAGTGAAGCTGCAGCCGAGGAGGAAGAGGAAGCCGGAGCATCAGTGCCACCCTCTGCCGAGGAAGCCCATGGCCACACTGGGAACACGCCTTCCCTGGAGGGGAGCAGGGGGGAAGGGTCTGATGAGGGTGAAGCTCCAGGACCCAGCGGGCTGCAGCAACGCCATGGGGGTAGGGAAGAACGGGGGCCTTCTCCCCAGAGGGAGAGTATGCCAGCGACTCCTACTGCAATGGATGCAGAGGAGGAGCGGCTGATCGCAGAAATGAACACCCAGGCGGTGGGCATGCACACTGAGCTCATGGGTGCAGTGGGAAGGGTGCCCGAATGCATTGAGTCACTGGCAAGGAGTGTGGAGCACTTCGCTGTAGCACAGGCGGATGCCACACTAATGCTTAGTGCTGCAATTCAGTCACTGACTGCCGTGATCCCATCTCTGACTGCTCTCATGCAGACTCAGATTGAGGCCACGCGAGCACTGACTGCTGCCAACCTCGATGGTTCGTTCACATGTCCCCGGGGCTCTCACCGCGCCGCAGCAGGCCAGCAATCTGTGCTCCAGCAGATTACTCCGGATGCTGAAGTGCTGCCCCGTGGGAGTGCCAGTGTGTCGGGCGAGCAGGGAGTTGCTGTCCTCTCTCATGATGACAGCATTCCTGCTGCCAACACTGTCACTTCTCCACTGCACTTGCCACCGCCTGTAGGACAGACTGCTGCCGCCCATGCAGAGTTGGTGCAGTCTGCAGCCGGGCCCTCCAGGCCCAGAACTGGTCGAGGCCGTCCTTCAGGGGCATCTGCAGTGTCAGGGTCTGACAATCAGCAGCCTTCCACCAGCCTTGCTGCAGCCACTGAGGTCCCATTACGGAGGAGCAGTAAGGTTAGAAGGGGGGAAGTGCGCAAGGGAAGGAGATCACCCTCGAAGGGCAAAAAGTAGGAGGTGTGACAAAATGCTGGTCATTTTTTTATTAAAGGCCGAGGTTCGTGGTCCAACTTTTGTCTAGTGTTTTGGACATTATCTCCAGGTTGTGAGAACCAGTTATGTTAATGACTATTTTTTTGTGTTTATTTCTATGAGTTTGTCATGAGGAAATGACACACACAGAGTTTGTAAAATAAATAAGTTTTTGTATTCGAAATATACATGTTTGGTGTTTGGAATCATTGGTGCCTTGGTCGGCTTAGGGGTTGCGTGCTGGGTTCATTGATGTTGTTAGCAATGGCAGAAGCCATTTCCACAGCAGGGGCCCTAGAAGCGGCTTGCTATCAGCCGTTGACGGACGGCCCTTGCAGTTTCACCATTGTGGGCCGCCCTCCCGCCTTGGTGCTGCTGATGATCATCTTCCTCGTCCTCTTCCTCCTCTTCCTCCTCCTCCTCTGGTGGTGCTCCAAGGCCTGGTGGCATTGGCTGGGTCCTGACGATTGCCATGTTATGCAACATGCAGCACACAACTACGAAGTTGGATACTCGCTCAGGCGAGTACTGCAGGGCTCCTCCAGAATGGTCGAGACAGCGGAACCGTTGCTTCAGCACGCCGATTGTGCGCTCAATGATGTTCCTGGTAGCTTGATGGCTCTCGTTGTACCGCAGCTCAGCAGGGGTGTTGGTCGTACGGAGCGGTGTCATCAGCCAGGTGCTCAATGGATACCCCTTGTCCCCGAGAAGCCAACCAACTGGCTGATGCGGTGCCTCGAAAAGTTCTGCCACAGTAGTCTGGCGCAGGATGAAAGCATCGTGGCAGCTGCCAGGATAGTGGGCATTGACAGCGAGTATCAGCTGTCTGTGGTCACAGACCAACTGAACATTCAAGGAATGGAACCCCTTTCTGTTCCGGAATTCCTCGGCATTCTCATGTGGAGCACGCAAAGCCACATGCGTGCAGTCAATGGCGCCCTGCACCATGGGGAAGCCTGCTATCCTCGCAAAGCCCAGAGCGCGGTCACGCTGCTTGTCTGGGGTCATGGGGAAAGAAATGAACTCTCGTCTCCTTTTAAAGAGGGCATTTGTGACCTGCCGGATACAGCAATGCACCGCGAACTGGGAGATATTGGCGAGGTCCCCAGCAGCAGCTTGAAATGAGCCAGTAGCGTAGAAGTTGAGAGCCACTGTGACCTTCACTGCCACCGACAGAGACGTCCTGGACCTCAGTTGAGGCTGCAGATCTGGCTGCAGCAGGTGGCAGAGCTCAGTGACCACCTCCTTGCTGAATCGCAGCCTTCGCAAACACAGCTCCTCAGACATATGAATGTAGGAGAGCTGTTCACGATATACCCTGGGAGGGTAAGCTCTCCTGTACATACGCCTGTTGGCCCTCCTCCGTCTGGCCATCATTGCCACTCTCTCTCTGCGTCTCTGTGTCCTCCGATTCAGCTGGAGCAGGACGACGCCCCCATTCAGTGCAGCCCCCATAGTCTCTTTGCAAGCAAAGTTATGAAGGACAGCAACCAAAGTACCAGCGAAGTTAGGATCAGTAGGCAAAACTACCTCACAAAGCGTTGACTCAATGCAGAAGTCTCTCTTTCTCTCTCTCCGAATCTCTCTCTCTCTCTCAGAACGAGTGGTGCAAAAATGTCAACCACAGAAAAAGACAGGAAGAGGCCCCCTTTAAATAGCGCCCCCCCCCCAGCCCCACCTGCCTCTATTTATGAAGCTCAGGATCCCATATGCTTTTTTAACTGCTTTCTCAACCTGCCCTGCCACCTTCAATGATTTGTGCACATATACCCCCAGGTCTCTCTGTTCATGCACTCCCTTTAGAATTGTACCCTTTAGTTTATATTGCCTCTCCTCATTCTTCATACCAAAATGCATCACTTCGCACTTTCTGCGTTAAATTTCATCAGCCACGTGTCTGCCCATTCGACCAGCTTGTCTATGTCCTCTTGAAGTCTATCACTATTCTCCTCACTGTTCACTATACTTCCAAGTTTTGTGTCATCTGCAAATTTTGAGATTGTGCCCTATACACCCAAGTCCAAGTCATTAATAAATATCAAGAAAAGCAGCGGTCCTAGTACCGACCCCTGGGGAACACCACTGTGTACCTTCCTCCAGTCCGATAAACAACCGTTCACCACTACTCTCTGTTTCTTGTCACTTAGCCAATTTCGTATCCATGCTGCCACTGCCCCTTTTATTCCATGGGCTTCAACTTTGCTGGCAAGCCTATTATGTGGCACTTTATCAAACGCCTTTTGGAAGTCCATGTACACCACATCAACCGCATTGCCCTCATTAACCCTCTCTGTCACCTCATCAAAAATTAAAACAAGTTAGTTAAACATGATTTGCCTTTAACAATTCCATGCTGGCTTTCCTTAATTAATCCACAATTGTCCAAGTGACTGTTAATTTTGTCCCGGATTATCATTTCTAAACGCTTCCCCACTACCGAGGTTAAACTGACTGGCCTGTAGTTGCTGGTTTTATCTTTACACCTTTTATTAAACAAGGGTGTAATATTTTCAATTCTCCAGTCCTCTGGCACCACCCCCATATCCAAGGAGGATTGGAAGATTATGGCCAGTACCTCCGCAATTTCCACCTTTACTTCCCTCAGCATCTTAGATGCATCCCATCCGGTCCTGGTGACTTATCTACTTTAAGTACAGCCAGCCTTTCTAGTACCTCCTCTTTATCAATTTTTATCCCATCCAGTATCTCAACTATCTCCTCTTTCACCATGACTTTGGCAGCATGTTCTTCCTTGGTGAAGACAGATGCAAAGTATTCATTTAGTACCTCAGCCATGCCCTCTGCCTCTATGCGTAGGTCTCTATTTTGGTCCCTAATCGGCCCCACCCCTCCTCTTATTACCCGTTTACTATTTATATGTCTACAGAAGACTTTTGGATTCCCTTTTATGTTAGCTGCCAATCTATTCTCATACTCTCTCTTTGCCCCTCTTATTTCCTTTTTCACTTCCCCTCTGAACATTCTATATTCAGCCTGGTTCTCACTTGTATTTTCAACCTGACATCTGTCATACGCCCCCTTTTTCTGCTTCATCTTACTCTCTATCTCTTTCATCATCCAGGGAGCTCTGGCTTTGGTTGCCCTGCCTTTCCCTCTCATGGGAATGTACCTCGACTGTACCTGAACCATCTCCTCTTTAAAGGCAGCCCATTGTTTGAGTTTTGCCTGCCACTCTTTGATTCCAATTTACCCGGGCCGGATCCATTCTCAACCCACTGAAATTGGCCTTCCTCCAATTAAGTATTTTTACTCTAGATTGCTCCCTGTCCTTTTCCATAGCTAATCTAAACCTTATGATACTGTGATCACTGTTCCCTAAATATTCCCCTACTGACACTTGCTCTACTTGACCCACCTTATACCCCAGAATCAGATCCTTGTCGGGCAGGAAACATACTGATCAACATAGTTCTCCTGAACACACTTCAGAAATTCTTCCCCCTCTCTGCCCTTTACACTATTACTATCCCAGTCTATATTAGGATAGTTGAAGTCCTCCATTATCACTACTCTATAGTTCTTGCACCTCTCTGTAATTTCCCTGCAAATTTGCTCCTCTATATTCTTGCCACTAATTGGCAGCCTACAGAATACACCTAGTAGTGTAATGGCACCTGTGTTGTTTCTCAACTCTAATCAAATAGATTCTGTCCTTGACACCTCCAGGACATCCTTTCTCTCCAGCACTGTAATATTCTCCTTAATCAATACTGCCACCCCCACCTCCTTTCTTTCCTTCCCTATCTTTCCTGAACACCTTATATCCAGGAATATTTAGTACCCAATCCTGCCCTTTTTTGAGCCAGGTCTCTGTTATCGCCACAACCTTATATTCCCATGTGTCTATTTGTGCCTACAGCTCACCAACCTTATTTACCACACTTTGTGCATTCACACACATGCACTGTAAACCTATCTTAGACCTTCTTGTATTCTCTCTTAGTCTGACCCCACCTAATACCGTACTATTTCTTACTCTAGTGCTATCTGTCTCTCCCAATCATTAGTGCACCTTGTTTCTCCTTTCTAATGCTACATCCTGGTGGCCATCCCCCTGCCAAATTAGTTTAATCCCTCCCCAACAGCACTAGCAAAACCCTCCGTGAGGACATTGGTCCCAGCTCTGCTGAGGTGCAACCTGTCCGGCCTGTACAAGTCACATCTCCCCCAGAACCAGTCCCAATGTCCCATAGTCCCATTATAATATAAAGACAGAAAATGCTGGAAATACTCAGATGATCAGGCAGCATCTGTGGAGAGAGGAACATATTTAATGTTTCAGATCTGTGACCCTTCGTCAGAACTGGGAGAAGTCAGAGATTTAACATGAGAACATAAGAAATAGGAGCTGGACATTTGGCCCTTCAAGTCTGCTCCGCCATTCAACAAGATCATGGCTGATCTTCTACCTCAACTCTACCTTCCCGCACTATCCCCATATCCCTTAATTCACTTCATTCCCAAAAATTTATCGACCTCTGTCTTGAATATACTCAATGACTGAGCATCTACAGATCTCTGGGGTAGAGAATTCCAACGATTCACAACCCTTTGAGTGAAGAAATTTCTCCTCATCTCAGTCCTAAATGGCCGCCCCCTTATTCTGTGACTGACCCCGTGTTCTAGATTCCCCAGCCAGGGGAAATATTCTCAGCATTAACCCTGTTAAGCCCCTTAAGAATTTTATATGTTTCAATTAGATCACCTCTCATTCTTCTAAACTCTAAGGAATATAGGCCTAGTCTACTCAATCTCATCCTAGGAACCAGTCTAATGAACCTTCGCTGCACTCCCTCTGAGGCAAGTATATCTTTCCTTAGGTAAGGAGACCAGAACTGTTCACAGTACTCCAGGTGTGGCCTCACCAATGCCCTGTATAATTGTAGTAAGACTTCTTTACTCTTATACTCAATCCCTTTGTAACAAAAGCTAACATACCATTTGCTTTCCTAATTGTTTGCTGTACCTGCATGTTAACTTTCAGTGATTCATGTACAAGGACACCCAGGTCCCTCTGAGTGCAAACAATTCCCAGTCTCTCACTATTGAAAACATATTCTGCTTTTTTGTTTTTCCTACCAAAGTGGATAACCTCACACTTCCCCACATTGTATTTCATTTGCCATGTTCTTGCCCACTCAGTCAACCTGTCTATATCTCTCTGCAGCCTCTTTGCATCCTCCTCACAGCTTACTTTCCCACCTAACTTTGTATCATCAGCAAACTTGGATACATTGCACTCGGTCCCTTCATCTAAGTCATTAATATAGATTGTAAATAGCTGAGGCCCAAGCACTGATCCTTGTGGTACCCCACTAGTTACAGCCTGCCAACCTGAAAAAGTCCCATTTATTCCTACTTTCTGTTTTCTGTCCATTAACCAATCCTCAATCCATACTAATATATTATCCCCAATACCATGAGTCATAATTTTGTGTAATAACCTCTTGTGTGCATCGAATGCTTTTTGAAAATCCAAATACACTACATCCACTAGTTCCCCCTTATCCATCCTACTAGTTACATCTTCAAAAAACAGATTTGTCAAACACGATTTCCCTTTCATAAAACCATGTTAACTCTGCCTAATCATATTATGATTTTCTAAGTGCCCTGTTACCACATCCCTAATAATAGATTCTAGCATTTTGCTTACTACTGATGTCATGCTAACTGGCCAAAGTTCCCCATTTTTTCTCTTCCTCCTTTCTTAAATAGCAGAGTTATGTTTGTTACTTTCCAATCCTTGGGGACTGTTCTAGCGTCTAGGGAATTCTGGAAGATTAATACCAATGCATCCACTATCTCTGCAGCTACCTCCTTTAAAACCCTAGGATGCAGGTCGTCAGGTCCAGGGGATTTGTCGCCACTTAGTTCCATTAATTTCTCCAGTACTATGTCTTTACTTATATTGATTTCTTTAAGTTCCTCATTCTCTCTTGACCCTTGGTTCCCCATTATTTCCAGAATGTTTTTTGTGTCTTCTACCGTGAAGAGATACAAAGGCCGCGATTTCGCCTACCTGTGCGGCTTCAAGGCGGGAGAGGGCGGTGGTGGGGGGCAGCCCCGCCACTGCGTTGAACCTGGCGAAAAAGAAATCTTCCCCCAATGGGCCTTGTTAGGCCCGCCCTGCGCGTTTCCTGGCCCAATTAAAAGGTGCGGGTCTGGTGACGTCACCGGATGACGAGATTTTTGCCAGTATATTTAAAGTGGCCATGGCCCCATTTGCTGTCACTTGCAATTTTAGACAATTCAGTGCTGGCAGTGTGTGCAGGTCTGAAGTATGAGCTCCTAGCACCAAAGAGCAGCGCCTCACTTCTCTGATGACCCCCTCCATCATCTTGTGGAGGGAGTGAGAGCACGTAGGGAGGTTCTCTTCCCTACGGATGGTAGGAAGAGGCCTCCCCAGCAGATGAAGGCAGTGTGGCTGCAGCTTGTGCAGAAGGTAACGGGGATGTCAGTGGTGGTTCACACTAGGGTGCAGTGCCGGAAGAGGGTCAATGATCTTCTAAGATCAGGTAAAGCGAGTATAAAGCCACACTTACCTTAATGTTGCTGTGCCTGTCATCACATCCCCACCACTCTGCATTGCCAACCCTATTCTTGCACAACATTACTCACCCCAACATCCCTTGGACCTTCATCCATCCCTCTCTCTATCTATATTATCAGGTCCCCATCTTACTATGCACGACTCGCACTCTGCCTCATCGTGATGCAATGACAGCAACTAACAGCACAAAAGGAGGCAACTTGGTATTGGCAACCCACTCCATCAAAGTCTCCCTGTAAAGCTCTATCCCATTCTATTCCTTACACTCATTCCATCACTCTCACTCAACCTTCTCTTCTTTCCCTCCTTGCAGGAAAAGATAGCCCACAATAAGAGGGAGAGGGAGAGAACGGGAGGTGGCCCTCAACAAGCCATGGCATATTTGACCACTGCAGAGGAGGCAGCACTGGAGATTGCTGGAGTGGTGGACCTGCCAGAAGTGGGGGATGGAGAGAGGGGCTCATTAGATGAAGCTGGTGACCGAATTATTTTCCATACAATTGCATGCCTTTCATCAGTCACTCATATGGGGTCTGATGTCAACAGAAAATGAATGCTTATCATGTGGCTAATGGTATGTGTCTGCAGTCGACATCTCGTATATGTAACTGATGTCTTTACTCTCCCACAGGTCCATCAAGATCCCCCCCCCCCCCCCCCACTGTCCAGGGGGAACAGCAAGAAGACTCCTCAGAGGAGCCTCCTGCCTCTGAGGGCGCAGTGTCACCTCAGACAACGCAACCCAGCACCTGCGCAGAGATGCACACCTTGGTGTATTCGTCGCGAGATAGAGTATTGTTGTCACCTGGTGTCTCACAGATCACAAGTGAACAAGAGCAGATGGTGGAGACAGTTACAGCAGTGGAGACTCCTCGCCAGAGGGTGCAGGAGTCTCCTAGCTCTGCTCAGCTGCATGCAGACGCTGAGTCTCGGGGCCATCCAGGAAGAGGGTGATGCTGGAGCTGCAGGAACAAGTGCAGGAGTCTCTTACTGGTTTCACGACCGCGGTGACTGCGAGTGTGCAGAGAATGGAGGAGTCCATCCCCAACATGAGCACCACAGTGGCGCAGTCACTGGCAACTATAGCTTCCTCGATGGATAGGATGGCCACCTGCGCCAGTCTCATGAGAACATGGTTTCACTTCAAAATAGATAATCATCTATGGAGGAGAGATGGGTATCTATGCAGGAGAGAAACCAAAGGCTCATAGACGACCTTTGTAGGAGGGATGTCAATATAGACGTGGGCCCTCATGGCCCCTATGAAGTGCAGCAAGGTGCTCTCCAGCTACTTGCTAGCAGGGAAGTGCGGGTGGCCCATGAGAGGGATGATGGTGGGAGGGGACATGGAAGTGGGGGCCCCTCTCCAAGCGCTCAGACTTCCACCCCCTTGCCAACCCCTCGGTCAGAGCCCCAGATGCCTCCCAGTGATGGTCGAGTCTGCTCCTACACACTCGCAGGAGGAGTAGACTTTGGCAGGGCCCTCACGGACTCCAAAGCCCAGAGGACGACCGCCAAAGGCGTCTAAGCAGGCGCAGCAGGGAGGTGAGGAGGCTGCCTCTACCTCTGCTGAAGCCACAGGGGTAGCACCACGTAGAAGCACTCAGAAAAGAAAGATCCCACACAAATAATCACAAGGGTAATCACTCGGGTGTCTTTTTCATTATCACTGTCGCCTTTATATTATATGAAATAGTTGTAATAAATCATTTATTTGTCACACTATGCAGTCATTGCCAAATGTGTGTGCTCAAATGGAAGTGGCAGAGTGAACGGTCAGGGCTCATTTCACATCCTGCAATGGTGGTGAGAGTGAAAACAAGAGACTAGTCATTGTTTGACTGCTCTATGGTGTTGGTGTGGGGTGATGCCAACCTGCGCACGCCTGTGTCAGCCACATGTCTGAGCTGCATAAAGTTAGTTAAATCTGGCATTGATTAGGGCATCCCTGGCGTGATGGGCAGCAACGTGCTCACGTACTGGTCGCAATGACAGGGGGTCCAGCGTGTCAAACCACCTGCTGGCTGCATATCCTGTCAATTTGTGTTCTTGTGTTTTTAAAAAAAAAACAAAAAAAAACAACAAAAAAAAACACCTGGGAAGACCGGCCATGATGTCAAGTCACGTTCTGTATCGTGACATGAACCCGATATCGCGATTGAGGCCATCCTCATGAGTGCGGAACTTGGCTATCAGTTTCTGCTCTATGATTTTGCGCTGTCGTGTATCTCGAAGGCCGCCTTGGAGAACGCTTACCCGCAGATCCGAGGCTGAATGCCCCTGGCTGCTGAAGTGTTCCCCGACTGGGAGGCAACCCTCCTGCCTGGCGATTGTTGCGCGGTGTCCGTTCATACGTTGTCTCAGTGTCTGCATGGTCTCGCCGATGTACCATGCTCTGGAGCATCCTTTACTGCAACGTATCAGGTAGACAACGTTGGCCGAGTCACATGAGTATGTACCGTGTACCTGGTGGGTAGTGTCCTCACGTGTAATGATGGTATCTGTGTCCATGATTCTCTCATTGCTAACTTACCTGACGAAGGAGCGATAGCTCCGAAAGCTTGTAAAATTAAATAAATCTGTTGGACTATAACCTGGTGTTGTGCGACTTCTCATTTTTCTCTTCCGATAAGGCTGTGCGCTCTGCACCGTATTCATCATCCAGTGCTAATCCTCGCTGCTGCGCTATGTTGTGCAGGGCGCAGCAGACCACGACTATTCTGGAGGCCCTGGCTGGTGCGTACTGAAGGGCTCCTCCAGATCTATCGAGGCATCTGAAGCGCATTTTCAGCAAGCCTATTGTTTGTTCTATGACACATCTCGTCCAGATGTGGCTTTGATTATATCATCCCTCAGCCTCATTTGTTGGCCTCCTCAAAGGTGTCATGAGCCACGTCTTCAGGGGATAGCCATTGTCTCCAAGCAGCCAGCCGGAAAGACTGTTTGGCAGAGCGAAGAGCTGAGGGACAGTGGACTGGCACAGGATGTACGAGTCATGGCAGCTGCCAGGGAACTTGGCGCTCACATGGATGATAATCTTCCTATGGTTGCAGACCAGCTGAACGTTGAGGGAGTGGAAGCCCTTGCGGTTGACAAAGACTCCTGAGTGATGATGGGGTGCCCTGATGGCCACATGTGTGCAGTCGATGACTCCCTGCACCCGTGGGAAGCCAGCCAGAGCAGCAAAGCCGAGCGCCCACTCATTGGCACTGACTTCATCGGTGGCAAAATGGATATAATTGGCGGACTTGTTAAAGAGGGCATCGGTGACCTGTGTGATGCATCTGTGGGAGGCTGACTGCGAGATGCCACAAATGTCTGCTGTAGATGCCTGGAAGGAGCCTGAGGCAAAGAAGTTGAGGGCAAGGGTGACTTTGACAGCCACTGGTAAGGGGTGTCCACCATTCCTCTGGGCTGCAGGTCTTGCTCCAGCAATCCGCAAATGTCGGCGACGACCTGGCACGATAGCCTGAGCCTCCTTTGGCACTGTTGCTCCGTCATGTTGAGGAAGTTGATCCTCTGCCTGTATACCCTGTGTTGGGGGTATCGCCCACGGTGCGGTCCAACCCTACGCTGATGTCCTCTGCCCTGTGTAGCATCAGGTGGTTCAGGAGAAGGTTGGCGCTCTTGTTGTTGCTGATGCTGGTGTGGCTGGTTCTGCTGCTGCTGCGGCTGATTGTCATTAGATTCTGAGGACCAAGGTGAGAGAGCATAAATGGTGCCTATTCTGATGTTAGATATGGCAGCTGAAGTTGAGATGACAGAAGCAATCTGTCAATGGTGAGATATGTTGTTCCAAGGAGGTGAAAGTGAATAGAGAGTTTACTCCAAACACTTCCAAACTACATAAAGCTGAAAAACCTCTTCCAAATACTGAAGGCTCCAGCTTCTGATTGGAAAGTGAACAGCTGTGAAATGGTAGCTTTTTCAGTTGTCACCTATTCAAAGCAATGGAGAGTTGTTGAAAACCCAACGTACTTACCTGAAGTCATCCTCAAGCGACCTGAACCTTGTGAAAAAGTTGGAAAAATGGTTAGTAGCTGGTAAAATGCTGATTAAATACCTTTAAACTCCATCTTAACTATCTCAATTGGCTGACCCGCCGCTTAGTACCAGGTCTGCAAAGCGCAGGCAGAGCCGGCACTTGGGAAACTCACAAGGAGCCAGGTTCAGAGCGGGATACCGCCCCGCTGTCAATCTTTTAGATTTTGACAGCGGACCTACCTCCAAACCCGCCCTCTGAGCGCCGGCAAAATCCAGCCCAAAGTATTTGTTTAATGTCTCTGCCATTTCCTTATTGCCCATTATAATTCCTCCTGTCTCTGCCTCTAATGGGCCCACGTTTACTTTCACTAATCTCTTCCTACTTACATACATACCTATAGAAACATTTACAATCTGTTTTTATGTCTCTTGTTAATTTACTCTCATATTCTTTTTTCTCTTTCCTTATCAATTTCTTGGTCCTCCTTTGCTGAATTCTAAAATCCTCCCAATCCTCAGGCTTACTACTCTTTTTGGCAACATTATAAGCTTCTTCCTTTGATCTAATACTATCTTTAACTTCTCTTGTTAGCCACAGTTGGAACACTTTTCCTGTGGGGTTTTTGTGCCTTAAAGGAATGCATATTTGTTGTTAATTATGTATTAATTCTTTAAATGCTAGCCATTGCTTGTCTCCCATCATACCTTTTAATGTAATTTCCCAATCTACTTTAGCCAACTCACCCCTCATACCTATGTAGTTTCCTTTGTTTAGATTTAAGACCCTAGTTTCGGATTTAACTAAATCACTTTCAAACTCAATATAAAATTCTATCATATCATGGTCACTCTTTCCTAAAGGCCCCTTTACTACAAGGTTATTAATTAACCCTTTCTCGTTGCACAATACTAGATCTAAAATAGCCTGTTCCCTAGTTGGTTCCTCAACATACTGATCTAGAAAACTATCTTGTATACATTCCATGAATTCGTCCTCCACACTATTACTGCAAATTTGGTTTTCCCAGTCTATAAGTAGATTAAAGTCCCCCATGATTACTGTATTATCCTTGTTACATGCACCTCTAATTTCCTGATTTCTCCTCTGCCCTACATTGCAACTACTGTTTGGGGGCCTATAAACAACTCCCACCAATGTTTTCTGCCCCTTGCTGTTTCTTAGCTCCACCCAAACTGATGCTACTTCTTGATTTTTGGAGCTAAGATCCTTTCTCTCTACTGTCTTTATCCCATCCTTTATTATCAGGGCTACTCCTCCTCCTTTTCCATTTTGCCTATCTCTTCTAAAAGTTAAGTATCCTGGAATATTTAGTTCCCAACCTTGGTCACTTTGCAACCACGTCTCCGTAATGGCTATTAGATCAAACCTATTCATTTCTATCAGTGCTATTAATTCATCTATTTTGTTTTGAATGCTTCGCGCATTCAGATATCGTGCCTTTAGTTTTGACTTTTTTCCATTTTTCCCTGATGTCACCTTAGTCACTGATGCCTTATTACCTTTGTTATTCTCTCTGTCCCTTCCTGACCCACTCTGCTTATTTTTACCCAAAACTCTACTCTGCTCTAGAGCCTTGACATTTCTCTTGCTGCGTTTAAATTTACTCTTTCCTGAATCTCCCCCCCACCCCCCACTTCATTAGCTTAAAGCCCTGTCTACTGCCCTAGTTATTCGATTCACCAGGACACTGGTCCCAGCCCGGTTTAAGTGGAGCCCGTCCCAATGGAACAGCTCCCTCTTTCCCCAGTACTGGTGCCAGTGCCCCATGAACTGAAACTCCTTCCTCCCACACCACTCTGAGCCACGTATTTAAACCTCTAATCTGTTTGTCCCTATGCCAATTTGCACGTGGCTCAGGTAACAATCCAGAGATTATTACCTTTGAGGTTCTGCTTTTTAATTTGGATCCTAGTTCCTCAAACTCCCTCAGCAGAACCTCATTCCTAGTTTTACCCATGTCGTTGGTTCCTACATGGACCACGACAACTGGATACTCCACCTCCCACTCCAAGTTCTTCTCCAGCCGTGACGAGATATCCTTAACCCTGGTACCGGGCAGGCAACACAACCTTCAGAACTCCCTGCGGCTGCAGAGAACAGTATCTATTCCCCTGACTATACTGTCCCCCACCACAACTGCATTCCTTTTCACTCCCTCACTTGAATGGCCTCCTGCACCATGGTGCCATGGTCTGTTTGCTCATCCACACTGCAGTCCTTGTTCTCATCCACACAGGTAGCAAGTACCTCATACCTGTTGGTCGAAGACAAGGGCCGAGGCTCCTCCAGCACTACATCCTGGGTCCCCATAACTTCCTGACTCGCAGTCACACCCTCCTGTCCCTGACCATTGATGAACTCTAAAGTACTACTTAATCTACCTGCCTCCTGGAACAAAGTGTTCAGGTAACTCTCCCCCTCCCTGATGTCCCGCAATGTCTGCACCTCGTACTCCAGCTCAACAACTCTGAGCCGAAGTTCCTCGAGCTTCAGACACTTACCACAGATGTGGTTGCTCGGGATCTCGCTGGTCTCCACAAACTCCCACATGCTGCAGTTACAGCACACCACCTGCCCTTCCATCTCTATCTAACCTCCTTTATTTATTTGATTAGTTAATTCATTTTTTCTCTCAGTTATTTTAGTTTTATTACTTAATTGGTTTAACTAGTTTTAGTTACTAATTTAATAAAGTAAAGTTATAGCAATTTACAGTTTCTTAGCTAGCTTAGAGACTAAAAAAAACTGTAATACTCACCAACCAATCACCTACCTGCTGCCCTGTGATGTCACTCCTTGATTTTTCTGTGTGAAGGCTCTTTACAGCGCCGCTGATCCCGCTCCCCCCGCTGTTTAATTTTAATTCGTTAATGTCTTTATTCAACAACTATTTATAGTTATATTAATTAGTTTAACTAGTTAAGTTATAAATTTAATAAAGTACGTCATAGTTTCCCGCTCCTAGTTTAAACCACTGTCCTAGGTTAGAGAGAAAATACGTTAATACTCACCCACCAATCGCCTACCTGCTGTCCTGTGCAGTCACTCCTTGGTTTTTGTTGTTGTTGAAATTGTCGGAGCTGCCCACTCCTCCAATGCTGCCGCCTCTCAGGTCCACGCTGGTCTCAGCCTCCCGCTCAGTTTAAGTGCTGCTGCCTCCTCCGATGCTGCCGCCGATTAGGATAACAGTTTATAAACAAGTACAGAGACAGGGAAATGGGGGAGAGGAGGAAAGAACAAAGGGGATGATGATAGGGTGAAGGGCAGAAGTGATTAAATAACAAAAGGGATGATGGTGCAAGGCAAAAGGAGGTGGTAATGGGACAAGTAAACAAACAAAAGATGGGTCTAGAGGAGCTGTAAATGGCAACAGCAAAACCACTACCAGCACTTGCTGTCTGCAAAAATGGGAGTGGTGGTTATGATCTGAAGTTAGGGTTATGATATTGAAATCAATGTTGAGTGCGGAAGGTTGTAACGTGCTGAATCAAAAGATGAGGTGCTGTTCCTCGAGCTTCATTGGAACAGTGTAGGAGGCCATGGACAGAGTGGGAGTGGGAGGGAGAATTAAAATGGCAAGTGACTGGAAGCTCAGGGTCACGCTTGCAGATTGAACAGAGGTGTTCATTATACAGAATTGAACACATAATCTAGGCTGACACTTCAGGGCAGCACTGAGAGAGTGCCAAACTGTTGGAGGTACAAGCTTTCAGAAGAGACGTTAAACTGAGGTGCCGTTTGCTCTCTCAAGTGGACATAAAAAATCTCGTGGCACCATTTGAAGAAGTGAGAAGTCGCACAACACCAGGTTCACCCCACCAGCCTCCACATTCAACGGATCATCCTCCGCCATTTCCGCCACCTCCAGCGTGATCCCACCACCGAACACATCTTTCCCTCACCTCCCCTTTCAGCATTCTGAAGGGACCGCTCCCTCCGCGACACCCTGGTCCACTCCTCTATCACCACCAACACCCCTTCCCCTTCACCCGGCACCTTCATGTGCAAGCGCAGGAGATGCAACACATGCCCTTTTACATCCTCCCTTCCCACTGTCCAGGACCCCAAACAGCGATTTACTTGTATTTCTTGCAATTTAGTATACTGCATTCGCTGCTCACGATGTGGTCTCCTCTACACTGGGGAGACCAAACACAGATTGGGTGACCGCTTTGCGGAGCACCTCCATTCAGTCCGTAAGGGTAACCCCGAGCTTCTGGTCGCCTGTCACTTTAATTCTCCGCTCCACTCCCACTCTGACCTCCGTCCTCGGCCTCTTACACTGTTCCAATGAAACTCAACGTAAGCTCGAGGAACAGCACCTCATCTTTCGATTAGGCACTTTACAGCCTTCTGGACTCAAGATCGAGTTCAACAATTTCAGACCATAACCTCTGCCCCTATCTTTCTTTTCATTTTTTTTTCTCTCTCACATGACAACTGTCAATCATTCTGCCATTGCCATTTACACTTCATCCAGAGTCATCTTTTGTTTCTTAACTTGTCCCATTACCGTTTCCTTTTGCCTTGCACCATCATCCCTTTTGTCTCTTAATCTCTGCTGCCTTCCATCCTATCACAGACCTTCCCTTTTGTTCTTTCCTCCCCTCCCCCTTTTCCCTGCCCCGACACTTACTTAAAAACCTGTTCCATCTCCAACTTTTTCCAGTTCTGACGAAAGGTCATCGACCTGAAACGTTAACTCTGTTTCTCTCTCCACAGATGCTGCCTGACCTGCTGAGTATTTCCAGCATTTTCTGTTTTTATTAACCAACATCTCTAACACAGATGATCTGGTCATTTATCTTATTGCTGTTTGTGGGAGCTTGCTGTGCGCAAATTGGGTGCTGCGTTTTCTATATTACAACATTGACTACACTTCAAAAGTACTTAATTGGCTGGGAAGCACTTTGGAACAGATGTGAAAGGCACTATATAAATGTAAGTTATTTCTTTTTTCTGTTAGTTTTACTTTAGCATGGATTCAAAAGCAAAAAACCCTGCTTCAGGCTTTTACTTTTGTCTTGTGTTCACGGCTAAAAGACCGTTTCCATCGGAGACTGAAACTCTTATGAACTGAAATCTTCTCCAAGCACATGCTGTGATATGGATTAACATGTCCAAATGTAACATTCAACCTTTAATCACATTATACTGATCACTGGAGAACACAGAGGATGCCCACCACATTCTCCTGTTCCATCCAAAAGGCAGAAAATAATGCGTCAGCAGACCAATACATAGAGGTTTTACTTACAGGTTAAGGAATATGTAGAAGCAAGATTCTGAAACAGCACGATAACTAAACGATGCAATTAGGATCAGTCCACGAGAAGTTAAAAATATATTTTTTAGATCATACTTCTTACAGAGGCTGATAAGCATAAGGACCTTTGGAAGTAACATTAGGTTTGTCTTTTGGCAGACATCCAAGGTACAATATTCTATGCAGACAGTAAGAATTTCAGTTTATCTAAGGAGTTTGAATCAATTGCCAGAACTAAGGACTACTGGAGAATCCCACAGTTCTTACTCAGTCCAAGAGCCTCTGATGTCTCTGCTGTCAATCACTCGAGATCAAAAGTCATATTACATCAAGATGTCTGTGTATAATGCTAATGAACAATTGACCATACATTGTCAGAGTTCCAGGCACCTGTTCAAGCCCCAGCAGCATACAATTCAATTCTCATTTGGAACAAAGCCACTTTATCTTGCCTAGTTTCCAAATCAATCAACCTTACCTGGTTCCTATATGCAACCTGTCTCCCATCCTCCAATTTGAAACTTGGTAGGGAAGAGAGCTTCCATTTTCAACTCCAACTATTTCAAAACTGTATGAAATAAAGACAAAAATTCCCTTTTTTTTTACATGCCATTTCACCCAAGGTCTTCAACGTTGATTAAAATTTATCATCTGATGCGAGCACCAGTTTCCATGATTAATTGTTTAGCACATCTCCAGGTTTTTAGCATAAGGCCTATGCTAACTACAAACTTAAATGTTGACTCGTGAGTAAGCAAGTTTTTTTTTTATAACAAATTTTCCGTTGGACTTCCTGTGCATCTTCATTTTTAGATTCCCGTTGATTTTTAGGCAATTAATCACCACCATCACTATTGCAACAAATGATATAGAAGAACCTTTAACTCCAGCAAAGGAGCAAGTGCCAAACTTTTGCAGGAAGGTTAGATGTAATCAAAAACTTGTTTTAAGTTTAAGGGAGGGAGTATGTGAGGTAGAAGGCAAGAGATGTGAGGCAAGAGAGTTCCAAACAGTCGGATGGAGGTGGCTGAAGGCTCTGCCACCAAAAATGGAGTAAAGGGAGGGGTAGAATGCACGAAGGCCAGAGTCAGAGGACTGGACATAAGGCTAAAATAAGGTAGCAGAGTCAGAGTGGGGCAGAGCCATGGAACAAGTTGCAGATGAGTATGAGGATTTTAAATGTGATGTATTTGGGAATGGGGGTGGGGCTGGTGGCACAGTAGGTCAGTGAAGAATATGTGATGGGTGTGTGGGCCTTCGTGTAGGACAGGATGCAGGTAATGGAATTTAGGAAATCTGAAGGTCAGGATACTAGCAAGGAAGGCATTGGAGAAGTCAAGTCTAGAAGCAACAAAGGTGTGGATAAAGGTTTTAGGGGGAAAAATTGGGTATAGCCCATTTTGGGGCACTAACCTCGCCGGGGAGCTAATTTTAGTGCCCCGAAAAAGTTAGCACCCCTACCCCGTAAATTCAGTAGTAGCACCCCAAGGAGGTGGTGGAGCGCTACTGGAAGCGCGGCTCCTCCTTCTTGGGGCGCTACTACTCAATGTCACGGCGCTACGTCATTGCAAGCCTCCTCCCCTGATTAAAGGGGAGAGGCCTAGCGCTGCGCGCACCGGGGCCCTACCGGACCTCGGGGGAGCAGGGAGCCATGGAAACAGCCCGGCACTCAAGAGGAGTGCCGGGCTGAACGATCACAGCCGACACCCCGCATACAAATGTAAAAGGGGGCAGATGCTGGCAGTCGGCCAAAATAAAAATGGCCGCCCGACACCTGCCCTTTAAATTGCGCCGCTGCCCACTACCGCCACTGCAAAACCGCCCCCTGATCCTGCCGCACATATCGCCCGGCGATAGGTCAGGGGGCGCAAGGGAAGTCTGCGGCCGGGGAGCAACGGGGCACTGCACACGGTGATGACGTCATCATCGCCGCACAGCGGAGCGGGGCGCTACCGGCTACTGCCGCCACTAACATCCTGCCGAATTTCACAGGAGACATTAACAGTGCCGCGCCCGGGTGCTCGGGCATTTGCGCCCCGTTAGCGCCCCCCCCCCAGGGGTGCTGGCGAGAGGCACAAAGCAGCCCAATTTCTAGCCCTTAGTGTTGGTAAGGTAGGGCAGAAATGGTCAATAAGGTGGAAGCAAGTGGCCTTAGTAATAGATAGGATATGGATCGAACAGAATGGCAAATTTGCATGCAGTCTGGTTCAGCCTCAGTGAGAAACCGGGGGGAAGGATGATGGAATCAAAGGCAAGCACGTGGAGTTTTTAATGGGGGGAAAATAGCTGACTTTGGTCTGGTGAATCAATGACAATGTCAGAGAGGCAGTCTGACAGTATGTGGTTGTGGAAAGTAGTAGAGCCATTATCAGTACCTATTGTCTGAAAAAATAGGAGTGATGGTTATGATCTGAAGCTATGAAATCAATGTTGAGTCCAGAAGGTTGTAAAGTGGCAAATCGAATGATGAGGTGCTGTTCCTCGAGCTTCCGTTGAGCTTCATTGGAACAGTGTAGGAGGCCGTGGACAGCAAAGTGATCACCCAAACTACATTTGGTCTCCTCAACATAGAGACCATGAGCACCGAATACAGTACACTAAATTGAAAGAAGTACAAGTAAATCGCTATTTCAACTGGAATTTCAAATGTCATTTGTGAGTTTGGCAAAGGCCATTTCAATGTCAAGATGGGCAGTAACAAGTGGAGGGATTCAATTAGGGAGTTATTGGAGAAATGGGCAGAGCTGAAGGGTGATGACCTGAGAGAGGAAAGGGAAGGTGGAGGTGGGGATGTTAGTGAGGACATCTTAGACTGGGTATTATGTAATGAGAAAGGATTAATTAGCAATCTTGTTGTATGAGGCCCCTTGGGTCGGAGCGATCATAATATGATAGAATTCTTCATTAAGATGGAGAGTGAAGTAGTTGACTCAGAGACTAGGGTCCTGAATTTAAATAAAGGAAACTACGATGGTATGAGGCGCGAGTTGGGTAGGATTGATTGGGGAATGTCACTCAAAGGGTTGACGGTGGATAGGCAATGGCAAACATTCAAAGACCGCATGGATGAACTACAGAATTTGTTCATCCCAGTTTGGCATAAGAATTAAACAAAAAAGGTGACTCAACCGTGGCTAACAAGGGAAATTAGGGATAGCATAAGATCCAAGGAGAGGGACATATAAATTGGCCAGAAAAAGCAGTAAACCTGAGGATTGGGAACAGTTTAGGATTCAACAAAGGAGAACAAAGGGATTAATTAAGAAGGGGAAAATAGAATATGAGAGGAAGCTTGCAGGGAACATAAAAACTGACTGTAAAAGCTTTTATAGATACGTGAAGAGAAAAAGATTGGTGAAGTCAAGCGTAGGTCCCTTGCAGTCAGAATCAGGGGAACTTATAATGGGGAACAAAGAAATGGCAGACCAATTAAATACATATTTTGGTTCTGTCTTCACAAAGGAGGACACAAATAACCTCCCAGAGATGTCGGGGAACATAGGGTCTGATGAAAGGGAGGAACTGAAAGAAATCAGTATTTGTAGGGAAATGGTGTTAGGGAAATTGGCGGGATTGAAGGCCGATAAATCCCCAGGGCCTGATAATCTACATCCTAGGGTACTTAAGGAAGTGGCCCTAGAAATAGTAGATGCATTGCTGATTATCTTCCAACATTCGATGGAATCTGGAACAATACCCATGGATTGGAGGGTAGCTAACGTTACCCCACTATTCAAAAAAGGTGGTAGAGAGAAAACGGGGAATTACAGACCGGTACAAGCCTGACATTGGTAGTGGGGAAAATGCTAGAGTCCATTATAAAAGATGTAATAGCAGAGCACTTGGAAAACAGTGACAGGATCGGACAAAGTCAACATGGATTTACAAAAGGTAAATCGTGCTTGACTAATCTACTGGAATTTTTTGAGGATGTAACTGGTAAAATAGATAAGGGAGAACCAGTGGATGTGGTGTATTTGGACTTTCTAAAGGCTTTCGATAAGGTCCCGCATAAGAGATTAGCGTGTAAAGTTAAGGCACATGGGATTGGGGGCAAGGTATTGACTTGGATAGAGAACTGGTTGGCAGACAGAAAGCAAAGAGTTGGAATAAACGGGTCTTTTTCCGAGTGGCAGGCAGTGACTAGTGGGGTACCGCAGGGATCGCTCCTTGGAACCCAGCTATTCACAATATATATTAATGATCTAGACAAGGGAACTAGATGTAATATCTCCAAGTTTGCAGACGACACAAAGCTGGGTGGGCGTGTGTGCTATGAGGAGGATGCCGAGAAACTCCAGGATGATTTGGACAGGTTGGGTGATTGGGCAGAAGCATGGCAGATGCAATATAACGTGGATAAATGCGAGGTTATCCACTTTGGTGTCAAAGCCTTATCTGAGGAAGGAGGTTCTTGCCATGGAGGGAGTGCAGCGAAGATTCACCAGACTGATACCTGGGATGACAGGAATGATGTATGAGGAGAGATTGGGTCGATTGGGCTTATACTCGCTGGAGTTTAGAAGAATGAGAGGGGATCTCATTGAAACTTATAAAATTCTGAAAGGACTGGACAGACTAGATGCAGGAAGGATGTTCCCGATGGTCAGGGAGTCCAGAACCAGGGGTCACAGTCTAAGGATAAGGGGTAAGCCATTTAGGACTGAGATGAGGAGGAATTTCTTCACCCAGAGAGTGGTGAACCTGTGGAATTCTCTACCACAGAAGGCAGTAGAGGCCAATTCTTTAAATATATTCAAGAAGGAGTTGGATATATTTCTTAAGGCTAAAGGGATCAAGGGATATGGGGAGAAAGCAGGGACAGGGTTCTGAATTTGGATGATCAGCCATGATCGCATTGAATGGCGGAGCAGGCTGGAGGGGCTGAATGGCCTACTCCTGCTCCTATCTTCTATGTTTCTATGACAGATGAGTTAAGGGTGTGTTTTAAGTAGGGGGTGATGGCAGTTTTGAAGGAGTGGAGTGATGAGTGTAGTGTTGGGGGAGGGGAAGAAAGAAAGGAAGGGAATCAAAAGGAGCAGAAGGCAGCCCTCATGGGAGAGGAGTTTGGAAGGGGGAAGGGAAAATGGGACACAAATTGTAAAGTGACACGGGTCCATGGCTGAAGTGGTGGAAATGGGGATGAGGGGAGGGGGGAGGGAGGAAGTAGCAGAGGCAGCTATACAGATGGTCTCAAATTTAGATTTTAAAAATCCTTGAGATCCTCACATTTAGAATTGATGGGGAGGAGGCAGTTAGAATAGGAATAGGAATACCTGTCCCCGTGGGTGACTTAGCAACCAGATGACCAGAGTTAGATTATGGCTACAGCAGAGTTGGGCAAGATGTGGAAGACAAAGAAAAGAGCTTCGGATAAAGCTGTCCGAGCGGCAAAATTCAACCAGCAGACTCTACACTAGAAATTGAAGGAGTCTGGGGCAGAGTGGAGCAAAGAGCAGTTAGCATCCCCAGGTGAGCACAGGTCCAAGTCAAGCCCACATACAGAGGAGGGGGCAGCAGGATGGTAAAGAAGTCCACTTACAAGAGCTAGGGGAGCAGATTTCACAACAGGAAGAGCAGAACAAGGAATAATTAAAAAGATTGGGCAGTAGTGGGAGGTGATGAGCTGTTCTTGGATGGGGGGAGCAGGGAGATTGACGGTGAGGTAACAAAAGCATTTTGGTTGTTCAAACACATGGCCAATGTGTAAGCAAAAGAATATTCTTAAGAAAATTAAATCAAAAACATTGAGTTGAACAAGGTCAGGCACAGTTCAACTGTTCTTCACTTAGAACCCAGGTTAAAGGGGCCTGGCCTCAGGAGGGAAAAACGTGATGGCTAAGGTCAGAAGTTAGACATTGATGCAGGTCAATTACTGAGGGGACTGTTGTACATTCCAAACTTTATTTTGCAGGGACAAATTTGCATCGACAATGGTTACTGTGATGTGCCATTAATACAATTTTTAATAATACACACAAATGCTTGTGGCATTGCTTACAGTAAGTAGGATTTTGCATTATTTGATAAAGACAAATGTTGTACTGTACAGTGGATATGCATTATTCTGCTGTCAATTTGGAGCAGAGTCCTTTTCAGACCACAAAGAACTCAAGCAAATAATGGCTCAGGTCAAGTTTAATTGTTTGGTCAGGGTATTTTACAGACTGGAAAATTCTTGGAAGTTTCAGGTTATGTTGTTGCAAGGTGGGGCGGGGGGTATACACATCATGTCCTTACCACCCAGAGATAGAAAAATAAATCAGTTACTTTTCACCTTAACAGGTAATATAGGAGAAGCAAATCCTTACTGTTCATTTGTTTAGTGTGTGGCTTTTAATAGTCAAAGCCAAGATTTATTTATTTTCATTTTCTTTTACCAACTATGTTACTATACACACCTACAGGAGTATTTGCTTTACTTAATCAGAACTTGGCTTAATTTAGGATTCATTCCAAAGTTTCTCTAAACTCAGATTCAGCAAGAGTAGGCATTTAGGATGGGCCTTTTTAACTACAACAATAGAGGCAATTTACATTGTCAAACATTATTGGGAAATGAGTTTCTACTGCAAAGCACAGACATGCTTTCCATTTGCTATAGTGCAGTTGAGAGCATTCTGTACCAGTAGAATGGGATATTGGTCAGTAGAGGAAAAAAAGATAACTGATGGGAGTGTCAACTGAACCAGTCACATCAGGAACCTGCAACCTATGTTTTAGGTAGAGTTGCCACAATTGGCACAAGTGCTATTGAACTAGAAAGTAAAGGTGGTCATGATGAAGGATAGTGCTAAGCTTTGCTGCCATGGTCTTCCATGGTCATAATTTGCTGACAGAGTGTGCAAATTCATGCAAAGTACTACTGCTACTGGTAGGACAATACTAGCACACATCAAGACTTTTAGGACATGGAGTGGGAGGAGAAAGCAATAGACTTCAAGGTGTAGAAATAGCATGTATTATCAGAATTCGACTTTTTAAGATGTCAGCACCATCAAGACTGAAAATAGGGTTTTAAAAATGTATGTATACATATGGCATATAGCCATTTCAGATTAAAAGCTAAAACAACCTGTTGACATAATGGCCTTGACGTAAACTTAGCTCACAGCTTTCTGAAGCTTTCCCATGTGGCTATACCTCCCAAACCGTCGTGATGGCAGTGTGGTCCTTATCACCAAATCACATCTTGATCTGTCCCCCTACTCCTGATACCTTCTCCTCCTTTAATCATCTCACCTTGTTCTACCCCTCTTGCCACTCCTTTAATCCTCATTCTCTACCGTCCACCCAAGCCCCATGCTCTTTCTCACAGATATCCTCACTCAGCCTCAACACCGAGCAACTTTGGTCATTTCAACCTCCATCTCAACTCGCATTGCCCTCTCTCCTGAGTTCACTGCCTTTATGTCCTCCCTTAACCTCTCCCTCTTGACCTGTCTGCAGCCTTTGACAAAATTGACCGCACCATCCTTCTCTAATGCCTCTCCTCTATTATCAAGCTGAGTGGGACTACCTTCGCCTGGTTTCACTCTCATCTATCCAGTCATTACCAGAGAATCTCCTGCAATGGCTTCTCTTCCCAATCCTGCATCGTTACCTCTGGAGTCCCCCAAGGATCTATCCTTGGCCCCCTATTTCTCATCTATCTTCTTCTTAGGCAGTCCCTCGGAACCGAGGATGACTTGCTTCCACATTAAAAATTAGTTCTCAGGTGACTGATGAGTCCAATGCGGGACCTAGTCTCTGTCACAGGTGGGGCAGATGGTGGTTGAAGGGGCGGGTGGGTGGGGTGCTTGGGTTGACATGCGCTCCTTGCGCTTGGCTTCCGCTTGCTCCCAGCGAAGAGACTCGAGGTGTTCGGCGCCTTCCCGGATGCTTCTCCTCCACTTTGTGCGGTCTTGGGCCAGGGATTCCCAGGTGTCAGTGGGGATGTTGCACTTTTTCAAGGAGGCTTTGAGGGTGTCCTTGAAGCGTTTCCTCTATGCCCACCTGGTGCTCTCTTGCCGTGTTGGAGCTCCGAGTAGAGCGCTTGTTTTGGGAGTCTCGTATCGGGCATGCGGACGATGTGACCCATCCATCGGAGCTGATCGAGCGTGGTCAAAGCTTCGATGCTGGCCTGAGCGAGAACACTGACGTTGGTGCGCCTATCCTGCCTCATCTATATGCTGCCCCTTGGCAACATCTGAAGACATGTCAGATTCCACATGGATGCAGAGGACACCCAGCTCTACTTTACCACCATCTCTCTCGACCTATGCACTGCCTCTTGTCAGATTGCTTGTCCGACATCCAGACTTGTTCCAATTAAACATTGGGAAGATTGAAGCCAGTGTCTTCGGCCCTACCACCAACTCTGTTGTCTATCGATTCCATCCCCCACCTGGCCAGTCTCAGGCTGAACCAGACTGTTCACAATCCCAGCATCCAATTTGACCGAGCTCAGCTTCCAACCCCAAATCCTCTCCACGACAGAGACTACCTAATTCCATTTCTGTAATATTGCCCGTCTCCACTCCTACCTCAGCCATCTGCTAAAATCCCCATCTATGCTTTTGTTGCTTCCAGACGTGACTACTGCACTCTCCTGATCGGTCTCCCATCTTCCATAAACTTGAGCTCATCCAAAACTCTGCTGCCCATAGTCTGACTCACACCAAGTCCTATTCACCCACCACCTATGCTCGCTGACCTACATTCACTGTCTACCAAAACCTGAATTTTAAAATTCTGCTGTGTTCAAGTCTCTACATGGTTTCACCCCTCGATCTCTGTAACCTCCTCCAGCCCAACAATGCTCAGAGACTTTGAACCTCTTGTGCATTCCCCCCACCACCACTTCTTTTACCCCACCATTGGCAGCTACGCCTTCAGCCAACTAAGCCCCAAGCTCTGGAATTCCCTCCATGAGCCTCTGCCTCTTGACCTCCCTTCTTTACAGACACTCCTTACCAAGCTTTTGGTCACCTGCCCCAATGTCTTGATAATTTTTGTCCGATTACACTCCTGTGAAGCATCCTGGGTAGTATTACATTAAAAAGTGCTCTATAAAGGCAACTTGTTACAATAAAAGGGAGATGCTAGAAATTGCCATACACCCCTGCATACTCCATGAACTGATGGAAAACTGCAGGGAGAAGCCACTTCTTTCACATTACACAAACTAAATCACATTAAAGATACGGTCCAGATTTTGCTGAAAAATAATGGCACCTGAACATCATGCCAATATTAACTTGCATTTATATAGTGCCTTTAATGCAGCAACAGCGCCCAGGGCACTTCACAGCAGCATTAACAATTTGACACCAAGCCCCACGAGGATATTTAGGACAGATGACCAAAACTTGGTCAGAGGTAGGTTTTAAAGGAGCAGCAACACCGAGATTTAGGAAGGGAATTCCAGATAATAGGCAAATTGGCCAGCAATTTGTAGTGAGGAGTAGTTAGCTGATTTGTGTCAGTTAGCTTTGCAAAAAGGGCATCTTAAGTGATTCATGAAATTGCTGCATTTGCACATCACCCGTTATCCACCTTGGGTGCAGGAACGGGAGGGCAAATTATTTAAATGGCAATAAATTGGGAGAGGGGGAAGTACAGAGAGACCTGGGTGTTCTTGTACACCAGTCACTGAAGGCGAGCATGCAGGTGCAACAGGCGATCAAGAAGGCAAACGGTATGCTGGCCTTCATAGCAAAAGGGTTGGAATACAGGAACAGGGATACCTTGCTGCAGCTGTACAGGGCACTGGTGAGACCACACCTCGAGTACTGTGTACAGTTTTGGTCGCCTCATCTGAGGAAAGATGTTCTTGCCATGGAGGGGGTGCAGCGGCGATTCACCAGGCTGATACCAGGAATGGCGGGATTGACCTATGAGGAGAGACTATGTAGTTTAGGGATGTACACACTGGAGTTTAGAAGATTGAGAGGGGACCTCATAGAAGTGTATAAAATTCTGACAGGTCTAGACAGACTAGATGCAGAAGGAATGTTTCCCTTGGCGGGTGAGAACAGAACTAGAGGTAAACTTGCCACTGAAAGTGAAATCTAAATTTTCAGCAAAGTAAAAGGTTGGCTAGAACTTTGATGCCCATTTAAAAGATTTGTTTAAAACCAGAAGAGACACAAGTTTGGTTCAGATTGAAATCACATTCACTCCCCTGCACCCCCAAAATTAGTTTTGGGCTACAAAAAAAAAAAAAATCAGGTTTTAAAAGATGTGGAGACCAATAATGTTTACATTTTACAGAAAAAATAGACTGCTGGTGAAATGGTCAATGCAATTTAAACACAAGTGTAAAATGATGCAATTTGGTAGGAAAGGGATACAATTTTAAAGAGGGTGCAGGAACAGAGAGCTGGGAGGTGTATGGACACAAATCAAAGGTGGCAGGACATGTTGAGAAGGCCCTTAATAAAATGCTTTTGACAGACAGACAGAGTACAAAGCAAGGAAATTATGCTAAAGCTTTATAAACACTGGTTAGACCAAAGCTGGAATATTGTGTTCAATGCAGAGCATCACACTTAAGATGGATGCCTTCAAGGAGGGTGCCGAGGAGATTTAGTAGAATGGTACAGGGATGAAACACTTATGTGGGGGAGACTGGAGAAGCTGGTGTTTAAGCAGAGGAGAGATTTAATTGGTGTTCAGTGGTAGACGGGGTCAATAAACAGAGGACACAGATTTAAGGTTATTGGTTTTGCACAGCAAGTTATGATCTAGAATGCACTGCATGTAATAACTTTCAAAATGGCATTAGATAAATCCTTGCAGAGCTATGTGGAAGGGGTTAATTGAATAGCTCTGTCAAAGAGCTGGTACAGGCACAATGGCCACCTTCTGTGCAGCAAGATTCTAGCCTAGAAAAAAAAAGTGCCAAGTCAGTCAGCACTCCTATGGAGCCAGGAGTGAATCTTCAACACTGGACACTAAGTTTACACCTAGACATGTAAGCAGAGATGCAAAGTTTAGATTGAAGGTGCAAGATTGGTAACTATTTCCTTACAAGTAGACCATTAGCTTAAAGAATGCATGAACACATTTGAACATTGCTTCCAGTAATTTTATTTGAGTTACAGCCAACACACTTGTTACAGGAATAGCTGTAAAATAGGCACAATGTGGAACTGAGCAAGCTTTCCATGGATCCCTGTAGACAGTCTCCAATTTTCTAGGCAATGTTTGAGTGATTCCAACAGTTGATTTCCTACTGTGACCTGGTTGTAGTGCTAACACAAGATGGACACTCATTAAACAAAATTTAGATTGCTTTAGAAAACAAATTACAAATACTGCTGATCAAAGGCTGCACAAGATGTTACAATACAATTAGTGCAGAAATGCCATCCATTAAACTTTCCTACAGCAAGTGTAAAAAGGCTGTGCTTTGTTAAGTGCCCAAATACACAAAAAAAGTTACTTAAGCAAGCATTAGAACAGCTAGTTAAGCTGTGGTGTGATGTGCTTGACATTTGGTTTCCTCACATTCAAGAGGCTTTGCAGAGGGCCACAGCAGTGAAGCGAACTTCTCCTTGATCACGTTCCATAAACTGTCTGCAGATCTTTGCAGAATCCTATAATGGTAATACCACATTAGAGAACAAATGGTGCACCGAAAGCTAGAACACTTAAAATCTACAGTTGATAAATGGATCTTTCCTTCCCCCACCCCACCCCTCTATCTATACATCTAATGCCCCCCACCCCCCCCCCCAGGCAGAGGTTTGACACCTTCGTCCTATTCAAATGGAAGCAACAGGTAAAGCACTTAGCAGTTATCTGCCCAAGTTTAATAAGGATCCCTCAATATTGAATAGCAATAGATAGCTGGTTAATTATGGCACTTTTAATTATTAAAACCTAAAATCTAGCCATGTACTCTAGGCATTTCCACAGTACAGCTAGATGAGCTTGCAATTAAATTATGCTTGAAACCAACCTGTAATAGGCTATCATTTGATGTTTCTCCTTGGTCAATAGGGAATGGCATTCTTCCATCTTAAGAAAAAAAAATGTTTATATTAGTGTAGGATAAAGGCGGCCTAAAGATGCACTCTGCTGCTCAGGTAGAGAAAACATGCAAAGTAAACTAACGCAAACAAAATTTGTACTTCAATTCCATCCTATTGTACAGAATTGATGAATTCTCAATAATCAACAATTCAAGCATTAATTTAAATTAGGAAAGAGACCTATGGGCTCTCCCTAGTGCTATCTTGACGGAACCACCATCAGCTATTTAGCACTTGAGGAATATTTAGCCAAAAGTTTGATTTGTTACACTAGCGGGGGGGGGGCGCGGTGGAAATCAGCTGTGAAGTTTCACAACTGTTGTTTTTACCTCTATGGCACAGGTTACCTGAAATGCACAACTGGCTTGTAACTTCCCCCTCCTATATCATATGAAGTTGGGTTTTTTTTAAGTGGACTGTTGAATTTACTATAAAGTCTGCATTACTAGAAGTTGGTTTGTTTTGTTGCCAAATAACAATTCATGCATGAAACAAAGTGCTTCCTGTTGTAACTTCATATAAAGGAGACAC
Organism: Squalus acanthias; assembly: GCA_030390025.1. Classification (NCBI taxonomy): domain Eukaryota; kingdom Metazoa; phylum Chordata; class Chondrichthyes; order Squaliformes; family Squalidae; genus Squalus; species Squalus acanthias. Next base: position 94,552,473 of record CM059426.1, read on the forward strand.
ATGGCTTAGAGGAACTCAATCCTGCCTTGCTTGAAGACATGCATCACCTAGCTACAAAATTCATGATGCCAACAAAGAGATTTATTATGTCATTAATCAGTCATAATGAAGTCCAAGTTTCAGAAATGTTCCATTTACAGTCAATAGTATTACCTAGTTCATAGAGGTGCCCATCTACACCAACAAAAGTGATAAAATGGAAGTTTGTACCATCTTCATGCACCTATGAATATAAAACAGGCAGAAAGAACATTGAGGAGTTACTTGCATGTTTGAAGATTTTCTAATCTAGATCATTGAAAATTGCCTTCAGGCTATTGAGATGTCACTTCAAAATGGCTGGAGTCATAACCTGTATGGTAGTTTTCACAACCAACTGTAGTTACTCATCCATCCAGTTGAGTTTCAAGATAGTGGTGAGGCTAGGCTTTCCCAGAAAGAAGCCAGTCACCAGGCAGGTTGTGTATTTTAAGATGGGGCTTTTCATGTATGTAGCACCACATCATCCATAGGACATCCAGGGCACTTGCCAAATTTGGTCAGATGCTGATACAGGTGACTTTCAACCATTGGCAACTCTTCACCTCACAGGGCATCAAGTTGTGTTTTAGGCCCCAAAGCTACAAGAGACAACATTAGATATACAATTGCTATCAGGACTCTTCAATGCATGTAAATTTCATGCAATACTTGAAGCCCATCACACCCTCATACAAGAACTGCTGCATCAATCCTAGCTTGCAGATTTAATACATCCTTGATTAAGTACGATTCTAGGTTGGAATATATATAATGGCATGGTGGGCAAAGTGAAACATCAACTTGGGTAAAGGCATGGCACTTGAGCAAGGGCATTCCCTCAACCACAAATCTACTAGTCACTTGCATTGCTGTGAAAACTGCAGGGGTTAGCTACAAGTAGCAACTACACTGAATTCATACTTGGCACAGAGAAATTAGTCAACTTCTTGCCAACTCAATTTGCCTATACCACTTATGCAATAGTGCAAGCACATTTTAGCTAGTTAAATCAGGACCAAGAATTTTAGAATGCCATTCATACAACAGATACAAGATTAATCATTGTGCACTAGAATTTATGTATTGTGTGAAGTACAGAGACCTCACTTGTACACTATGGGACTGCAATGATGCTAGTACACCCATTTCCCCCCCACAAGAGAGATGTAGCTTTAAGAAGTCATGCAAATTAAAATACAAATAGTGATGAGTGCAAGCATTTAGTAATAGAAACGAGAGAGAGTTTGCCATTTTCTTTTAGCCAAACTAACAGAAATGGAAGTATAAAATTAGTTTCTGGACACTAAAATCAGTAAAGTATAAGTTGGGTACGTAGTTAAAAGGGTATTCCAAGAACTATACTACAGCACAAGTTTCTTACCTGACACTCTCCCTCCTCTGCAATGGCATCATGTGCTGCACGAATGTCCTGTAGAGAAGATATTTTAGACAAGTGAGTGAAAGTTCTCAGAATTTGGAAATGTTAACCTGAAAATGGTGTACTATAGAGTTTCTTCCCACCTCATTTTGTTCCAATTGCTTGGCTCTTTCCTCTGCTGAGAGATCTGCAGTCTCATTAAGAAATTTTTTCAGTATTGAGCCTTCCACTGCAAGATGTAGGACAAGATTAATTATTACAAAAGGCAAGCATTTGAACAATGAAGGCAGAGTCAGTTCATTGCTGAATACCAAGATAAAACTTCAGTAACTTTAATGGGAAGTAGAACTACAGGAAGTTTAACTTAAGGTGCTGCATATAAGAAAATCAGCAAGTGTCAATTCCACAATAGTACAACATCCACTTAGGACATTAAAATCTCACAAGTATCAATTGTGTGATCAATGTGTCTCATGTTCTGAATACACAATTAGGCAGTTACCTAGCTAAGTATTTGGCAAATCTTGCTTGTCTTTGGCTGTAGAACCTCAGTCAGTAGAATGTGCCAATTTTATTAGGAAAGTGGACTAGGAAATATAAATTGCTGCATAACTAAACCCATTAAGCTGGGTAGCATGTTATCAAGTAACAGAAAACGCTGGAAAAACTCAGCAGGCCAGGCAACATCTGTGGAGAGAAACAGAGTTAACGTTTCAGGTTGAAGACCCTTCGTCTTCAACCTGAAAAAGTTAACTCTTTCTCTCCACGGCTGCTGCCTGGCCTGCTGAGTTTTTCCAGCGTTTTCTGTTATTTTGGATTTCCAGCATCCGCAGTATTTTGCTATTGTATTAATGTTATCAAGTAACTTGCTTACCAAAGTCAAGTTTATCCTGATTGTTGGCAACAGTGTGAACAAGCCCAACAGTTCCACAGGAATTTGAAATAGTCTGCCCCAGGAAGTAGATTTTTGAGTCAATACCCTTTCCACTCAGTTCTGATGTTTGACGTCTTCTGTGGGATTCATGCTGTGGGGGGGGTGGGAAAAAAGACAATATTGATAAGATCTATTACTTTGCAGGTGACAAGTACTTGATGTGGAATTAAGCAGGTCAAGGACCACTTATCTCTGCTAATCAACAAACATGGCCTTTAGGAAAATCCATTCCTTGGAGGTTCAATTGTGTACACCATTTAATTAAAAAAAAGGTACTTTTTTTTTAAGTGTAATCTGTATAAGTGTATTGTGGCACATCACTTTATTCTAGTTGAGCTAGTCCACAGAAGCTACTTGCCCAGCTAGCTATTTATATTTGCCATACAAAATTTGAGCCAATGTGCACAATGAAATTAAAGGACATAGTAAAAAAAAAGGAAACAGTAAGGAACTACTGGGCACATGGAAACAAGTTAGAGAGACACCAAATCAAATGTCTTTTGCTTCTGGTCAGTGTCTCCAAGCTGAGGACTTGGAAATAAAAATTTAAACAATGAAAAAGACTGCAAGAGATTGCTCATCAATACAATAATTTTGTCTGACCGCTTCCCTTAGGCTTCTCCAACACATAGGCCCCCAGTTTATGCCAGTACTAGCTCTGAACAGTCAACTAGAGACACAAGGTAGCAGGCTGCAATTGAAATTAATCACAAATGGCAAGTGCTATTCCTCCACTCATCTTCAATGGAGATTTTAAATACAACTTGCAGGAATAGCTACCCATGTGCATGGGACAAACTGCCTGCAGAGGGCAAGGAAAGCACTAGGCCTTCAAATACTATACAATTTGACAACACCTTCCTAGCACAAGTCCATTAGTAGTTAGCATACTGCACTATAGGAAGGCAAATTCCTCCACCAAAATGTGACCATGATCCTACCATAACTTAAGGCTATATTGTATACACAGGCATTAGCAATATTGACTCAAATGGTTCCTTGGAATTTTTCCTGCTGCAGTAAGTGTACAGTAGTCAGGATCAGAGCCAAGCAATAGAACCTGAAGATTACTCAGCTGTAACTTTGGACAACGGCTTTATTTTTTGCCAATCTTGTCAAAGCGAGATTCGATGCTGACAAATGTGGATATTTGAAGTACAGACCTAATTAGGTCAATTTAGTGGGGGGGGGGGGGGGGGGTGGAGAACGGGACACGCCTTCAGAAATTTGTAATTTATGACAAGGATGTGCAATCACATGGTGAACAGCAATGACAAGTGCTGCTCCAGCTCACTTAAGCTTCAGTAGCCTTCCTTTGAATTCCTGCCAACATCTATTTGGTTTGATGTCAAATACTACAACTAGCTATCTTAAGTGGAGCCAACAAAAACGTGCTCATTAGTCAGGATGCAGAGCAGGTTTCCTATTCCTCAGTCCAACTGGTTGTGTTGATTGGTATGCTCTAGATACACTAGTGCAAACAACTGCTTTGTCAAGCCCACACTGCCGGTGAACATCTGTGCAATTTAGGATGGCATGTATTAATGCAAGATTTCCACTATGTACCCCTACTCATGTCATTTCAGAAGTGACTCACAAGCTTGTCATGTTATTGCTCATTTCAACAAGTTTATGAAACTGAAAATGGTTAGTTCCTTTGAATGGCTTTCACTGACTAGTCAAGTAGAAAGACATCGCAACTGGTTACAATTTCAGAATGAGGGGTAGTTTACAGTTTAGTCTTTCCTCCATTTCTGTTGTGGAGGAGGTTAAAGCTATAACTTGTATGTCTATCAAGTATCCTATTAAGCATCTAATCCTCAAGTCAGAATTTCAATTCTGCAGAAAGGCACTTCACACCTACAAAACAGCAATTGCCATACCACACAAGCCACACCTGTTGTCAGACAACCATTTTATTTATTTGCTAAATGCAGATATTTATGATTCAACTTTAAATGCAGTACAAGAAACAAGCTTGGAACAAAACTGTCAATTATATTATACCAAAACTCAGAACAAAGGCCTGGCAAGCTGTGAATTGTTGCTGGTTAAATTAAAGATACTCAAAGTCAGATCTTGTTTGGTTGACAGTTCAATGTTGGAAGTCTTGTCTGGATGTATGCTGCAGGCAATGGCTATTTTAGTTTTGGTTGCACTGAAGGATGGGGGGGGGGGGGGGGGTTGCAAGGAGGGGGGAGAAAAAAAAAGTGAGCTAAACCAGTTGAGATAACAAGGTATGGAGAAGGACACCAAGTAGAGTAGAAGGAGACCAGACATAGGCATGTTGAATTGAAGATGGGAAACCCTTTTTATCTTCATCTTTTACAAAAAAGGGTTATTGACTGAAGATGGGACACTGGAGAGCCACCTACAAAAAAGATAGAAAGTAGAGCTGAAGGACCCACTGGTCCCACTCGGTCTTGGCAGAATAGGACAACTTACCCACCCCAAGTCATGCAGTATTACACAATGATTCAGTAACTGTTTTGTCTTGGTCATAAAGGTACAGCCTTTTAGAAAGGCTATGGCCTGCCATCTGATCACATCTTGTTCTAAAGCCTACTAGGCATCCCAGAAACAACATGGGAGATCTGCAAACCTCAAAAAAAAGGCCAGTCTCTCTGGTACTTAAGGCAGGCATGGTGTCCCAATTTTGGGACCTTAACATTCCAAGTATTTGCCCAATTTCAAATCTTAGCTACAAGATTTTCCCCAATGTTTTACCAACTTTACAGCTCAAATTAGCACCATTATGTTGCATAACAAATTCTAAAAATCAAGAACTTCAGGAATGGAAAGGAAGATGGTTCATGTTAAAGATTCTAAACCCAAGTCACTAGCTACCACCTACCAGCCAGGTACAGGTTTGAATCAGGTCATTGTGCTTTTAAAAAAAAGACAATTTACCACAGGAAACAAAAAAGCCATTGAAGTAACATTAGTGATGCCATTATTTTTTTTTTATTTTTTTTAAACTTCCACTTTCTAGGTACAAAACATGCTAAACACAAACCATGGACCATCAGGGGAGTGAATCACTGTCCATCCCACAATTAGTTGTAAAGTTAGCTTGTGATCCTAATCACCCCCCATACCATACACCTTACCCCTCAAATAATTAATTCATGCCCAGGGTACAGCTCCACTACTGGTGGCTTCCCTCACCAAATCTACTCAGTAAAACATGTATCCTTTTCCTGTAATTCTCTCCCCCCCCCCCACCCCCCCAAACAAATCCAGACTATGCCAAGTCCAGCTTTTTGAAACAGCCACTATCACAAAAGAAAGTGATGAGTAATCAACACTGTTGGCCACACGGGTCTGCCTTCTAGTCAGACCAGAAGGGAGCAATTCAGCAATGCTGAAATATAATCCTTAGATATCCATATCTGATCAACAGTATTAAAAAAAGTCAATTAACTGTTTGCATAAAAAAAGTCAAGGTCAGCGAGGAGAATCATTCTGCATCCAGATTTGCTATAGGCACAATTAATCAACACCTAGGAGATCCAAAGAATATAGCACCTAGAGCTGACCCCCCCTCCCTTTACATTTTTGAATTCCAGTTACAGGAGTCAGAACATTAACCACACCAGCAATGTGGTTATTGCTTTTAAGCTACATTCCTGCTCAGCAGTCACTACTGCCATGTCAGGTAGAGACATTTTAGTACCATTCCAGAAGCTTCTCTCCCCCCCCCAATTACAGTAACAAAATAGGATGAAAATGGTACCATTAATCACCTGAAGGGTAGATTAGTCAGCCCTAGGACCATTTAGCTAGAGGGGAATACTGCCAACAGACTATAGCTTCCACTCACTTGACATCTTGCTTCAGTTAGCATACACTGTAATTAAGTATTTTCAGTTTGGGACTAAATCAAGTGAAAGCAAATGATCAACTGGGGAGTATATTAGCTTTGCTGCCTCCTGTGTCACTGCAATATTGCAGCTGGCTGTACAAGCTAGGAAGCCCCAGTTTCCAATAAATATCCCAAAGCCAAGCATGATTCAGCATCACACAATTCAGGTATAAGCATCAGAGTGACAGGCGGGGGATGTCAGGACCCAACACGTGTTCAATATTGCCCACTTCACAATTTAATATACCGTACCATGTAAGCACACCTAGCACTGCAGACCGAGCTTTCCCTAGTATATGCCGGACAGCGCCCTACCTGTTGACTGAGAGGAAACAGCAACATCAAAGCACACACTGGCGATGGCACCATGGAGAGGGATTCGTTTTCTAGACCCAAAACATCCACGAACTTCCAGCTCGATGCCACACCCAGACGAGACAAACACTGATACAAAAGGTAAAATTTAATTGAACCACAGTATTATATATTAAAATCACATTTTTTAAATTGCCATTAGAAGCTGGTTCAATACTTCTAGTAGAATACAACCCTTACTGGTACATTAATAATTCAACAGAAGACTCCTGCATGACCACACCCTTAATCTATTTACGATTAAACGGAGCTGAGATTTAGGGATGAACCGTTGTTTATCTTAACTTAAATCAATCGACCATCCGAGGAAATATTTGCAGATAAAGAAGAACGGTGACTCTGTGTTGCGCACTTACTTTGTTCAGCATCTGAAACAATAAAAAAAACCAGAGCAAACGTGGTTAAAATTCACCAATAACAATATCGAAAATACTTTTAACAACACGACCAAAGGCGGCTACTACCTCGGGGTTGATTTCCATTGCTTTCCATTCCATTGTTGCCGCAGTTCAGGCTCTCGCTACAGCGGTGAGGAGATAGGGTTCAGGCTGTAGCTGTGAGGAAAGGGCGAGTCTGCGAGGCTCAGGCACTGGGCGGGGCTTTAATACCGACACCGGAGTGACTCCACTGCGAAATAGGGGGGAACGCAATCAATCGTCTCATTAAATCAGCACCAAACACCTGTACCTGTTTCTTCCGTCAAATAACTCGGCTTAATGTGAACCAATTAGGAAGGATTTCAGTCAAACCCTTTCTTCATGTTAAACGCTGGACGAGATTACAGTTAGCACAGTCCAAGTCTCCTGATCCATCTGGAAACCGCCAGCAAACCACTTGACGAGGCTTCAAAATAGGGAAGTAGTTTGATTTAATGTCTTGGTCAATCGGGAATAAGTGTTCCACAGATAAAGTTGGAATGATGGTTTCTCGGCCCTCTAGTTTAGATATTACTATAACGATATTACGCAATGCGCAATTTATAGTTATTGAATGGAAAGAGCTGATAATGACGCGATGCTGACCAGTAATATTTGTGAAATAGATGGGATTTACTGTCTAGTTAAAACCAAGAAAAGCAGTCAAGTGCAAAAAGCCTTCCTTTGTGAATTGATAACACCGTTTAATATCATCTGCACTAATAAAGCGAAATGACCCTACAGTTTAAATGAGATTTGGTTTTATTTAAACTCAGAAATTAGATTTGGTTTTATTTAAGCTTAGAAATGAGATTTGGTTTTATTTAAGCTCCGTCGCCACTCCCTTGCCCTAGATTCACAATGCATTTGGGACAGGTCTTTAGAAGTAAATAAAATATATCTATTCCAATAACTGGGTGAATTTAAATATTCTGTGCACATGGTTTACCCACAGCCAATGACATTAAAACTAACTGTACACAAGAACAAAAGCCATCACCCCATCATTTAATGACCTTGCGACATCATAAATGCAGAGGGGCAAAATGGTTAAGGGAAATTAGGTGCTACTTAATGGTTATGATTTGTATGTGTGAGCATAGCAAGAAATAGTATTTTATATAATTAAATTGAATATGCACAGAGGAAAATTTGACCCCATGTCTTCTGAATTTAGTGCCTGTTATGAGTCCTTGCGTAGTGGATGTTTTACATTCAGCCAAGACGCACATGCCGCTGATCCATAAATATATATCTATGCAACTAATCCAAATTCACATGCAATTCCTTTCCACAGAAATTCATTATTTTGATTAATATTTGGTTTAATGAGTATTTTATGGGGTAGTGCAGATTTAAATCTGCAGAGACTTGAGGGTTTTGCTGTAAAATATAAATCCATTTCCAAGGGAGAATTCCATGGACATTCTCAACTACTACAAACTACAGTAAAACTGTACCTATATTGTAGATTCAAGTTAAAGTTGTCATATTCACAAATGAATCTGATCATTATAATGTTCAGCATTAAATATTTTTACTCACCAAATTTTATATTTGAAATACAATAATTTATTATTTTTTAAAGAAAAATTACTGTAACCAAAATTGGCATTTCCTAACCTGCATATTATTTGAAAAAAACACTGAACTTGACACCACGTTGCTACTTCTTTACTCTGTGATAGAGCAGAATTTGATCCACAGATCAAAGTTCAGTGGTATTTGGAAAATCATATGCTCTTTACAAAATATCTCTGAAAATGATCAGATTTCAAAGTATTACATTTAAATGTAATCACCATACTTCTATAACTCATAAGCAAACTATAAATGGCATGGATGTATATCTCTGATAGGATATTCCATTATGTAAATATTACATCAGAACACATTACACGAGTATAATCAACTGCTCAATGTCAGATAATCCAAAATTGTTAATTTTAAACAAATTACCCCAAAAATGAACATATATAGATTACAATTAACAGCAATTATGAGTGATATTTAGCATTCAGAGGGAAAAAGTATGTGTACAGTTGGTAAAAGCAGTGTTTATCATACATACTATTTTTAAAATTAATTTTACCTTTTTTGGATGATATGGGATAATCAGTGCCAGATTTTCAAACATCTTTCATTAAAATGTAATTGGAATGCTAGAACAAATTAAATACCGGCCTTGATGATAAGTTGTTCATCTTGGTCAAATTTACTCCAATAGTTAAGGGTTTTTAATATACCAATGACCTCAGAAGGAGTAACAAAATTTATCAACAATATTGATGTTAATCAGTCTCATATTACAAAAGTGGAACAGATTTTATCACAGGTAGCCTAAGGTCAATTCTAATAAATTGATGATCTTAAAACATTTTAATATTCATTTTCCAATCCTCTCTGGCTACAGGCGTGGTGCCAGAGCACTGGAGGACTGCTAACGTTGTGCCATTGCTTAAATAGGGAGAAAGGGATAGACCAAGTAACTACAGGCCAGTCAGCCCAACCTCGGTGGTGGGAAAATTATTGCAAAAAATTCTGAGGGACAGAATAAATCATCATTTAGAAAGGCACGGATTAATCAAGGACAGTCAGCATGGATTTGTTAATGGAGGGTCGTGTCTGACTAACTTGATTGAATATTTTGAGGAGGTAATGAGGAGGGTCAATAAGGGTAGTGTATTTGATGTAGTCTACATGGATTTTAGCAAGGACTTTGACAAGGTCCCACATGGCAGGTTGGTCAAAAAAGTAAAAGCCCATGGGATCCAAGGGAAAGTGGCAAGATGGATCCAAAATTGGCTCAGTGGCAGGAAGGAAAGGTAATGGGCGATGGGTGTTTTTGTGACTGGAAGGTTGTTTCCAGTAGGGATCCACTGGGCTCAGTACTAGGTCCCTTGCTTTTTGTGGTATATATCAATGATTTAGACTTCAATGTAGGGCGCATGATTAAGAAGTTTGCAGATGATACAAAAATTGACCGTGTGGTTGATAGTGAGGAAGATAGCTGTGGACTGCAGGAAGATATCAATGGACTGGTCAGGTGGGCAGAAAAGTGACAAATGGAATACAGTGCGGAGAAGTGCGAGGTAATGCATTTGGGGAGGGCTAACAAGGCAAGGGAATACACAATAAATGGCATGGTACTGAGAAATGTAGAGGAATAGAGGGACCTTGGAGTGCATGTCCACAGATCCCTGAAGGTAGCAGGACAGGTAGACAAGGTGGTTAAGAAGGGATATGGGATACTTTTCTGTATTAGCCGAGGCATAGAATATAAGAGCAGAGGGGTTATGCTAGAAATGTATAAAACACTAGTTAGGCCACAGCAAGAGTACTGTGTACAGTTCTGGTCACCACATTACAGGAAAGATGTGATTGCACTGGAGAGGGTACAGAAGAGATTTACGAGGATGTTGCCAGGACTGGAGAATTTTAGCTATGAGGAAAGATTGGATAGGCTGAGGTTGTTTTCTTTGGAACAGAGGAGGCTGAGGGGAGACTTAATTGAGGTGTATAAAATTATGAGGTGCCTAGATAGAGTGGATAGGAAGGACCTATTTCCCGTCGCAGAGAGGTCAATAACCAGGGGGCATAGATTTAAAGTAATTGGTCGAAGGATTAGAGGGGAGTTGAGGAGAACTTTTTTCACCCAGAGGGTGGTGGGGGTCTGGAACTCACTGCCTGAAAGGGTGGTAGAGGCAGAAACCCTCATCACATTTAAAAAATACTTGGATATGCACTTGAAGTGCCGTAACCTACAAGGCGACAGACCAAGAGCTGGAAAGTGGGATTAGGCTGGATAGCTCTTTTCCGACCGGCGCAGACACAATGGGCTGAATGGCCTCCTTCTGTGCCGTAAATTTCTATGATTCTATGAATCTATGATATGCACTTCTAAGGAATTTGTATTTTACAGTATTTTTTGATCCCTCACCTGCAATAAAATGTTCAGGTGTGTTATTGTAGTAGGCATCACAACATACACAGTGTAACCAGATCTAGTGCTTACTCCAATGTTTTAAATTGGTTAAAATAATAGATATTAAAAACTATGGAATCAGAAAATAAAACAATTAGTTTTAACAATTAAGAGAAAAAATATTGGAAATTCCAAAAATTACTCAAGATTACCACTAGAAGAAAGAAGGGAAATGTTAGAAGTTTTTTTCACACAGATTATTAGAACATTGAATATTTTATCATAAGTGGCTATTGAGATAGAGACATAACATTTCTTAAAAAGGAATTAGATGTGCTTTTCTAAGGAAGAATATAAAAGGATATGGGGAAAGTGCAGAGAAATTAGATTAAAGTAGATAGCTTCAGTTGAAAAGCTAACATAGCATAAGGATGATGGTCTGAATGGCTTTCTGCTTTCCTGTAATTCTATTCTTGGTGGCATTTGCACCTCATGTGAACTTTCAAATAGAGATGACTAGGTTTTTAAGAATACCGATATAGATTACTAGAGGGAGACCATCATGCCTATGCAGGCTCTCTGAAAGAGTTATCCACTTAGTCCCATTACCCTGCCGTTTCCCCCATATCCTTTTAAATTTATTTTTCAAATATTTATCCATTTCCCTTTTAAAAGCTATTATGAGTTCTGCTCCAACTGCTGTTTCTGGTAGGGCATTCCATATACTAACAAGCTATTGTCTCTAATAAAAGTATCCTAACCTCTCCCTTTGTTCTTTTGATGATTATCTTAAATTTACATCTTTGGTTACCAACACATTGATCAACGGAAATAGTTTCTCCTATTTACCTTATCAAAACCCCTCATAATTTGAACACCTCTATGAGATCTCCTTTTAACCTCTTCTAGTAAAAAGAACCCCAGTTTCTCTCGTCTTTCTTCCAGAGAGCACCATATATTGCATAGTTTCAAATTATCAAATTTTCTAAAAGCACTTCAGTGAATACTTTTTTTTGGAGTGCAATGACTGCTGTTATGTTGGCAAATACATTTTGAACAATGGTTAAACTCCTGAGTATGATGTCAAAGGCTCCCCTTGCATCTTTGAATTGAAATAATTTTTGTTGCCTTTCTTTATGTCACAAAAACCTTCTAATATTCTCTGACTATTTTCTGAATAGTAGAAGGCTCAGTGATACAATGGAAGCTAGATAAGCTCTAGCTCCCATTGGATCAAATGAATGCTGCCTTTCCTGGAAGATCAGAACTGGAAGAGGACTCAGAAATGACCAACTCTTGACTATCTTGGAGGAAGCCACCTTGAATATCCTTATTTTCAGACCATTGAGGGAGTAGAGAAAGGTAAAGCTGCTGGCCTCCCCTAAGCTCAGAATTAGTAACATACAGCTTTTATGTCTAATCACATTCTCATTTACTCCTGCACAGGCATACACACTATCAGGCAAACGCAGTATCTTGTAATGCTAAGCTGTTTGAACATATGTCTTAGAGCCAGAATTCCAACATTTGTTCCTTTTCTCTCATTGTGGGCCTGAAAGTGCAGCCTGCCAGTGGCTCAGAACAAGATAGCACCTCACAGCATCGTACATCTCTCTCACTAATGTTTGCAAGCACCAGCACAGCTACATACAAGCTGCAGAATGCAGTTGATGAGCTTGAGAAGGTAGCATCAGGTGAGTCACAGTGCACAGTGATGGTGACAGAGGAGGAGCAGGAACCAGCTGCCTAGATGGCCATCGATGACCCGTCTATTTTGGGAACGGCAGCAGTGCTGTGAAATTGGGTAGCCACATTGTGCTGCTGTTGCTATTCGGTGGAAAAAGAGGTGAAAGTGCTGGCCATGCTGACCGAGGGATTAGTCACCTGTTTGACACGAATGTGGACAGCACATTGACCACAGATGATTTCTATGCTAGCCTGGAAGGAGGTGAAGACAGAAAAAATGAGAGGGCTCAGGATATTGACTGCCACTGGCACTGCCATCGCAATGATGCTGATGGTGCAACTCTGCAACTGGCTTCCTCCTGACTCGGTGAAGGTAGAGGCAGTCATTGCCAGATAAATCTGCCAGGGATTGCAGATATGGATGGTGCCATAATGACAGGTGTAAGCAGTCAACTCTGGTGCTTGATGATCTCCCTTGTGTACTTTCTTTCTTCTTGTACCACTTTGACCATGAAATCCTGTATCCAAGCCACTTAAAACCAACCCCCATCATGAATTTTTTTTCAAACTTGACTTGATGACCACCGTGGAACTCTACAGCTTCCTTTAAATGAATTGTTGCTCGCTGAAAGTTAATATTGTAAGAGCCATTTTTTAAAAATCCTCCTGTTCTGCTGGAGTCTTGTAAATGCTTCAGTTATGGTTCAGCTTTCTTTTGCTTTTGTAGACTTTCTGCTCTTTTTGTCTCAATATAAATATTCCCTACCGGTCTGATTTAAAACAATTCTTAAAAACAAATTTGAAACAAATACAATTTTGTTTATAACAAAAGCAGCACTAAAATGATACTGGATAACTATATAAAATTGTCAAAAAATAATTTTCCCTTTAAGAGCTCCAATGCATAGGGATGCTTCCCTATCACCACTCCAGATTGGCAAACAGAGCACACAGTGTGATCTCATCATGTTGAAATCACAATAACAGGAAATTGCATTGTGTTTAATTTAAAATATCTTTCAATACATTTTGAATCAGTCATTGGAAAGGGCTCCAGGGGATCCCATCTTTATCAATGCATAGTACAAGTTTTCTTTTTGTTGCATGCTTATTATATGTTCTGATATAAGAAAACCACAATCTTTATTCTAGATTCAATTTGAGAAGTCTCCCAGTAAAACAAACCAACCTAGGAACACTAGCCATAGTGGAGTGTGCCGTGACGATACAATACAGAGAAGCCAAAAATCTGCTGTCCTTTTAGCGAGTTCCAGCGTAAGTCCAGGACTTCCCCTACAGTTTTGGTGCCCCACTGATGGAGTCATGACAGGGCTAGGGGACTCTCATTTTTAAAAGATAATTCTTGGGATATGGGAGTTGCTGTCAAGGCTGTCATTTATTACCCAACCTTAGCAACCCTTGAGAAGTTGGTGCTAAGCCTTCTTTTTGAACCACTGCAGTCCATGTGGAGAAGGTGCTCCCACAATGCCGTTAGGTAGCGAGTTCAAGGATTTTGACCCAGGTCAGGAGTTTCCTCAGACCAGGCCTGGTGGAAGAGTGGCATTTCGGTATGCCAAGCAAGGCCAGGTGTACTGACCTGCTATTTGGCAGATGTGAGGCGCAACCGGAGGTTCAGGCCTAGATCATGGCCTGGACCCCCAAAGAGGTAACAAATTTAAAGAAGGTTTTTTTGACCCCCCTTATCTGAGGGGAACGTGACATCCTCCCCCCTTCACAGCAGACACACTTCACATTTTGCAGCCTCCTTGAGCAAGTAGCTGCCCAACATGCATCCCTAGTGGTGCAGATGCCCATCCAGGTTATTAAAATTAGGTGGCCTCTCCTTGACCCCACTAACTTTGGCATAGTCAGTGCCAGTAGACATAGGCAGGTACATCCTGGCACTTACATTCACAGGTCTTCAGGCCCAAAGTGTTTTACACATTTTGTGCAAGAGCACCTTAGGCTTGCCTAAAAGGATCCATCATAATGGATTACTGCCCAATTTGCCAACCCCTGGTTACCCATTCCATCCCAGCACTACTGCTCATGCAGAATGGAAAATATACCCATAAATGTATATGGGCTTGTATCCTTATAGAAGAAGATGATGAAAATGTTCCGAATAGGTCATTAGCCCATTTAGACCTAAATGACAGGGTGAGCTAGATAAACTAGTAACCATTTGTGATTTTGCCATGTTATGCTCTAACTCTCTGTGGGATTTTTATGCTGATGTGAATATTGCTATATTATATATGCATGTACCCCTATGACAATATTATTATGATAATAAGGAGGTGGCTCTGGAGGGGATTCCATGCTTGGTTTACAATATAAAAACAGAAAATGCTGGAAATACTCAGCAGATCAGGCAGCATCTGTGGAGAGAGAAACAGAGTTAAAGTTTTCAGGTTGATGACCTTTCGTCAAATCTGGAAAATGTTAGAGATGTAACAGGTTTTAAACAAGTGCAGGGGCAGGGAAAAGGAGGGAGCGAAGGAAAGAACAAAAGGGAAGGTCTGTGATAGGGTGGAAGGCAGGAGAGATTAAATGACAAAAGGGATGATGGTGCAAGGCAAAAGGAGATGGTAATGGGACATTTGTTCTCAATTTAATTTGAACTTGTATGGGAACTAAGACAGCTTGTAAATATAGCGTGCAATTTAAGATGAAGTCACATGTTGCAGGCTGAAGTGTTGAAGTATCATCACTGCATGATCCACTATACCTATTGCTCCTAAGTTAGTTGGTTTCACAGGAAGACTCCTGAAATTGAATCCAGGCATAAATACAGAACAACATATTCTGATTATTCAATATATGAACACATAAAAATGCATATGACAGGAAAAGGAAAAGTGCATTGACACAGGTGGAGCTCATGGAGTCAATTCTATCCAATGAGCCATATACTCCCTATAGCCAGTGGTAAATGATTCATAAAGAGAAAATTCTGAATTTTTCTCCATCAAGGAAATCAAGCAGAACTTTAAAATATCAGTCTGACTCAGGTGATATTTCCTTGGTTGGATGAACACTGGGGCTCCAGTCCTTGATAGAGTATGCATATATATCCTTTCCAGCTATTTTAAAAAAGGATTAATTGGCATACTGCTACTTATTATTGTTGGGAGTCTATTCCATCTTATTTGCAAAAAAACACATTTTGTGTGATCTCCAGTCTCACCTGAGCTTTGATAATTTGATGAATCTCAGAATTTGCTTTCTGTAGTCAATGGTGACCTCAAATTACTTCAACTATTTCAATGGAAGGGTAAAAATCATGTCCAAATCTTTAAACCTGTTTCATTGCACATTCATCAATTGTGCACCTGTGTTTCTGTTTTCTGTACTGATGTGCATTATTTTACATTTCTCAACTACCGTTTGCCAGTCCTTAGCCCATCAGTGCATCCAGATTCAAGGGTAAGGCCAATGAAAGTTACAGTCCAGTAGGGCATTTAAAGATATGGTGTGCTACAACAAAACTATAGTGTTACATATTCTATATGTAATATTTTTTCTCTTAACTCCATAGTTGGTATCTATATATTGAACCCCTTCCTGCAGTTTTACGATAAATATAAATTTAACACAATTTTAATTGATTGGTGTGGCAGCATCATAACTCAGCATGCTGCTCTATAAATAGCTAGGAGCTTAAAACCTCCATGTCTGTCAGCAAAGTCTTTTTTAAACTTGAAGCGCTGGCTTTTCAGCTGCTCATCATCATTTCTCTCACTATGTTTTGATGGCTTTAATCCATTATTATTAATATTATCATGACTAAAAATGTTTGAGTGAAACATATTTTCTTCTGTTTGCTGTTATAAAAACAAAAAGGGGGCAAGCACTTTGCTGGGAGTGTACTATAGGCCCCCAAACAGTCAGGGGGAGATAGAGGAACAGATATGTAGGCAAATCTCAGAGAAGTGTAGAAATAATAGGGTAATAATAGTAGGGGATTTCAACTTCCCCAATATTAACTGGGATAGTCAGAGTGTAAAAGGCTTAGAGGGTGCAGAATTCTTAAAGTGCATCCAGGAGAGCTTTTTGAGCCAGCAAGTAGAAAGTCCTACAAGAGAGGGGGCGGTACTGGACCTAATTCTAGGGAATGTAGCCGGGCAAGTGGTAGAAGTGTTAGTAGGAGAGCATTTTGGTGACGGTGACCATAATTCGGTGAGATTTAAGGTAGTCATGGAAAAGGACAAAGATGGACCGGAAATAAAGGTTCTAAATTGGGGGAAGGCCGATTTTAATATGATAAGGCAGTATCTGGCCAAAGTGGACTGGGATCAGCTACTTGTAGGAAAATCCACATCAGAGCAGTGGGAGTCTTTCAGAAAGGAAATAGAGAGAGTACAACGGCAACATGTTCCCGTTAAGGTCAAGGGTGGGACCAACAAGCCCAGGGAACCCTGGATGTCAAGGGATATACAAGAATAGATTAGGAAAAAAAGGGAGGCTTTTGGCAGATACAAAGGACTAAAAACAGTGGAAGCCCTAGAGGAGTATAGAAAGTGCAGGGGGGCACTTAAAAAAGAAATTAGGAGAGCGAAGAGGGGGCATGAAAAAACACTGGCGGGCAAAATAAAGGAAAATCCCAAGGTGTTTTATAAGTATATTAAGGGCAAGAGGATAACCAGGGAAAGCGTAGGGCCCATTAGGGACCAAAGTGGCAATCTGTGTGTAGAGCCGGAAGAAGGGTTCGAGTACAGGAACAAGGATGTCTTGCTGCAGTTGTACAGGGCCTTGGTGAGACCACACCTTGAGTATTGTGTGCAGTTTTGGTCGCCTTATCTGAGGAAGGATGTTCTTACCATGGAGGGAGTGCAGCGAAGATTCACCAGGCTGATACCTGGGATGGCAGGAATGACGTATGAGGAGAGATTGGGGCGATTGGGCTTATACTCGCTGGAGTTTAGAAGAATGAGAGGGGATCTCATTGAAACTTATAAAATTCTAACAGGACTAGACAGACTAGATGCAGGAAGGATGTTCCCGATGGCCGGGGAGTCCAGAACCAGGGGTCACAGTCTAAGGATAAGGGGTAAGCCATTTAGGATTGAGATGAGGAGGAATTTCTTCACCCAGAGAGTGGTGAACCTGTGGAATTGTCTACCACAGAAGGCAGTAGAGGCCAATTCATTAAATATATTCAAGAAGGAGTTAGATATATTTCTTAAAGCTAAAGGGATCAAGGGATATGGAGAGAAGGCAGGGACAGGGTACTGAATTTGGATGATCAGCCATGATCTCATTGAATGGCGAAGCAGGCTCGAGGGGCTGAATGGCCTACTCCTGCTCCTATCTTCTATGTTTCTATGTAGGTGAGGTTTTAAATGAATATTTTGCATCTATGTTCACTATGGAGAAGGACAATGTAGGCATAGAAATCAGGCAGGGGGATTGTGATATACTTGAACAAATTAGTATTGAGAGGGAGGAGATATTAGCGGTTTTAGCGGGCTTAAAAGTGGATAAATCCCCAGGCCCAGACGAGATGTATCCCAGGCTGCTGTGTGAGGCAACGGAGGAGACTGCAGGGGCTCTTACACAAATTTTCAGAATCTCTCTGGCCACAGGGGAGGTGCCAGAGTACTGGAGAACAGCTAACGTAGTACCATTATTCAAGAAGGGTAGTAGGGATAAACCAGGGAATTACAGGCCAGTGAGCCTAACATCAGTGGTAGGGAAATTATTGGAAAAAATTCTAAGGGACAGAATTAGTCTCCACTTGGGGAGGCAAGGACTAATCAAGGATAGTCAGCATGGCTTTGTCAGGGGGAGATCATGTCTGACCAATTTGATTGAATTTTTCGAGGGGGTGACTAGGTGTGTGGATGAGGGTAGTGCAGTTGATGTAGTCTACATGGACTTCAGTAAGGCTTTTGACAAAGTCCCACATGGGAGACTGGTCAAGAAGGTAAGAGCCCATGGGATCTAGGGCAACTTGGCACATTGGATCCAAAATTGGCTTAGTGGCAGGAGGCAGAGGGAGATGTTCGAAGGTTGTTTTTGTGACTGTGTCCAGTGGTGTACCGCAGGGATCAGTGCTGGGTCCTTTGCTGTTTGTAGTGTGCATTAATGATTTAGATATGAATGTAGGAGATATGATCAGTAAGTTCGCAGACACGAAAATTGGTGGGGGGTGGTAAATAGCGAGGAGGGAAGCCTAAGGCTACAGGACGATATAGACGGGTTGGTTAGATGGGCAGAACAGTGGCAAATGGAATTTAACCCTGAAAAGTGTGAGGTGATGCATTTTGGGAGGACTAACAAGGCAAGGGAATACACAATGAATGGTAGGACCCTAGGAAGGACAGAGGATCAGAGGGACCTTGGTGTGCATGTACATAGATCCCTGAAGGCAGCAGGACAGGTAGATAAGGTGGTTAAAAAGGCATATGGGATACTTGCCTTCATTAGCCGAGGCATAGAATATAAGAGCAGGGAGGTTATGATGGAGCTGTACAAAATGCTAGTTAGGCCACAGCTGGAATACTGTGTGCAGTTCTGGTCGCCACACTATAGGAAGGATGTGATTGCATTGGAGAGGGTGCAGAGGAGATTCACCAGGATGTTACCTGGGCTGCAGCCCTTCAGCTATGAAGAGGGACTGGACAGGCTGGGGTTGTTTTTCTTAGAGCAGAGAAGGCTGAGGAGGGGGGGGGGGCCTGATTGAGGTGTACAAAATTATGAGGGGCATAGATAGGGTAGATAGAAAGGAACTTTTCCCTTTTAGTAGAGGGGTCAATAACCAGGGGGCATAGTTTCAAGGTAAGGGGCAGGAGGTTTAGAGGGGATTTGAGGAAAAACTTTTTCACCCAGAGGATGGTTGGAATCTGGAACTCACTGCCTGAAAGGGTGGTAGAGGCAGGAACCCTCACAACATTCAAGAAGCATTTAGATGAGCACTTGAAACGCCATAGCATACAAGGCTACGGACCAAGTGCTGGAAAATGGGATTAGAATAGACAGGGCTTGATGGCCGGCGCAGACACGATGGGCCGAAGGGCCTCTTTCTGTGCTGTATAACTCTATGACTCTATAAGATGCTATGCTATTTTATCTCAGTTTTTAAAAATTGTCAACAACATGTGATTTGATTTGATTTATTTTGAATTTTTGGTAGCTAACATTGTCATATCTTGGCCTCTATAAGGGAGATTTTTCATGAGCTTTGTGTTCCTGTTGGAACACTTATTTGAATTTGAATAAAAAAGAGTTAGTCAGTTTGATTGGAAACTAGGAAGACATCTTCATATTTCCTTTTTATTTTAGTTTTCATGCAAAAAGGAAGCTAAATAAAGCTATGGCAGTTATATCAAAATATTCATTTTGAACTCTTCTGTCCATAATTTTTTCTTGTATTCCCTTCCAGTTCTTGGCAAGTATATATTTTTTTGTATGAAAAGTGTTATAATTCTTAAGAATATTATGTTAGAAATCGTGTTAATAGTTATGAACATAATCTGTAAAGTGATTTAAAAACACTTAATTACAGGACAGTATAATTGATGTATGTAAGAATGAAAATCTTGTCCATTCATCATTCATTAACCTAGGAAAGCATCAGAGCCCATAGCATTCAAAGCATGTTACAAAATGGCTGTGTGATGCAGTGACTCAGCAACCATTTCAGTTCAATCAATACATTTTTTATATCTCTGAACAGCTCTTACCAAAAATGAGTAAGATAATGATATCTAAGCACTACTGTTAACCCCGTGAGCACTGATGTAACACTGCTGCACTGTAGCTAAGTGAAAATAAGATCAACATTCTCTGCTTTCTAAAGTGTGCTGTGTAAGGGGTGACCTGCGGCTCTGTGCTTAGCCTGGGTGCTAGTGCGAGGTTAGGCCTTGTTGCCTGTTCTGGTCTCCAGCCAGCCTGGTAACACTAGACACCTGTGAGTGGTTCGACCCACTCGCCCTTACGGTTCTGACACTGGACTTAGGTGCGAGAGCAATAATGCAGAGAAAAACTCAGGTAGACCCGGTCGAATAGTGCGAAATGGAAAATCTTTATTGCATATTATTCAAGATTACGAGATACATGTCATAAGCACGGATTAATGACAGTACAATCTTACACACAGTTATGTAACTAATTTTAGGGAAACGAGGAGCGCATGACACATCGTAAAAAGGGACACACATTATACTTATCCTTAAAACTTAAACCCTCCCCTATCAATACCTGTCCTAATCTAGATTTGTAGGATCAAGACTCATGCTCACCACTCGTGATAACTCAGAGAATTCTGAAACTCTGCTCGGATGTTTTTACCGCAGCACCTGACTATCCACGTGCTGATCAGGGGTCTCTGTACCCCACTTGTTTACTCGTTTCTGCTCCGGCTAGCAGGCTGGACCGTCTGCTGTCATGAAGATCTGTGTTGTCCTCGGAGTTCCGATACTACTCGAAAAAGAGTCTTCCTGTGCCCTCACCAGTTTGTAAAATTCAAAGAAAGGTCTTCCTGGGCAAGGAAGTGTTTATTCGACTTACAGGCGCGGTCGGGGCTTACTGACCGTGGCGATACGTATTGTCGTCTTCTTCTCTTCTCATCTCATCTCATCTCATCTCATCTCCTCTCGGGGCTTCGGTTCCAACACCGTTTACCGACTTCTCGGGATGGTGTGCCCGTTTCAAGGCCTCACAGCCCAGTTCTACACAGATCTTCGCGGCAAGCCACGAGGTTGATCCTAGCGGATCAGAGTCCAGAGCCGTCAGGCAAGAGAAATAAAAGTTCAACAGTCTTCCAGCGAGTCAAAGCAGCAAGTGCAAGAAGAAGCAGAGACAGCAGTCAGCAGCAAGAGTAGCCAGAGTAGCCAGAGTAGCCAGAGTAGCCAGAGTAGCCAGAGCAGCCAGAGCAGCCAGAGCAGCCAGAGCAGCCAGAGCAGCCAGAGACAGATGGACGGTTGTACCTTACAGTTATAGTGCTGTAATTCCTCTTTTCCCGCCCAATCTTAATGTCTATCTTTTGTCAGGGTTTTGGCGCTCAAACTTCTTGTATAGGGTGCTCTCCGTTTTTAATGGGTTTCGGTGATACTTGTAACTGTCTGAGTACCCATTAATACTTCTCCCATTGTGGAACCGGCTAGTAGTCTCCCTGGAGGGGTTTTGGGGCTTCCAAATGCTTTCTGTAACTACCCGCAAACGGCTCTCTCATCGTAGAGTCGTGGGGATTTTGCATATTAATGTCTTTGGATGGGTTCTTGATCGCTCGGTACAATAGCCCTTATTCGCACCTGGGAGACCGATTCCAGTATTTATGTATAAAATGCAAACCCATCATGTCTTGTGAATTATCTCAAATGTGCTGAGTCCTGTACGATCTTGCACAAATGTTTATTGGAACGCCATCTTGTCTGCCCACTGAAAGTCTCGAACGTTCTGCCACGAGGCGTGGCGGCCATTTTACAGGCTGTTTGTGTCCGCTTTGAAACCTGACAGCATTCTGCTGAAATAAAGCTGTTTGTACGAAACTTTATGTCTCCTTCTTATTCTATAAAATCGCGATAATTTTGCGAATTCTACAGCTGTGATGAGAGATATGTTCTACACTTAACTGTGTAGTATTCAATATTATGTATTCGCACGATATTGTACTTTTGAAAATATTTACATATAGGAACATCTATAATATACTTGGGTAGTATGTTTGGTCCTGAAAAGTGTTATTTTTTTTGTTGAGTCAGAGATATACCACAATTACATAAATAAACAAATCTGTGTATGAGAGCAATTCTTTACCTTTACTGTCCGCCCATTTAGAGCGTGGCTTTTTATAGCAATGGCTGAGAAGTATATAAAACTTAAGAAAAGATTAAACTAATCTGCATCTTTCTTTACCAATTATATATGCATCAATACAAAAAGGTTCTGCTTAAATAAATGTGTTTAAATTCAGGACTTTTACTTAGAACCTCCCTCTAATGATTAGGAACATGGGAACAGCAGTAGGCCATTCTGTCATTCTTGTAGATCTTGGCTGATCTGTACCTCAACTCCATTTACCCCAATTTGATCCATATCCCTTGATACCCTTACCTAACAAAAACTATCAATCTTAGTCTTGAAAATCTCAATTGACTCAGCATTCACAGCCATTTGGGGAGGTGGGGGGGGGGGGGGGGCGGGAGAGTTCCAGATTTCCACTATCCTTTCTGTGGAAAAATGCTTCCCAATTTCACTCCTAAATGGCCTATCTCTAATTTTATGATTATGTCCACTTGTTCTGGATCCCTCCCCCACCCGCCACCACCATAGGAAATAGTTTCTCTATATCTACCCTATTGAATCCCTTTATCATTTTGAATGCAGTACTCCAGATGGAGTCTGGCCAGGGCTCTGTACAGCTGAAGCATCACTTTCTCCCTTTTTGTATTCCAGACCCCTTGTGACAAAGGCTAACATTCAATTTGCCTTTTTGATTACTTTCTGTACCTGTGCGCTAGCATCAACATCAGTCGGTAAATCACAGATTTCCTTTATTCTAAAGTTTGCTCCAGCAATAGTGGTTCAGCAATTTAATGGTTAGCTCTGCATTTGAGTTTCCCCATATAAGAGAGTGACATTGCTCTCTTGGTGGTTTGATTGGGCCAAGTTTAAAAAGAGATTTACTTGGTTCAGCTTTTGTTTCGATTTCTTTTGCAATGCTAAAGTTTGACCAGACATTTGACATTGGACCAAATTTTTATTTTGTTGTTGTTTTTTGTGAGCATATAACTATTTTATGATAGCAAAATACTGCGGATGCTGGAAAATTGAAACAACAACAGAAAACGCTGGAAAAACTCAGCAGGCCAGGCAACATCCGTGGAGAGAGAAACAGAGTTAACGTTTCAGGTCGAAGACCCTTCGTCAGAACTGAGAAAAAAGCAGGAAATGAAACAGATAAAAAAGCAAGTGGGAGGCTGTTTCTCTCTCCGCGGATGTTGCCTGGCCTGCTGAGTTTTTCCAGCGTTTTCTGTTGTTGTTTCAATTTTCCAGCATCCGCAGTATTTTGCTATCGTATTAGTGTTTGGTTCACTGCCACCTCTCTTCTAGGAATGCCCACCTTGAAGAAGTTCTGCTCTTCTCTTCGACAGGATCTCCGTTTGGCTCTTCAACCTTGTTCATCTTCATTGCTTTCAGTTTCCCTTCTCGTGTCCATCTTTTGTTTCTTAACCTGTCCTATTACCATCTCGTCTTGCCTTGAGCATCTCTTAATGTCTCTACTTACCATAGACCACCCCTTTTGTTCTTTTATTCCTCCCCCCAGCCTCCCACTTGCTTTTTTATCTGTTTCATTTCCTGCTTTTTTCTCAGTTCTGACGAAGGGTCTTTGACCTGAAACGTTAACTCTGTTTCTCTCTCCACGGATGTTGCCTGGCCTGCTGAGTTTTTCCAGCGTTTTCTGTTGTTGTAGCTATTTTAATGGTTCGATTATGGTTCCAAATTTGATGTTCTCAAGAGGTGAAGGGGGAGTTGAATGACACTGGCCCTAATGTCAGGATTGAGGTCATTTTGCTCATTTGCAGTCATATTTACTTTTGCCACAGCTTTAGTACTTGTCTCAGTGAAATTGATTGTCTTATCCAAGCAATGCATGTGGAAAATCGGTTGCATCAGATCATGGATGGCATCACACGCACAGTTCTGCTGACTACACTAGTGTGCTTTAAGGCTTTGTGGATTTGATCCAGCTCTGCACAGCTCGGCAGCTTATTTAGAAAATATAGACATTGCCAAATTGGAAACTGCAAGCACCCATTTCAAACCAGCTCTGCAGAATTTTGCTTCCAATTAGCTTGCAGAAGGAACTAATATATGTTTAATTACT
This sequence comes from Squalus acanthias, assembly GCA_030390025.1. Classification (NCBI taxonomy): domain Eukaryota; kingdom Metazoa; phylum Chordata; class Chondrichthyes; order Squaliformes; family Squalidae; genus Squalus; species Squalus acanthias. The sequence continues at coordinate 94,576,906 of CM059426.1, forward strand.
ACTTTGATAGCTATACTGCTTCATGTATCCTCCCCTTGCATGCTGATGAATAAATTATTGATCACATTACTGGAATATGATTTTGCTCGAGAGTATTTGGCTGTTTGACAATATAATTCCATTACACTTCAATAACTAAGGTTGAAAAATAAACGGGATTAAATCACCCGGAAGTTTCTAGGGTAGATTGAGCCTAAAAGTGGAGGCAGTCTCAATTTGGTCATTTTGAGATGTTTAAAGATATGACAACTGTAGAAGATTCAAAACAGATCCTGAAAGTGGTGCCATGTATTGCAAGTACAAAATTACTTCTATGACCTGTTAATTTTTTAAAATATTAATTAATTTAGTTTCTTTTTCACTATGTCTTCCCATATCATGTACCATTCCGGGGTAAGCAAATAGGCAGATGCCCACTTCCCTAAGTTTCCGTGAATGCTGCTTCTGCAGCCAATAGGAGGTGCACAAGAATGGCCCAGGAAGACTTGCTGCTTTTCTCTTTGTGGTAAAGCACTTAAAAAACGTTGACATTGTCAGAAGTGGGTCCTGGTAAAGTGGCACTGAGAAACGCACAATATCCGTGCACCACTCGCCCCCACCCTCCCCACCCCCCATCCCCCCCACCCCCACCGCATTTACCTTTTCTTCCTGCTGCACTTTAATCTAGGTTTGCAAGAGCCTGGAGACCCAGGAATCCTTTTAAGTAAAGGGAAGTACTCTGGATTTGCACATTTAGTTGCAAGTGGAGATTCAACAGCAACGCGTGAGATCTGGGTTTCTGAGTGTTATTGGGTCTCTGGAAGCAGCGTCCTTTATATTGAAGAGTGTTGTTGATCGCAGGAGCACCACACGTCTGTTGTTGACAATAACTCTTAAGTGTAAACCTGCATCATCTGGTTCGCCAACATGTTGCGTGCAGAGAAGACAGACTGCTGTAGATCAGACTCCATGGTCTTTAAAACACCAGCCATAGTATTCATTAGGAAATTATGGCTGAACTTCGGATCTCTGACAAGGGGTCTCTTCTGTAGAGGACTCTGCAATGACCATGCTCTCCATGGTGGGCTGCAGCTCAGTCAGGCGTCATGCAGCAGTGCATAGATGCGGGTTATGGACACCTCCATAGCACCCCAAACTATACAGGCTGCTCACCCATGTTCTGGTCTTTGCCAAATGTTCCCACTTGCAACTTGACCAACTGGCCTCACATAGTCAATAGATCTGTGCTGGTATTTGCCAATGTAGAAGTGGGTGTTGCAGGGTATTGCGAGTGCTCAGTTGAGGCTTGACATTAAGCTCTGCCATCTCCTCTTCTTGGCACCCAAGGAGCAGAAGAACATATGTTAGAATGCTGCCAGTAAAACAGCCCTTGAAATTTATATGGCAAGATATTGCAGTGTGTTAGGCTGCATTATATGCCACTGTGTGAGGAAGTGAATGACTAAGGAGATAAAGAATGAAAAGCAAAGATGATGCCAACCATGAGTGTGGGAATCTTCTCCATTCCTTCTATTACCTCGAGACCCAGATCTCCAGTCCCCTGTCCTTGTGAGGAGTCAAGTGTTGCAGGTTAGGTGACCCCCTTCTGTCCATATGCACTGGTGCCCATTATGTACAGCCGTAGAAAATAGAAAGGGGACATGTATTGGAATAAGAGAGATGTTGCATTTCACACAAGTGGGCAACCAACTCTATGAGTGTGTGAACATATGACCTGCATGTACCTTGCGTGGGCTTCAAACATGGGCCGCTAATTTAATAGACCTCCGAGGACGGGTTTGGAGATGGGTCGGTAGCGAAAATCAGAAAAATTGACGCCGGGCTGCGAACCCGCCTCCATGCGACTTTGGCAAGTGTCAGGTCAGCCGCTCCCGAACTGACCCAACGCCAAACGGCAAGAGAGGCAGTTAAGGCAGTTAACAGCTTGTTAACTGCCTGGATAATCCTATTTTAACTGCCTGATCAGATTTTGCAGGTTCTTCAGCATGCTGCCCGCCTTCAGAAAAACACGCCAGGTGAATCGAGCCATGTTGAGCGAGGACCTGAATTGTTGACAGCTGCTCGAGCAGCTTAAAAGCAGCCCTGCAATCTCTCATTCTTTCACAGGTCACAACTTAGTGCTTTGAGGTTTGGGAGACATTTTTCAGCTCTACTAATCTTGTGAGTGTTGAGGCTGAAATCCATCTTCTGTTTGAGCTCCTTGGAATACCCTCTGGCCACTTTGTCTGAGTGCAAACAACCTCCATTCCTTGACTGAGATATATACCAGTGGTATGGGAACCATTTATATCCTCTCATCCTGGTCGTCAGATTCAGAGGAACAGCAGATATATACCAGTGGTATGGGAACCATTTATATCCTCTCATCCTGGTCGTCAGATTCAGAGGAACAGCAGCTGCGGCAGCAGCGCAACCAGGCACAGCAGCACCAGCAGCAGGAGCACCAACCTTCTCCTCAGCCTCCTGATGCTGCACAGGGCAGAGGGCATCAGCGCAGGCCTGCACCTCGCCGCAGGAGATACCCCCAACACCAGGTTTACAGGCAGAGGATGAGCTTCCTCAACATGAGTGAACAGTAGTGCCAAAGGAAGCTGAGACTTCCGCGAGATGTAGTCGCTGACATCTGCGCAATGCTGCACCAACACCTGGAGCCCAGAGGAGCGGGTGAACACTCCTTACCAGTGGCTGTCAAAGTCACCACCGCACTCAACTTCTTTGCTTCGGGCTCCTTCCAGGGATCAGTTGCAGACATCAGCGGCATTTCCCAGTCGGCCGCACACGCCTGCATCACGCACAATTACATCCACTTCTTCTCGGATGAAGCAAGTGTAACTGCGCGTGCGGTTAGCTTTGCAAATATGGCAGGCTTCCCAAGGGTGCAGGGTGTCGAAGACTGCACACATGTGGCCATTAGGGCCCCCTATCACAACCTAGCTGTATTTGTCAACCACAAGGGATTCCACTCCCTGAACGTTCAGCTGGTGTGTAACCACAGGAACATCATCATGCATGTTTGCGCCAAGTACCCTGGCAGCTGCCATGACTCGTTCATCCTGTGGCAGTCTACTGTGCCTCAGCTCTTCAATCCGCCAACCAAACTTTCCGGATGGCTACTTGGCGACAAGGGCTATCCCCTGAAAAAGTGGCTTATGATACCGGTGAGGAGGCCATCAAATGAGGCTGAGGAGCGGTACAATGTGAGCCACTTATCCATCAGAAGCATCATAGAGCAAACCATCGGCTTGCTCAAAATGCAATTCCGATGCCTCGACAGATCTGGTGGAGTCCTGCAGAATGCACCAGCCAAGGTGTCCAGAATCATCGTCATCTGCTGTGCCGTGCACAACATCACACAGCAGCGTGGCTTAGCGCAGCCTGAGGAACAAGTGGCTCAGCGCAGAGCATCCTCGGAAGAAGAGGACGAGGAGGAGGAGGAGCCCGAGGAGGAGGAGGACGAAGACAAGGAGGAGGAGGCACGCCTTGCAGGGCCGGATATGGCCAATGCAGCAGCACTCGACCACATTGCTGGCCATGAGGCAAGGGATACATTCATCCATGCCAGATTCGCATAGGTTTATGCATCAACCACATGTGGCTGGCACATGGAAATAAATGTGTGGATGACCTTCTTAACACGCCATACATCATCTCTCCAATAAACGGTGCTTTCCTATCACTTTCACCATCATCATTACAAATGCAAGACGCCCTGAGCCCTCAATGTGCAACTTCCATTTCCCAGAACACATAGGCCAGAACTTCAACTCTTTGCCATCACTTTTGTTTAATCACATCACAAAATGATGACAATCGAAACTTTACAACAGAACAAAACACCCAAGTGACTACCCTTGTGACTATTTGTGTGTTAACTTCCTCTTACGCGTGCTTCTACGTGGTGCTTCCCCTGTGGCTTCAGCAGATGTAGAGGCACCTTGCTCACTTTGATGCTGCGCCTGCTTAGATGCCTTTGGCGCGCGTCCTCTGGGTTTGGGAGCCTAGGAGGGATCCTCCACAGTCTGCTCTTCCTGCGGCTGTGCAAGGGCTGAGACGGCCATCTCAGTTGGGTGAGGAGTCTGGGGCTCTGACCGAGGGCTCCGCAGTGGCATGGTCGTGTGAGCGCTTGGAGAGGAGCCCACACTTCCTTATTGTCGGCCACCAACATCCCTCTCATGGCTCACCCGCACTTCAGTGCTAGCAAGTGGCTGGAGAGCACCTTGCTGCACATCAGTGGGGCCATGAGGACCCATCTCTGTACTGACAGTCCTTATAACGGGGCTGTCCATGTACCTCTGGTGTCTCTCCTCAATAGATGCCCATCTATCCTCCATAGCAGACCATCTATTTAAAAGAGTCACCATGCTCTGTTGAGTGTGGTGACTTATGTCCTCCAAGGAGGTTGCCACCATCTCCATGGCAGCACGTTCATGCGCCATTGCCTCCACAAAGGCAGTGCTCATGTTTGAGATGGACTCCTCCATTCTCTGCACACTCGCAGTTACCGTGGATGCAAACCCTGTCAGAGACACCTGCACTTGTTCCTGGAGTTCCAGCACCGCTCTCTTTCTGGATGGCCCCAGAGGCACAGCGTCTACATGCAGCCTAGCTGAGCTAGGAGCATCCTGCGACCTCCGACGAGGACTCTCCACTGCTGTCCCTGTCTCCACCATCTGCTGATGCTCACTTGTGAGCTGTGATACACTAGGTGACAACACTACTCTAAGTCGCGAGGGCCCCGCCGACCTGTGCGTTTCTGCTGGGTGCACTGAGTCCTGGTGACGCTGCTCCCTCAGAGGCTGCAGCTTCCTCTGAGGAGTCGCCGGCTCTTCCTCCTGGACAGTGGGGGGGGGGCTCTCGATGGTCCTGTGGGAGAGTAAAGGCATGAGTTAGACATCTGATATTTAGGTAGCAGACACATCCTATTTTACAGATGATCCAAAGTCAATCTCTATGAATGTCATATGCCATTACAGTCAATCATGAAATCTAAATGCAAGGATTGAAAATCTATTCTGTCACCAGCTTCGTCGAGTGCACCCATCTCTCCGTCCCCCACTTACAGCTCCTCGCCACCTCCCATGATCTCGTGTGCAGCCTGCTCAGCACTTGTCAATGTTGCCAGGGATGGTGGGCCTCCTCCTGGCTTTGCTCTCTCCCTCTTATTGTGGGCTATCTTTTCCTGCAAGGAGGGACACAAGTGGAGTTTCAGTGAGAGTGATGGAGTGACTGTGAAGAATCCATAACATAGAAGGTTAGAGGGAGACCAAGATGGAGTGAGGTGCCAAGAGGAAGCTCCCTCCCTGTGCGTTGTTAGTTGTCATTGCATAACAGTGAGAGCGAGTGTGAGGGGTGCATAGTAGGATGGTGAAGTGATTCAGTACAGAGAGAGAGATAGATAGGTAAGGGTGCAAAGGAAGTAAGAGTAAGGTGGGATGTGGAGGAGCAGGCTGACAATGCAGAGTGCTGGTGATGAGAAGGGAAGCAGAGTGAAAGTAAGTGCAATGTGATACTCACTTTTGATGATCGCAGAAGATCATTAAACCATTTTTGGCGCTGGACCCAGGTGCATGAACATAAGGACCTAGCGCTGACTTCCTCAGCAATTTGCAGCCAGGCTGCCTTTGTTTGCTGAGGAGGCTTCCTCCGGCCATCGGGAGGGAACAGAATCTCCCTGCGCCCTCTTACTCCCTCCACAAGAGCTTGGAGGGAGTCCTCATTGAACCTTGGAGCAGCCTTGGCTTTGGCAGCAGTAATTGTAGCCAGGGCCCATTCAAACTGCAGTAGAAAAGAGAAATGAGAGGCTGAGGCTGCATGGGCCCCTTTAAAACAACTGTAGCAATGACATCATCTGTGGAGAGCAACAGACACGCTCCCACTCATTGGACCGGCCAGCGCGCATGATGGGCCTAATTAGGCCACTTAAATTAAAATCACAAATCGGGAGCACCTGAAACCGGAAGCTGCTCACCAGGCAACCCGACTCCAACCCGCCTCCTCTATTAAATTCGCGACCATGGTGTTTGTAGCTTGCCACATTTAATGAGCCACAGGGCAAACACTTTGTGATGGCGGTAATGCAGAGTATCCTGGTAAAAGTTGGGTGTGCCCGTGCATTTGGTAAGTAAGTGAGCAGTTATTAACAGCTGTACATCCTCTCTCTGTGATACTGCACCAAGATTACAGTGTAGTGTTATTAAGATGCCTTTGTAAGACAATATTATAAAATGAAAAAAGATGTGAGCATTATTTACTGTGACACCCATCTGGAATCAGCAAATTTCTTCTTTACCTGCATCCAGATTTGATGCACTTGGTTTTTGTTTGTTCCTGGGATGTGGGCATCACTGGCAAGGCCAGCATTTATTGCCCATCCCTAATTGCCATCTTCTTGAACCACTGCAGTCCGTGTAGTGAAGGTACTCCCGTAGTGCTGTTAGGGAGGCAGTGCCAGGATTTTGACCCAGCGATGATGAAGGATCGGCGATATATTTCCAAGTCTGGATGGTCTGTGACTTGGAGGGGAACTTGGAGGTGGTGGTGTTCCCATGCGCCTGCTGCCCTTGTCCTTCTAGGTGGAAGAGGTCGCGGGTTTGGGAGATGCTGTCGAAGAAGCCTTGGCAAGTTGCTGCAGTGCATCTTGTAGATGGTACACACTGCAGCCACGGTACGCCGGTGGTGGAGGGAGTGAATGTTTAAGGTGGTGGATGGCGTGTCAATCAAGCAGGCTGCTTTGTCCTGGATAATGTCGAGCTTCTGAGTGTTGTTGGAGCTGCATTCATCCAGACAAGTGGAGAGTATTCCATCACACTCCTTACTTGTGCCTTGTAGATGGTGGAAAGGCTTTGGGGAGTCAGGAGGTGAGTCATTTGCTGCATAATACTCAGCTGCTCTTGTGCCACAGTATTTATGTGACCGGTCCAGTTAAGTTTCTGGTCACTGGTGACCCCCAGGATGTTGATGGTGGGGGATTTGACAGTGGTAACGCCGTTGAATGTCAAGGGGCGGTGGTTAGACTCTCTCTTATTGGAGATAATCATTGCCTGGCACTTGTGTGGTGCGAATGTTACTTGCCACTTATCAGCCCAAGCCTGAATGTTGTCTAGGTCTTGCTGCATGCGGGGAGTTGCAAATGGAACTGAACACTGTGCAATGCAGGTTAGACAACACTGACGCTTTCTACACCTCCATCCAGACTGCACTGGCAGGACTCCTGACTGAAGGGTGTCCCTCCACTCCAAAAACCTTCTCTGCAGTATCTCCTGCAGCAGCATCTTGAAATTGTGCTGTCTGCCTCTTATCTTTGCTTCTGCCTGTTTGGACATTTGGAGATATTTTCCGTTTAAGGGGACCCAGCAGCCCTTTAATAGCAACTGGTGCTAGAGATTACACCCCTTGACCCTTGTGTGTTCCGAACATATCATACACGATGCACTGGGAGGGAGCAATGCACTTTTATTTTGCTGATAGTGCAAAATCATCTTTCTTCACTACAGGTGCATGCAGCCCCCAAGTGGCTGCAGCCTAGTGCTTCTGTGCTAGAACCACTTTATCAGTTCCATATTTAAATATTAAATCTAATTTTTTTCAAAATACTTTCCTAATTCTTTATCAAGGTCATTCTTAACATATGATACAACCATAATACATTATGAAGAACTATCAGTCATGATCTATTAAGTCAGTCCACCATGTGATGTTAATTAATATTTCATGCGTGTTCATAATGCATCCTCGTTGCTTGCATAATACAGCCGTTAACTGGTCTTGCTATTTCCTGATAACTCAAATGAGTTTATTCAGTGAGTAACTGAGCCATTTAGGCCAGGAAGGTCCCACACTAGAATCGCTGGTCACTGTAACATTCAGAGACTCCTGCTGGAAGTGCACATGTTAACATCAAGTGAGGATGTGATGTCCTTTCCAGTTGCCCAGCCTGCAAACAATCACTGCCAAAACTCAGACATGAAGGATTGTCACTTGGGTAAGATATTAGAGCGTGATGAGTGCCTATGAAACTGTAATTCAGTAAGGAATCGATGGCCAGGATATTTCACCTGCTTTTGATTTGGGCCCATCTCGGGGTGGGGGGGTGCGGAGGGAGGTGGGAGGGAATTCTACACACTAGGCAGATGTGACCATGACCCCAAGTGACCTTCCAGCCTCAGTCATTAGCATTTTGGAGGCTGGCTCCCTGACATCAAGGGGGAGTTCTGCCAGACTGGGGGTGGACCTTTGCTGCAGCAGTCCTCGGAGGCTTGCTGCAGTGAAAGAAAGAAAGACTTGCATTTATGAAGCATCTTTCACAACCACCGGACATCCCAAAGCGCTTTACAGCCAATGAAGTACTTTTTGAAGTGTAGTCACTGTTGTAATGTAGTAAATATAGGCAAATTGTGCACAGCAAGCTCCCACAAATGACAATGTGATAATGACCAGATAATCTGTTTTAGTGATGTTGATTGAGGGATAACTATTAACTAGGACACCGGGGATAACTCCCCTGCTCTTCTCCAAAATAGTGCCATGGGATCTTTTGCGTCCACCTGAGGGAGCAGACGGGGCCTCGGTTTAACGTCTCATCTGAAAGACAGCACCTCCAACAGTGCAGCACTCCCTCAGTACTACACTGGAGTGTCAGACTAGATTCTTGTACTCAAGTCTCTGGAGTGGGACTTGAACCCACAACCTTCTGACGCAGTGGCGAGGGTGCTACCCACTGAGCCACAGCTGGCACAGTGTAGGGCTCCAGGCAATCTCTGAACTGCCTTAAAAAAACTGAAATTTTAAAAAAATTCTGTGTCCTCGTCTTTGATCTGTGCAAGACCACGCTCTGTGAAAAAATTTTTAGGGCCCCCTCACTGACATCATGAGAACACTGGGTGCCTGGGCCAAACAAGTGTCCCTTGCATCCAGTGTTCAAAGCTGCCAATTTGCGGCAACTATGTTGAAGGGCGTACTGCCATGATTTGCATTCATTTGTAATAGAATCGTGCTCCACCAACAGGCCTGGGCAACAGGAATTGGATAAGGTGCAGAAGGAAGCAAAAACCAATTATACAACCCAGCCCAGCCAAATCTGCTGAAGTATCCATGGGGGCACGAGTGAGAAATCTTGGCCAATGCCTTCAGGAGAGAAGGAGAGAAATTTGGCAAGAAAATTCTAAAAATGGAAGGTTCACCATGTCATATGTCGTGTTTTTATCACACAGCTGAAGTGATCTTTAGTGCTTTTTCCACGGAGTGGTTTAGTCCTGTGTAACTTAAATAATGGGCCAAAAATTCATCCCGCTGCGCGAGAGTACGCACTGCGTACTCTCGCGTATTCTCTCTCCAATTGCCGGTTTTCTGCATGCCCTGCGCATGCGCTGAAAACCGGCACTTGGTCTTTTGAAAAGGGGGCGGTTCCTCGGTGCACCACGTGCGCGCTACAGGCTGCGCGCACGCTGTGCACTTTGTGCTTTGGACGCGCAGGTAAGGACGGAAGATTTTAGAAATGGAAAAAGGAGGAGTAAGACCCACTTTTAACAAGGTAAGTAGTGAATTAAGTATTTTTTTGAATTTTTTTTTAACAGGTATATCTTTTTGAGAGACTTTAAAGACAGGTAAGTTTATTTTTATAACTTTTTAAAAGATTTTAAATTTTTTCAAAAATTTAATTTTTTATTTAAAATGGTTAATTTATTTAACTATACTTATTTTATTAATGTGATGGTTTTTTTTTAATTTAATTGAGGTTTAGCTGTTATTTTGGGGGGGTGTAAGATTCATAGATTTCACAGCACGTATGTGAAACTTATGAATGGAAGATGGTGTGCTGCCATTGGCTCTAACTGAGTCACGTGATCCCACAGCTCGCACGAATTCACTACGCCGGTGGGATACGCAAGCACTGCCCAGCTGATGTCTGGAACATCAAGTTCGTGCGAGCTGGATCTGAAAAAGCACACGCGGAGTGAGAGATCGCGGGGAAGCCTTACCCCCGCGGGAACAGAGCGAGATCAATTTCTGGGCCAATATTGACAAATAACACCATTCTGTTAAGGCACCACTGGGTGGCACTGTGTAGGAACACCAGAAAATTCCACCAGTGCTGGTCACTGGAACCAAGAAACATAGGAACAGGAGTAGGCCATTTAGCCCCTTGAGCCTGTTCTGCCATTCAATGAGATCATGGCTACTCTGCGACCTAACTCCATATACCCGCCTTTGCCGCATATCCCTTAATACCTTTGGTTAACAAAAATCTATCAATCTCAGATATAAAATTAACAATTGATCTAGCATCAATTGCCATTTGCGGAAGAGAGTTCCAAACTTCTACCACCCTTTGCGTGTAGAAGTGTTTCCGAACTTCACTCCTGAAATGCCTGGCTATAATTTTTAGACTATGCTCCCCAGTCTTAGACTCCTCAACCAGCATAAATAGTTTCTCTCTATCTACCCTATCAATTCCCCTTAACATCTTGAAAACTTTCATCAAATCACCCCTTAACCTTCTATATTCCGGGGAATACAACCCTAGTTTGTGTAATTTCTCCTTGTAATTTAACCCTTGGAGTCTGGGTATCATTCTGGTAAACCTACGCTGCATTCCCTCCAAGCCCAGTATATCCTTCCAAAGGTGTGGTGCCCAGAACTGCTCACAGTACTCCAGGTGTGGTCTAACCAGGGTTTTGTATAGCTGCAGCATAACTTCTACCCCCTTGTATTCTAGTCCTCTAGATATAAAGGCCAGCATTCCATTAGCCTCTTTGAATATTTTTTGTAGCTGTTCATGACATTTTAATGATCTATGTACCTGGACCCACAAGTCTCTTTGGACCTGCACTGTTTCTAGCTTTTCACCATTTAGAAAGTACTCTGTTCGATCCTTTTTAGGTCCAAAGTGGATGACCTCACATTTGCCTACATTGAAATCCATTTACCACAGTTTTGCCCATTCACTTAATCTATTAAAATCTCTTTGTAATTTTATACTTCCATCTACACTGCTGCCAGTGTCGCCTATCTTTGTGTCATCTGCAAACTTGGATATGTGGCTTTCTATCCCATCATCTAAGTCATTAATAAATACGGTGAATAGTTGAGGCCCCAACACAGATCCTTGAGGGACACCACTAGTCACATCCTGCCAATTAGAGTACCTGCCCATTATCCCTGCTCTCTGTCTCCTGCCGCTCAGCCAATTTCCTAAACAGAGTTCTGAGCAAGATGTAAGGGAGACGGAAAAGTCAAAAATATGAGGGGCTGGGTTCACAAATGGAAAGAATAAAGTAAGGGATCCTGCCAATTAGAGTACCTGCCCATTATCCCTGCTCTCTGTCTCCTGCCGCTCAGCCAATTTCCTAAACAGAGTTCTGAGCAAGATGTAAGGGAGACGGAAAAGTCAAAAATATGAGGGGCTGGGTTCACAAATGGAAAGAATAAAGTAAGGGAAGAGAAAATATGAAAGGCATAATGCAGAAATAGAATGAAAATTTAAATAGAAACAAGAACATTTTAAAAATAGAAACAGATGAAATCGGTGTGTTTTTTCTTGTGATTGTCTGGTGCAGTGAATTTAAAGTCAGGACTAGTAGAACCAGAAACTTGGTAAAACAAAGCTGCTGGCTGATGTCGGGCAGATTTTCCTGGGTCTATTCCCAGGCACGCTGGATGAACTGGGCACAGTGTATCTCAGAAAAACGGACAGGTCAGAGTGCATGCATCTAAAGGAACCTGTCTGATTTCCTTCCATTTAAATTAATGAAGGAAAATTGGGTGAGTTCCGAACCGCCCAATCTTCTGATATTCGCGCATCCAGGTACAGACCCAGGAAACTTTGACCTTATGTGTCCCTTAAGTTACAAAGGAGAAGGACAAGATTGGGTTTGACTTTGAGGTGCACTTTCACAACTGAATAGCTTGCCAACACTCCCTGTCTGAACTCACACATGAAGCTGGATGCTTGACTGAGAAGGTGCCTGGTACCTATGAATGTTTAACCCAACATCAGTCAGTGCCTTCAGGAAAAGGGTGAGAAGTGTGTTGGGTGGGGGGAGGGGGGATGGTGGCGGTGAAGGAGCTATTCATTTAAAAATCAAATGGTCGCAAATAATTTTGATTAATGAATTTCAATCTGTTTGTTGAAACAGTGAGTGCTGATGAGATCATCAGGGTGTTGGCTTTTGGTGTTACTGAAGGCTGTCCGCTAGAGAGCTGAATTATTAGTAGAGATGCAGTCATAAACTGAGAGATGATTCAGTGTCTACTTTCTATGTTAATTCAGTTTCATTGTATTGCTGGGTTTCACAACTGTTACAAGCCATTATCCTGGGTGACTCACTGCTTTAAAAAAAACTACAAGGTAAAAATTACTGTTGGTGATATTATTGCAAAAATTCTTAACATGTCCATATCAAATTCCTCTCTACTATTCTAACAGAATCACTGATTTGTTTTATTTCATTTTAAACAGGTTAAAGTCTCTGTTAAAACAGAGGAGAATGTATTAAACATTCATACAACAGCATCACCAACACTGATTTTTATCCTTACCTTTTGTTTAAAAGGTCTGAAATAGTCAAAACAAAGTAAGAGAATATTATGGCTGTAGTTTTCTTCTCCATCAATATTCCCTCCTCCCCTCCATTTTGTGAAGTTATTGATTCCCATAGGACACTCCAGTACCTCGCCAAAATGGGCATCATTAATGTGTGAGCCTTGACAGAGACTATCAGCCGGCTATGTGACTGTATAGGGCATCAAGTCTGAGCCTGATCCTCCTCTGACATTCACATTTCCAGTAGGGGTCACTAGAGATCAAACCAAAGCTTTGTCTGCCTGTCCTGGTGAATGTAAAAACAGAACATGCTGGAAACATTCAGCAGGTCAAGCAGCATCTTTGGCGAGTAAAGACAAGTTAATTTGCACTCAAAATGTTAACTTGTTTGTTCTGTCCACAGATGATGCTGCACCTGCCGAGTGCTTCCTGGATTTTCTCTTTTTATTATAAAAATACCAGTTAGTCTAACATCAGTCTTAAAATCCATAATTTGAGATCAAATTAGTGAGCATTTAGAAATGTATGGGATAATCAAGGACAGCCAGCTTGGATTTGTTACAAGCAAGTCATGTTTGACTAATTTAATGGTGTTTTTTGGAAGGAGTGACTGATTGGATAGGTAAAAGGAATGGAGTAGTTCATAGAATCATAGAATCATAGAAGATAGGAGCAGGAGTAGGTCATTCGGCCCCTCTAGCCTGCTCCGCCATTCAATGCGATCATGGCTGATCATCCATATTCAGTACCCTGTCCCTGCTTTCTCCCCATATCCCTTGATCCCTTTAGCCTTAAGAAATATATCCAACTCCTTCTTGAATCTATTTAATGAATTGGCCTCTACTGCCTTCTGTGGTGGTGTATATGAAATTTCAGATGACATTCAATAAGCTTGCAGCAAAATATCAGGTGTATGATATAAGAGAAAATGCAGCAGCATGGATAGAAAGTTGATCAATGGACAGGAAACAAAGGGTTTGGATTAATGGGTGTTGCACAGATTGACGAACAGTTGGAAGTTGTATCCCACAGGGGTTAGAGCAAGGTCCATTTTTGTTCTTGATATATATGATTTGGACTTGGGCGTAGGGAGCATGATACCAAATTTGCAACATTTAAGTAGGGGGTTTGGCAACGGCAAAGAGGAGTGTAAAAGACTTCTGGAGGACATAGATTTCTAGAATAGTAGGGGGTAAATACAATTTCTAAAAATTGGGTTCTCAAAAAAGTACATTCACGTATATATTTTATGTATCCATTGTATGTAGGTGTACATTCACAAATTATTTTAGGTGTAAATTGCCATTTATATTTTGATTGTGTGCTTCCATGTTAGCAGGTGTAATTTGATGCGGAGAGGCTTGAGGTAATGCACTTTGGGAGGAAAAACAAAAAATGGGTGTAATCTCAACTCAAAGATGCTGAAGGTTCTGGATGAACAGAGAGACCTAGAGGTGCAAATACGTCATTTCTTGAAAATGCAAGTGCAGGTAGATAAAGCCATTAACAAGGTTAATACTATTTTGGGTTTTAGAAATAGGGGCATAGAGTAGAAGAGCAGAGAAGTAATGATAAATTTGTACAAGGCAATGATTAGGCCACAGGTAGAGTACTATGTGCAGTTTTTGGTGCTCCATTATAAAAAGAATATTAAAGGTATAAAGAGCATATATTGTAGATTTATCAGGGATGAGGAACTATAGTTATGAGGAGAGATGAGATACTGACACTAATTCTACTGGAGCAGGGAAGGCTAAGAGCAGATTCAACAGCAATTTTTAAAATTATGAATGGTTTTGATAAGGTGATTAGGGAAAGACTATTTTCTCTGGTTGAGGCGCAGCGATGAGGGGTCATCAATTTAAAATTGTCACCAACAGATTAAGGAGATTGGTTAGGAGAAATTTCTTTACGGAGAGTTGTTCGAGTATGGACTGCTTTGCCACAAGGAGTAGTGGAGACAGAGACCATCGCTTCTTTTAAGGAAAGAGTGGATAAGCATTTGAGGCAGAAAATATGGGGAGAAAACAGGCTAGTGGATTAGTTTTGGATTGCTGCAGCAAAGAGCCAGCACAGACACAATAGGCCAAATGACTTCTGTCTATGCAGCAAACGTCTAAAGTCCGAATGGGTTAATCAAATAAATCAGTCAAACAAGTCCCTTTGATTTTTTTTCTCCCAGACTTTGAGGTGTAGCATTACTCAGGAAGAAAAACAGTTAACTCAGTAAAAGCAGAATGCAGTCTTCGTGTGAATTGTACAAGTATAAACTTAGAGGGGTCATTGTGGAAATAAAAATCAGGAGAGATATAAAATAGGCTGTCGCTTCACTATCACACAAAGCCAAAATCTACCCCCCCCCCCCAGAGTTTAATGCACCCCCACGAAGCATTCAAGATAAACCATGCTGTTGACACGAATTGTGCTGGTTTTTGAACTCATGATCACTTTGATGAACAAGCACTGGCTTTGAAAGTTGGCTGAACAATGCCATAGTATTTACAAGCAATAAACACAAAATCATGAGATTATCACTTGGTGGTATTTAATGAGGAAGCTAAATATACATCCTCTGGGTCTGAGCCAATTAGCTTTATTGATCTTTTCTGATTAAAAGCAAGCAACCATCTTCCTGCAGCCTATCCTAATCAATTCATTAGCAAGTCGACATATGTTGCTCCCTTCAAAGACAGTAAACTAGACATTTTTCCTGCTGCATGACCTCTAATGTGAATGTTCTTCAAAATGAAGGAAAGAACTAAAGAAACCATGGATAAAATTGCAATTTGTCACGCTGGACTTTGCTTGAACAAATTCCCCTTAAAAGGATAATTTATGAGGGTAGAAATTACAACCAGTGTTGTTCTTCTTAACCCATTATTTTAAACGAGTTAACACCAGTGAATGAGTTAACACTACTGAATAGGTTAACATCAGTGAATGGGTTAACACCACCACAGGCAGCTGGGGAATTTAAAAATTCAATTAATTAAATAAATCTGGAATTCAAAAACTAGTATCAGTAATGATGACCATGAAACTACTGGATTGTTGTAAAACCTATCTGGTTCACTAATGTCCTTTAGGGAAGGAAATCTGCCATCCTTACCCGGTCTGGCCTATATGTGACTCCAGACCCACAGCAATGTAGTTGACTCTTAACTGCCCTTCTGCGGTTCAAGAAGGCAGCTCCCCACCACCTTCTCAAGGGCAATTAGGGATGGGCAATAAATGCCGGCCTTGCCAGCGACACCCAAATCCCATGAACGAGTAAAAAAAAAAGAATGGGTTAACAAGAACAATGCCGATCTTAATTCTTTTGTAATTTTTAAATTTTTTCCCCCAACTTTCTCCTATTTTTTTCTTTAAAGTGCCAATTCATACATTGTCACATTTTAGGAGTTTTTTGACCATTTTTACACAGAGGGCTTGATTTTTATTTCCGAGGCGGGTTGGAGTCGGGTTGCGTGGTGGGCGGGTTCCGGAGCCGCTTCTGGCGGAGTCAGCTGCTGATGTCCGATTTTGATTTAATGAGCTTATTGATTTCAATGGAGCGCGCTGGCCAGTCCAATGAGCGCGGGGGTCGGAGGCACCTGAAAGTAAGATGTGGAGGTGAGTGATGGGTGCAAGTGTGGAGTGGTAAGTATGGAAGGAGAGTGCTAAGTGTTTAAAAAAATGTTCACTTACCTTGTTTTCTGCCTACAGCCTTCATCCACCCTGGATCGGGAGACCCGACATCTTCCTTGTCGATTTCACAGACTGGCTGTTGGATCCTCCGACCCAACAGCCATCTGAAATCTACAAAGTTGAAAGGTTTGATGAGTCCTGAACACAAGGACACATCAAACTACAGAGAATGTCAGTGTTTGACAGCTTCACAGAGCTGTCAAACGCTGACATTTCTTTCAAGAAGTCTTGACAGATAGCACATCAGACGTTGACATGCTCTGCCAGTGACTTCCCCCCTACTAGGCCTGCTGAGCCCGCAGGGTGGGCTTAACAAGGTCAATCAGGGGAAAATCCCTCTGGTTGGCCAGAAGATGATGGAGGCGGGACATTGACCCGGCAAGCAGCAGTCCCGCCTCCAACTCATCTCCATTGAGAAAATCCAGCCCAATTACTTCTTCCAGAGCAAGGCAGCTCCTCGATTTAATGATGATTGACTCCATGCTCTTGTGGATGCTGTCAGAGGGCGCAGGGAGATTCTCTTCCCTCCGGATGGCCGGAGGAAGCCTCCTCAGCAGACCAAGGCAGCCTGGCTGCGCATTGCTGAGGAGGTCAGCGCAAGGTCCATATGTTCATGCTCATGGATCCAGTGGCGAAAAAGGTTTAATGATCTTGTGCAAACATCAAAAGTGAGTATCACATCACACTTACCTTCAATCTGCTTCCCATCTCTTCTCATCACCAGCACTCTGCGTTGTAAGCCTGCTCCTCCACATACCACCTTACCCTTACTTCCCTTGCACCCTTACCTGTCTATCTCTGTCTCCGCACTGAATCACTTCAGCATCCTGCCTATGCACCCTTTAGACTCGCTTTCACTGTCATGCAGTGACAACAACTAACAACGCACAGAGAGCTAGCTTCCTCTTAGCACCTTATCCCATCTTCATCTCACTCAAAGCTTCTATGATAGGGATTATTCACACTCACTCCATCACTGTGGCTGAAACATTGCTTGTGTCCCTCCCTGCAGGAAAAGATAGCCCACAATAAGAGGGAGAGAGCATTGACTGAAGGAGGAACACCTACTCTAGCAACATTGAGCAGTGCTGAGAAGGCTGCATATGAGATTGTTGGAGGTGGCGAGGACCTGGAAGTGGGCAATGGAGAGACGGGCACACTAGAGGAAGCTGGTGACATAATAGAGTTTCATCCCTCATAGACTGCAATGGCATATGATGTTCATAGAGAATCGCTTTGTATCATCTGCTCAAAGGGATGTGTCTGCTACATCAATATCAGATGTCTAAATCATGCCTTTACTCTCACACAGGACCATCGAGCGCCCCCCTCCCCAGGATCCAGGACGAAGAGCCGGACAACTCCTCAGAGGAACCTGAAGCCTCTGAGGGAGCAGCGTCACTAGGACTTAGCGCACTCAGCACCAGTGCAGCAACGCACACCTCGGTGGGGCCCTCGCGAGTTAGAGTAGTGTTGCCACCTGGTCTATCACAGCACACAAGTGAGCATCAGCAGATGGTGGAGACAGCGACAGCAGTGGAGAATCCTTGGCGGAGGTGGCAGCAATCTCCTAGCTCTGCTGAGCTGCATGTCGATGCTGTGCCTCTGGGGCCATCCAGAAAAAGAGTGTTTCGGGAAATAGAGGAACAAGTGCAGGAGTCTCTGGAAGGGATTGCCTCCAGGGTTAGTGCAAGTGTGGATAGAATGGAGGAGTCCATCTCCAACATCAGCACTGCTGTGGTGGAGGCAATGGCGCATGAATGCACCTCCATGGATAGGATGGCAACCTCCGTGGAAAGGCTGGCTACCTCAGTGGAAAGGATGGCTACCGCCATGGAGGAATTAAGTCGCCAGAGTCAGGAAAACATGGTGACTGTTCAAAATAGAATGTCATCTCTGGAGGAGCGATGGGCAGCTATTGAGCAGAGAGACCAGAGCTTCATGGACGTCCTTGTGATGAGGAATACCAGAGCAGATACGGGTCCTCATGGTCCCCCTGATGTGCAGCAAGGTGCTCTCCAGCCACTTGCCAACACTGAGGTGCGGCTGACCCATGAGAGGGATGTTGTTGGCAGGACACATGGACTCGATGGGCCGAATGGCTTCCTTCTGTGCCGTTATGACTCTATGACTCTAAGTGTGGGTTCCTCTCAAAGCGTTCACACGACCATGCCACTGCGGAGCCCTTGGTCAGAGACCCACTTTGCGGAGACAACTGAGATGGCCGTTTCAGCCCCTGCACAGTCGCAGGAAGAGCAGACTGTTGAAGAGCCCTCCCAGGCTCCCAAACCCAGAGGATGCCCGCCAAAGGCATCTAAGCAGGCACAGCATCCTAGTCAGCAAGGTGCCTCTACATCTGCTGCAGCCACAGGGGAAGCACTACGTAGAAGCACGCATAAGAGAAAGATTAAGCAACTATAGTCACAAGGGGAGTCACTTGGGTGTTTTGTCTTTTTTTTCTGACTGTTGTTGGTTTATTATCCTTTTGTCATGTGTAAAAGAAAAATTATGGCCACAGTTGATTGTGTGGCCTATGTGTTCTGGGAAATGGCAAAAGCGCATTGAGGGCTCAGGGCGACTTGCTTTTGTAATGCTGATGGTGAAAGTGATAGGAAATAACCAGATATAACAGAGATGATGTATGATGTTGGACAAATGTCGCCTGCAATTACAGAGCCATATGGTAGCCACCTATGGTTGAAGAGTAAGCTTGTGCGAATGTGGCATGGCAGTGTGCATACCCTACTTGATGGGCAGCAGTGAACTGGAGGGATGCGGCATTGGTCACAACAGGGCATGCAAGGCTCCCCTCGACCTCCTCCTCCTCCTCTTCCCAGGAAGATCTGCGCTGAGCCACGTGGCTGCTGCTCCTCCGATTATGAGGACCAGGATGAGAGGACATAAATTTTCCCCATCCCCATGCTATAGATTTCATTTGAGGCAACAAGCTTGCAAGCACACAGTCGAAGTGGTCTGAAATTATTCCATTCAGGTCACACTGCAGGTGGGTGTCAGCTTGAACAGTTACAAGGTCAGTAGATGTGCAAAATCTTATCCCATACCTACAACCGCAAAGTTGTTGCATTTGAATGTCAGCCATGTTTCAGTGACGCTTTTAAAGTGCTCCACCAATGAATACAAATCATGTCCTCCAGCAACTCATCTCCTTGAATCTGGCCTGTTTCTGACAAGTCGGGAAACAAGAGCCAGAAGCACGAAAATGGGAAACCACTATCAAAATAGGATTAGCAAGGCAGTTAACAGGCTTTTAACTGCCGTAACTACCTGTCCCACCAGTTCCAGTCGGGTCAGTTTGGGAGTGGCTAAACAGACACTCACGAAAATCGGGATGGCGGCGGGCTGGGTGTCTGAAGTCATTTTTTCCGATTTTTTGCTACAGACCCGCCTCCAAACCCGCCTCCTCAGGGCTATTAAAATCAAGCCCAGAGTGTTTGCATTTAAATTAATGTGAGTCCATTGTGGCAAGATCCATCTTACAGCTAAGGCTAAAAAAAGAGTTCTGTAGTCAAGCCAGACAGGTAGGGTTAAAATTGCCCCCTTTGACTATTTCAGAAAAAAACATTCAAATCCACGCCAAGGGCTAGGGTGAAGGGTCAGCTTCAAATAACAGACTGATTCATGCTGACCTTATTTGTTCAGTTTAACCAATGTTCAGCGATGACCACCTAATGGCAGCTATTCTGAACCTTTAAAATACATCCATGTAGATATTTGCCAGTTTGTTTAATCAGTCAGATGAATAACTTCTTGATGTAAAATATTGGGGGGGATGAATTTTCCTCTATATAAACATATCTTTTATAAATGGAGTTCCGATTTCACTACTCCTACTATACAGAGAAAATCTTGTCCCACTTAATCACAAACTGTGGCCCCGGTATTTACTACGGCGGGGAGGAGGAGTTAAGGTCGGGAAACCCGGAAGTGCGGGTTTCCCCGAAGGCCGTGGAGTTTTAACTCCTGGGTGAGCGTGTTTTCTTTCTCCCCAGGTTCCCCACTCGAAAGCCAGCCTAATTGACAGGTTTGGCTGCCTGTCCAACTGGGAAGGTTGCGACACAAGCCACAGCCGAGGAACAAGTAGGTTTGGTGGTGGTGGGGGGTTGGTGATCGCAGGAGGTGTGGGTAGAGTGTGGTGGGGGATTGGTGATCGCAGGAGGTGTGGGGAGAGTATGGTGGGGCGGGGCGGTGATCGCAGGAGGTGTGGGGAGAGTGTGGTGGGGGATTGGTGATCGCAGGAGGTGTGGGGAGAGTGTGGTGGGGTCGGTGATCGCAGGAGGTGTGGGTAGAGTGCGGTGGGGGGCGGTGATCGCAGGAGGTGTGGGGAGAGTGTGGTGGGGCGGGGCGGTGATCGCAGGAGGTGTGGGGAGAGTGTGGTGGGGGGTTGGTGATCGCAGGAGGTGTGGGTAGAGTGTGGTGGGGGGTTGGTGATTGCAGGAGGTGTGGGTAGAGTGTGGTGGGGGGCGGTGATCGCAGGAGGTGTGGGGAGAGTGTGGTGGGGCGGTGATCGCAGGAGGTGTGGGGAGAGTGTGGTGGGGGGTTGGTGATCGCAGGAGGTGTGGGGAGAGTGTGGTGGGGGGCGGTGATCGCAGGAGGTGTGGGGAGAGTGTGGTGGGGGCGGTGATCGCAGGAGGTGTGGGGAGAGTGTGGTGGGGGGCGGTGATCGCAGGAGGTGTGGGGAGAGTGTGGTGGGGGCGGTGATCGCAGGAGGTGTGGGGAGAGTGTGGTGGGGGGTTGGTGATCGCAGGAGGTGTGGGGAGAGTGTGGTGGGGCGGGGCGGTGATCGCAGGAGGTGTGGGGAGAGTGTGGTGGGGGGTTGGTGATCG
Source organism: Squalus acanthias (assembly GCA_030390025.1). NCBI lineage: Eukaryota > Metazoa > Chordata > Chondrichthyes > Squaliformes > Squalidae > Squalus > Squalus acanthias. The sequence goes on from CM059426.1 coordinate 94,597,978, forward strand.
CAGGAGGTGTGGGGAGAGTGTGGTGGGGCGGGGCGGTGATCGCAGGAGGTGTGGGGAGAGTGTGGTGGGGGGCGGTGATCGCAGGAGGTGTGGGGAGAGTGTGGTGGGGGGTTGGTGATCGCAGGAGGTGTGGGGAGAGTGTGGTGGGGCGGGGCGGTGATCGCAGGAGGTGTGGGGAGAGTGTGGTGGGGGGTTGGTGATCGCAGGAGGTGTGGGGAGAGTGTGGTGGGGCGGGGCGGTGATCGCAGGAGGTGTGGGGAGAGTGTGGTGGGGGGCGGTGATCACAGGAGGTGTGGGTAGAGTGGGGCGGGGTGGTGATCGCGGGGGGGTCAGGGAAGATGACAGGTCATGCGGGGGTGGGGTTGAGGGTGATCGTGGAGGTGTGTGGGGGGGGCGGGGGGAGAGTTAAAAGGTTAGCTTGTTGCACCTTGAGGAAACACTCCTGCTCCTCCTGGCCCACAAGCAGTGCTGTAAAGGCACTTATCTTGTGGATCCAGCCCTTCTTGCCTCCTTTTACCTGCCGGGTTTCCCGAGGCCAGGGAAACCCAGCCAACAAAAACTAAAGCTTGTTAAAATGAATGCATGCAGTCTTCTTAAAAGATTTCAATGACCGACTTGCCTCCTGAAAGCGGATTGAGTCACCCACCCTTAATCCCGCCTCCGTTAAACTGGAAGTGGGCGGGTTTGAGGCGACTTGGGTTCGTGTTTGAAATTGTTAACATTTTTACTTCCCCCCCCCCCCCATTTTTGGGGATTAAAATTACCCCATGTGTGTGGGCCACCCACAGAATTAGGAGCTGCAGACTCTGATTAAGGGCTCCAGAACAACCTATATAATTTCCTCAGAGAGCAAAATGATTCCAGATACAGTCAAATTATTGCTAAAATACCTACATTGCCTGGAATTACAATAAATTTCACTAAATAAATGTTCGGATACTCTGATGGTCCGGTCCACTATAACTGATGGAACATGTGTTACTTTTAATGCATTTGGTTTGAACAATCCTTCTCCCTACCAGTGGCGGCCATTCCTTCAGCCGTCGGCCTTAAGATTTGGAATTCCCTCCCTAGAACTCTCCACCTCTCCACCTCTTCCTCTTCCTTTAAGAGCCTTCTTAAAACCTAACTCTTTGACCAAGCTTTTAGTCACCTGTTCTAATATCTCCTTCTTTGACATGGTGTCAGTTTTTGTCTGGTTACGCTCCTGTGAAGCACCTTGACATGTTTTACTACATTAAAGGTGCTACATAAAATTGTTGTTGTTGTTGCATTTGATTTAGCCATATTGTCTACACAAACCACACTGGCTATAAGTGGAGCATGCTTCTATAGTTGAAATGCAAATAAATCTTGAAAGAGAAGAGGTATCTTTTACTGCTGTGTCTGTATTCTTATGAAAATGTCACTGCTTCTTTTGCACTGTTTTTCATCCTGTTTTCAGATTTTTGAAGTGCCTGTGATTGTGATTCACTGCGTGCACTTGTATTCCTGTTTCGCCTATGTCTGTTACAACAATTTCTAAACATTACACATATCATTTTCTTCATTGTAGTAAAATAAATAAAACCTTTTCTATTGCTTTCTAGGAACAGTAATTCCAGCAATCCTATACTCCCAGCAGGGAGCTGTGGGTGAAGGGAGTGCGGGTCAGAGATAGGGGCTAGATCTCTGTAGAACAGACTCTCTGACCCGCACTCCCATCTAGCGCACCTTTCTGCTGGGACCATGGAACTGATGAATTTATCCCATGATGTAGATTAACAAGAAGTGATCAGGAAATCTAAGGATGCAATTCAATCTTTCTGCTGACATTCATAAACTAATATGTGGCATTATTAGGACTGGTGAACTGAGCTGTAACTCGAGCAGCCTTGTTATCTAAATAGCTATGGAATAATAAAATAATTATACCTTTGTTACTAAATAACTTGGTGATCAGGGTTACTCTTCACACAAACTCTTTGAAATTTAGGTTTAAAAAGTAGATTGTTCCAGCTCCAAGTGTGAAATATTTTTGTAATTTGCCTTCAAGCTATTTAATGCTTTTCACTTTATCTCTATCTCTAAATAGTAAGCCGAATTTTTAAAACCATATTCGTAGATCTGTGGTACTGTATATACAAAGTCAGATAATATACTGTTTCATAAGGCCAGGAGTCATATGATGGCAAGCCAGAAGAAAATCAGGCATGAAGGATATAAAGGATGACGGGGGGTGGGGGGGTGGATTGCTGTCGGTTGCAGAGGAGACTAACCTGGGGGGTTGCAAGTTACAGGGCTGGAGGTTAGATTGGACTGGAAAAGAGCCTCAAGACTTCAGAAGTGTTCCAGGCTAATTTCCAGGCCTGGACACCCCTGTGGGCTCCAGCAGCCAGGCCACTGGGGGCTCAGGAGGTAGAAGCCAATGCAAATCCAGCAAGTGATACTATCCTTCAAATCCTATGTCCTTTTAAACTTTAGGCCATTTATGGGGCAGACAGAACTACCGCTTGTCCCCACTGGAAATCCCAAATTACGGCTTCAGGTTGAAGTCCCAACATTACTGCGTCATGCCTAATTTTCTGCCCCTGCCAGTCCACTTCTGTCACTTTTGCACTGAAACTCCCCATCAGGGCCTGAGGAAACTCAGGACCGACGTGCGCACCTTATGTCAAATTTTTGATATAGATTAAGAACATACAAAAGTATAGAATGAGATAAATCCATTTGGCCATGAAGCCCATTCTGGTTTTCATGGTCTGTGCAAAGTCAGTACCTCAGAAGCTTTTTCCAGCATGCACATGTTCTATGCCCACCTTTTAGATTCCAGAAATATAAACAGAAAGTGCTGGAAATACTCAGCAAGTCAGGCAGCATCTGTGGAGAGAGAAACAGAGTTAACATTTCAGGTCTGTGACCTGATGAAGGGTTATAGACCTGAAACGTTAACTCTGTTACTCTCTCCACAGATGCTGCCTGACCTGCTGAGTATTTCCAGCATTTTCTGTTTATATTTCAGTTTTGCAGCATCCGCAGTATTTTGCTTTTGTTTTAGATTCCAGAGCCCGTTTAACTCCATATTCTACTACTGTAGTGTAGTTCTGGCTATTTTTCTCCTTTTTGCTTAAGGGGATATAAGGATAGATATTTGGAGACTCCACAACTGGCTCAACAGGAGTGTGGATTGGAGAATTAGGCATGGAGGTCAGACGGCCCAATTTGTAGCACTCACATTTTTACAGGCAATAATACTTCCTTTCCAAATCCTTTAAAGTAAATTTTAGCAATTTCCAGTTTGCTTCCATTATTTTATGTTAAAATTTCATTTCTTACTTAATGTTCTCTCATTCCTCCCTAAAAGTCCTAAAACTTTGCTCTTTTACAGTCTTGCACAATCATATTTTTGTACTTGTCCTGAGTCTTTATTAAAATATCAAATCTTAACTGCAAAGTGATCTTAAAAATAATGCAAACTCCATAAATGTCACTGCTAAAAGCTTTGCTGGCCTTTATCATAACCATGTTTCAGCAAGAAAGCTAAGGTAGCTTAGAGCTTAAAATTATGCAGGGGGATTATCAAGTAATATTTTTTATCAGCTTCTGCTATTCAATTCGGGTAACCATTTCTATACCTCCCTAAATCTCTCTGTCAACTCTTTTTTATTTTCCTTATACCTCTATCAATATATGCAGTCCATTTTTCCTCTTTTTTATCTCATCTTTTATCTTCCCTGTATTTCTTTTGCTTTTAGTCTATTGTCCACCTTATTTTGGTATAACTGAGTCTCTTCCCTTCTGATTGCTTTTTCCTTTTCCTCTAATCTTCCCTCATCCATATTTATCATTCCCCTTTTTAAAAAATATATAAGGTAAAATTCCATGAAGCTTCTCCCAATATATGATATAGATTATGCTGCATAATGCACTTGGGTAGGGGCACTTCCAAGCATGTATACACCATGCAGGGTTACGTGCTCAAGGCTGCTGAGTGGGAGAAGGACCTGGGCATGAATCGTTGAAGGTCCATGACCTGTGCCGCAAGATGTTGTAAAAGTGAATAGGTTGTTAGGATGTATTGCCGGGACAATTAAATATAAAACAAGAAATACTATCCTTTCTCTGTATAAGCTCTTGGTCTGGCCACATTTAGAATACCGTCTCCAGTTTTGGTTCCCTCACATGTTGGGTGATACAGAGGCCCTGGAAACGATTAAGAGATTGATAGCTAGTTTCAAGGCCTTTAGTTACCACAATAAGTTTCGAGAGCTGGGGCTGTTTACTCTCAAAGCATAGGCTTCGAGGAGATTTGATTGAGGTCTTTTAAAATAATGAAAAGTTTAGGCTTGGTCCAAATGGACAGGTTAGGAAGGACGAGGGGACATAAGTATAAGTTATACAAGCATAGAACTAGGCTAGATGCTAGGAGATTCTTTTTACACGGTCATCGACCTCTGGAATAAGTTGCTGGCACGATCAGTGAGTGTGGATTCACTGCATGCATTCAAAAGGGAGCTGGATGATTTCCTGAGAGTGGCAAACATATCTACATATAGAAGGTACTGGAGGATGTGTCACCCCAGTCACCGTGATCTCCTGGAACTTGTTTGATTACCTGCAGGAGTTGGAGAAGAATTTCCCACAGTTCGCTAAATTGGCCCAATTTTTTTTTCACTCTGTTTTTCCCTTTCCAAGGTGATTGAGTGGCTGCGTGAGTTGGGGATTTATGTGCAGAATTTATACCACAGAATCTTACAGCACAGAAGGAGTTAATTTGACCTGTTGTGCCTGTGCTGGCTCTTTGAAAGAGCTATCCAATTATTCCCACTCCCCCGCCCTTACCCCATATTCCTTTTCAAGTATATATCAATTCACTTTTGAAAGTTACTATTGAATCTGCTTCCACCACCCTTTTAGGCAGTGCATTCTAGATCATAGCAACTTACTGCTTAAAAAAATTCTCATCACCTTCCCTCTGGTTCTTTTGCCAATTACCTTAAATCTGTGTCCTCTAGTTACTGACCCTCCTGACTGTAGCAGTATAGGACAGGCTTAATGGACAGACTTAATTCAGAGAGATTTAGGTGACCTCACACAGGAAACACAAAGGGCGGATTTTATCAGTCCTGAGGAGGCGGGACTGCTGGGAAAATCAAAAAGAATGGGGCTGGGTCCCGAATCCGCTCCCAACCCGCCTCCAACCAATTTTCCCGGGAGTCGGGTCCCTGTTTTGCGCAGGGACCCGACTCCTAGCGGCGGGAAGAGGATTATAGCCACTTAACTGCCTGTTAACAGGTAGTTAACAGACAATTAAGAGGCTTTTTTCCCATTTTGAGACTTCTGCTGCGGGCTTCCCGACATTGGGGAACCCCGCCAGGGTAAGTGAGGCGTGATGTGGGTCTGTTGTAATGTTCGTGTATAGATGACAGCTGCAGAAGTGGTGTGAAGGATGCAATGGGACATTGGTGAGTTGCAGAGGTAAGGAAATGTTGGGAAAGTCATTTTTAATGTGTTTAGATTTTTCTGTAGGTGACAAGCTTTGAAGTGTTTGTGTGGCCTCACCTTCTTGGGAGAAGTGACAGATTGCTTCTGTACCCTCACCTGCAGCTGCCATCTCTTTTATCCTAAGGAGAGAGTCATTGGATAGCCTGGGTGCAAGGGCTCACCTTTGTACAGTGATTGTCAGTGTTTGACAGCACCTCAATGCTGTCAAACACTGTCAAATCATCTGTCAAAAATAAATGGATCATGTCCCTTTAAGAAAACCGGCAGATGAAGTGTCATCAACTGACGTCATCTGACATCGGCTTTCCCTTAATTGGCCAGCAAGCCCACAGGGCGGGCTGAACAAGACCAATCAGGGGAAAATAGTGTCTGTGCGTCAGACGTCGATGGGGGCGGGACTTATACCTGGAAGGCAGCAGCCCCGCCCCCAACTCGTCTCGGCAGGTAAAATCCAGCCCAGAAAGTTAGCATGCAGGCGCAGCAAGCAATTAGGAAGGCAAATGGCATGTTGGCCTTTATTGCAAGGGGTTGGAGTACAAGAGTAAGGAAGTCTTACTACAATTGTACAGGGCTTTGGTGATACCACACCTGGAGTACTGTGCTCAATTTGGGCTCCTTAGCTGAGAAAAGACATACATGCCTTGGAGGCGGTGCAATGAAGATTCACCAGATTGATCCCTAGGATGAGAGGGTTGTCCTATGAGGAGAGATTGAGTAGATTAGGCCTCTACTCTCTGGAGTTTAGAAGAATGAGAGGTGATCTCATTGAAACATATTGGCCATGAAATTTGGCTCCTTAGTGCCTCCGGGGGGGGGGGGGGGGGTGCGCTAACGGGGCGAAAAGGACTTATCACCCAGGCGGGGTGCCTCCCGAGAAATTCAGTGAGGCGCTAGCCGATAGTGCCGCGCCCCTGCCGGTAGTGCTCTGGGCCACTGCGCCACTGGCGATGACCCCTTAGCACTCTGCCGCAGCCACTTACCGCCCTGCAGCAGAAATTCGGCTGCGCTAATTAAATTAAATTAAAGGGAGGTGCAGCCACGACCCGTGCCGCCATTTTATTTTTTTTGGCCGACCTGCAGGTCGGCCCTCCATGGCATGGTCTGTGGCCGCCATCGCGCAGCCCGACACTGCGTCTCAGTGCCGGGCTGCAGCCACGGCACCATGCCGCCCTGGTGGACTAGTGTAGGCCATCAGAAGCCCTGCAGAGCACGCAGTGTCCCTCCCCTTTAACGGAAGGGGCGGGGCGCTGAAACACGTCAGGGCTACGCGGAACGACCGCGTAGCGCTCCGCCACTACCACGCTTTGCACCCCCGACACCACCCCGAGAAGAAGTGGAGTGCCCGAGATAGCACTCCACTTCCTCGATGGGGCGGTAAGCCAAATTTAGCGGCCGGGGCGGTACTTCCGCGCCGGGCGCTAGATCTCCGGCTTCGGTTACTGCCCATAAACGGGGCATAACCGAATTTCACCCCCATAAGATTCTGAGCGAGATTGACAGAGTAGCTGCTGAGAGGTTGTTTCCCCTGGCTGGAGAGTCTAGAACTAGGGGTCATAGACTCAGGATAAGGGGTCAGCCATTTAAGACTGAGATGAGGAGGAATTTCTTCACTCAGATTTTTGGACGCTAGGGGAATCAAGGGATATGGGGATCAGGCGGGAACGTGGAGTTGAGGTCGAAGATCAGCCATGATCTTACTGAATGGCGGAGCAGGTTCGGAGGGCCGTATCGCCTACTCCTGCTCCTAATTCTTATGTTCTTATGGACCATATAGTCTTTACCTGTCCTTTTTTATATATTCATAGATTGCCTGTAGTATTGCTTTCAGTGAGTCACAGTTGTGAGGGGAGGCGGGTTCTGGGGTATTGAATTATGGGAGGTATGCACATCTACAGTGAAATAATTTAGAAAGAAACTTGTAAGAGATCTCCCCAGAGACAGTGAAGTGTCTTTTTTTTGATTGGCTCCTGTAAAATTAATGCATAATTAGCATCTTATATTCTGCAAGTGGATAAATAAATATCAGTTGCATAAATAAATATTTGCATATAGAATCATAGAAATGTACGGCACAGAAGGAGGCCATTTGGCCCATTGTGTCTGTGCCAGCCAAAAAAGAGCTATCCAGCCTAATCCCACTTTCCAGCACTTGGTCTGTAGCCTTGCAGGTTACACCACTTCAAGTGAATATCCAAGTACTTTTTAAATGTGATGAGCATTTCTGCCTCTACCACCCTTTCAGACAGGGCGTTCCAGACCCCCACCACCCTCTGGGTGAAAAAAGTTCTCAGCTCCCCTTAATCCTTCTACCAGTTACTTTAAATCTATGCCCCCTGGTTATTGACCCCTCTGCTAAGGGAAATAGGTCCTTGCTATCCACTCTACCTAGCCCCTCATAATTTTATACACCTCAATCAAGTCTCCCTCCCATCAGCCTTCTCTGTTCCAAAGAAAACAACCCCAGCCTATCCAATCTTTAATAGCTAAAATTCTCCAGTCCAGGCAACATCCTTGTAAATTTCCTCTGTACCCTCTCTAGTGTAATCACATCTTTCCAATAATGCGGTGACCAGAACTGTACGCAGTACTCTAGCTGTGGCCGAACTAGTGTTTTATAAAGTTCAAGCATAACCTCCCTGCTCTTATATTCTATGCCTCAGCTAATAAATAAAAGTATCCCATATGCTTCTTAACCACCTTATCTACCTGTCCTGCTACCTTCAGGGATCAGTGGACATGCACTCCAAGGTCCACCTGTTCCTCTACACTTCTCAGTATCCTACCATTTATTGTGTATTCCCTTGCCTTGTTAGCCCTCCCCAAATGCATTACCTCACAGTTTTCCAGATTGAATTCCATTTGCCACTTTTCTGCCCACCTGACCAGTCCATTGATATCTTCCTGCAGTCTACAGCTTTCTTCCTCACTATCAACCACACGGCCAATTTTTGTATCATCTGCAAACTTCTTAATCATGCCTCCTACATTGAAGTCTAAATCACTGATATATACCACAAAAAGCAAGGGACCTCTTTCTGAGTCCTGTGGAACCCCACTGGAAACTGCCTTCCAGTCACAAAAACATCCGTCGACCATTACCCTTTGCTTCCTACCACTGAGCCAATTTTGGATCCAACTTGCCACTTTCCCTTGGATCCCACGGGCTTTTACTTTTCTGACCAGTCTGCCATGTTGGACCTTGTCAAAAGCCTTGCTAAAATCCATGTAGACTACATCAAACGCGTTACCCTCATCAACCCTCCTTGTTACCTCCTCAAAAAATTCTATCAAGTTAGTCAGACATGACCTTCCCTTAACAAATCCATGATGACTGTTCTTGACTAATCCGTGCCTTTCTAAATGACGATTGATACTGTCCCTCAGAATTTTTTCCAATAATATGGGGGAGCAGCTTCTAACATTTACTGTCCATCTATTCAGGGTGTGGGTGAAACACCAAAAAACATATAAAACTGAAGGAAAAAATATAAACTAATAAGTATTTTTCTTTCTTTACCAAGTATCTGTGCCGTAGTGCTTAGTGTTACCAAAAATGTTCTACTTAAATATATAGGTTTAATCCAGACTTTTATTCAAGACTACCCTTCAAATTTGAAAAATGGTGTAATCCTTCCAGAACTTGCTACTGCGTACACGAACAATGGTTGTTTTCAAGTTCTCAGTATAAACATAAATGAAAAGCAGCTACTGTAACCATTTAGAATAGAGTACCAAATATAAAGACCAACTCCCGTGAAAGGCGCTCTATGAAAGCAAACCTTTATTTTTTAATTTCCTTCTCCACTCCCCATTTTTTCCTCAGCTGTCTCTGTGTTTGGCTCTCTTATTGTATTAGCTGACTGTATTTGCAGGACATCAGCTAGTATGCAGTATTTGTCATTATTGCTTTCAAGTTACCCCAGAAGTCAAAGAGTTCAAGCTTTATCTTGCTTCTGATGTTTTATATAAAACAGCAAAATCAAATTCCCTTTACTGCTTCTACCAATGGCTTCACGGAGGTGGGGGGTGGGGGAGCAGGTTACCTGCAGTATTTTCCATCAATATACAGTGCCTGAGGAAATAGAACAGTAAAGTCCGACACGCTTTATGAATGGACAGTCTTGCTAGGACCACTGCTTTTCTTGATATATATTGATGACTTGGCAAGTTACCCCAGAAGTCAAAGAGTTCAAGCTTTATCTTGCTTCTGATGTTTTATATAAAACAGCAAAATCAAATTCCCTTTACTGCTTCTACCAATGGCTTCACGGAGGTGGGGGGTGGGGGAGCAGGTTACCTGCAGTATTTTCCATCAATATACAGTGCCTGAGGAAATAGAACAGTAAAGTCCGACACGCTTTATGAATGGACAGTCTTGCTAGGACCACTGCTTTTCTTGATATATATTGATGACTTGGATGTGGGTGTACAGGGCACAATTTCAAAATTTGCAGATGACACAAAACTTGGAAGTATAGTGAACAGTGAGGTGGATAGTGATAGACTTCAAGAGGACATAGACAGGCTGGTGAAATGGGCGAAAGAACCAAAGGCGACATGAGGAAAACTTTTTTACGCAGCGAGTGGTTAGGATCTGGAATGCACTGCCTGAAAGGGTGGTGGAGGCAGATTCAATCATGGCTTTTAAAAGGGAATTGGATAAGTACCTGAAGGAAAAAATTTGCAGGGCTACGGAGAAAGGGCAGGGGAGTGGGGCTAGCTGAAATGCTCTTGCAGAGAGCTGGCACGGGCTTGACGGGCTGAATGGCCTCCTTCTGTGCTGTAACCATTCTATGATTCGATAAAATTTTCATTTAAATAGTTCCTCCATGAAGCCTCCAGTAGGAGGCGCTAACGGGACGCAAATGGCGTTTCGCCCCCCCCCCCCCCCCGAGGCGCGCCTCCATGAAATTCCACAGGAGGTTAGCGGCGGCGCTACCGGGTATCGCCCCGATCTTCTGCGCCCAGAGATCATGACGTCATCTCTGGGCGCAGCGCCCCAGTAGCGCCTCGGGAGAAAAATTCCCCCTCGCACCCCGCAGCAGCGCCGGGCGATGTTTCCGACTGCTGCAGGGGTCGCGAACACTGAGGCCAGCCACTTGCGGAGCGCCATTTAAAGGCGCAGTGGCCGGCTGACATGAAAAAAATTGGCAATTAAAAAAAAATTCTGAGCACCGGACGCGGGCTGAGCACCCAGCAGATGCCAAAAAAAATGCAGAGCTTGCAGCGGGGAGCCCTTCCCTTTAATTGAGGGACGAGCCCCTGCAACACGGCAGCGCCATGCGTGGCCACTTGTGGCGCTGCTGAGCACATCTCCCCGGATCGGGACACTCCCCGCCTCTTGCGTTCCAAGAGGCAACTGGAGTGCTTGATTTAGCGCTCCACTTCCCTCTTGGAGCAAAAAATGGAAATTTCTAAAATGTTTGTAAAGGTTAGCTCCTGGCACTAACTTTTCAAACATTTTTGACTTAGCGCCCCAAGTGGCCCTCTAGGGGAATTTCTCCCCCTTTCATTTTATCAATTCTAACCGGGCTGTAATCTACTCCACATACTGTTTGTATTCTTTCAGCTATTGTCTTGTGCAGAATTAGAATGGTTTTGCTTAGATTTTCTACTATTATTTCATCCTTTAAAACTAAATAATATGATGAGATAATAGAGGTGATAGTGCGAACTTGCGCTCCCAATGAAGAGTGCCACTCACAGGGACTGCATTTTTAAGAGATCGTGGGGACGCAGCCTGAAATTTTATGAGATCCACTCCCGATTGGGAGTGCAGAATTACTTCCTACATTATATTTCTCTTAATTTATTTAATCATTCTTCAGGCAGTTTCCAATTAATCAACACAGTTTGATGGCATTTTAAAATGTGGGGTATAAGAATCTGAGACAGTTTTATTATTTAAAATCTCATTACTTGTTAGACATTCAGAGTCCAAACATATAGGAATGATGAACCCTGTGCATGCAGAGTGAGTAAATAGCAAAACATACAGATGTCTGAACTGGAGCAAACCATAGACAATTCCAAAAGAACAGAAAATCAAAGACCAAGATAAAAACATGCACATTGACAGCAGCAGAAGCACACACTGGTGTGGACATTTTGAATGCTAAACTGAGGATGTTTTTTTTCCCCTAAAATACAGAGATAGCCTACATTGCTACATACAGTGACAAGAACAGAAACATCACAGTTCAATGTAACCATGATCAATGACTTCATCTTTAGCAACTGTCAGTCAGTTGCCATTCAGTATTAATGCTAAGCATAAACTCTTTAAGTCCTCTTGTATAAGAAAGATTTACAACAATCCACTGGCTCATTGAGGGAATGCTATCAAAACATATTACAATCAATTTCTATTTTACAAATAGCCTGTTTTCAACGATGTATTCACCTTTTATAAATTCACAATGAAAGATTCCTAATCATTTCTGCAGCGCTTTTTCTTGCATGCTATTGACTCCCATGGAAGGCTGGATGAAATGTAAAGTGTTTCATATTGTTATTACCTCCACCATGGTACCATTGGCAGATTTTTCTTTATTCGTTTATGGGATCTGGGCGTCACTGGCAAGGCCAGCATTTATTGCCCATCCCTAGTTGCCCTTGAGAAGGTGGTGGTGAGCCGCCGCCTTGAACCGCTGCAGTCCATGTGGTGAAGGTACTCCCACAGTGCTGTTAGGTAGGGAGTTCCAAGATTTTGACCCAGTGACGATGAAGGATCGGCGATATACTTCCAAGTCAGGATGGTGTGTGACTTGGAGGGGAACTTGGAAGTGGTGGTGTTCCCATGCGCCTGCTGCCCTTGTCCTTCTAGGTGGTAGAGGTTGCGGGTTTGGGAGGTGCTGCTGAAGAAGCCTTGGCGAGTTGCTGCAGTGCATCTTGTAGATGGTACACACTCCAGCCACGGTACGCCAGTGGTGGAGGGAGTGAATGTTTAAGGTGGTGGATGGGGTGCCAATCAAGCGGGCTGCTTTGTCCTGGATGGTGTTGAGCTTCTTGAGTGTTGTTGGAGCTGCACTCATCCAGGCAAGTGGAAAGTATTCCATCACACTCCTTACTTGTGCCTTGTAGATGGTGGAAAGGCTTTGGGGAGTCAGGAGGTGAGACACTTGCCGCAGAATACCTAGCCTCTACCTGCACTTGTACCCACAGTATTTATGTGGCTGGTCCAGTTAAGTTTCTGGTTAATGGTCATGCAACAGATGATTGTGATTTAGGATGCAAATTTGATCAAATATGTTATCTGAGCAAAAAATGCTAGCATCCCATGGAATTACTGCAATAAAGAGAAACCATGATGTTTCACCTGCTGCAGACAGAAACATAGCAAGTCCTGATACAGTAAGTCTTCAAGATATTATTAGTTCTGCCTCCTTTCAAAATGGCTGGCAAGATTCTCAAAGAATCTGTGTCAAATAGCTGAACCTCCCTGCGTGCAACTATAACAAACATCAAAACTCACTTGTTCCTGGAAATTAGGGTGATGGTTTTAATGCCACCCACCCCTGGTGGAAACTGGGCAGGTGGACAGTTAAAATCCCCCAAGGCACCTACCCGTACTGGCGCTCACCTGCTGGGAATTTTATCTGATTCACTGAGCAGACAGCAAGGACACCGCTCAAAGCCAGCGGAAACCTTTTCAGCATGTGCCTGTCGGGTCTCAATGATGTCACTGTACCCAACTGCAATATATACCCCGAGGCCTGAGCGGGAAATAGGAGTAAGTTTTCTGCCAGGACAACCCAGCGTGGGAATGGATCAGAGCCAGAAGAGCACATAAAGGTAAGTTTGAATATTTAAAAAAATTCTTTGTGGGGCCAGGAGGAGCAGCAGTGCCGCGATCTCGCCCCAGAGACAAAGAAGAAAAATCTAAATCAAGATGGAAAAGGAGGCCTGAGAGCAAAGCCAGCAGACCTGGGCGGAACCGGAGCGGCAGTGGGAGCAGAATAAAGAGCGGGGTGAGAGGAGGCCCGAGAACAGAGCCAGCGGACCTGGGCGGAACCGGAGTGGCAGTGGGAGCAGAATAAAGAGCGGGGCGAGAGGAGGCCCGAGAGCAGAGCCAGCGGACCTGGGCGGAACCGGAGTGGCAGTGGGAGCAGAATAAAGAGCGGGGCGAGAGGAGGCCCGAGAGCAGAGCCAGCGGACCTGGGCGGAACCGGAGTGGCAGTGGGAGCAGAATAAAGAGCGTGGGCGAGAGGAGGCCCGAGAGCAGAGCCAGCGGACCTGGGCGGAACCGGAGTGGCAGTGGGAGCAGAATAAAGAGCGGGGCGAGAGGAGGCCCGAGAGCAGAGCCAGCGGGGGAGGAGCAGCGAGGCTCCAATTCAATAACAAAAAAAATCAAAGTGTGACATCACAGGTAAGCAGGTAGGTGATTGGTGGTGAGTATTTCTTTTCTCTTAGGACTGAGGGCTAAGTTACAGTAAAGACCTAAAGCATATAACTAAATTTATAACTAACTAAACTTATTTTAATAAATTTAATGAATTAAACATGGTTATTACCGTGTTTACCTAGATTAAAAACTATAACTAGACAATTGATTGATATTGATCTAATTAATTATATAAAATCCTTCTTCTTAGGCAGTACCTCAGAACTGAGGATGACTTGCATCCACATTAAAAGTGAGTTCTTAGGTGACTGATGAGTCCAATGCAGGACCGACAATCTCTGTCACAGGTGGGGCAGACGGTGGTTGAAGGGGCGGGTGGGTGGGGTGCTTGGGTTGACGCGCGCTCCTTGCGCTTGGCTTCCGCTTGCTCCCGGCGAAGAGACTCGAGGTATTCAGCGCCTTCCCGGATGCTTCTCCTCCACTTTGTGCAGTCTTGAGCCTGGGATTCCCAGGTGTCAGTGGGGATGTTGCACTTTTTCAAGGAGGCTTTGAGGGTGTCCTTGAAGCGTTTCCTCTGCCCACCTTGGGCTCTCTTGCCGTGTTGGAGCTCCGAGTAGAGCGCTGGTTTTGGGAGTCTCGTATCGGGCATGCAGACGATGTGACCCGTCCATCGGAGCTGATCAAGCGTGGTCAAAGCTTCGATGCTGGGGATGTTGGCCTGAGGGAGAACACTGACGTTGGTGCGCCTATCCTGCCAATGGATTTGCAGGATCTTGCGGAGGCAGCGTTGGTGGTAGCTCTCCAGTGCTTTGATGTGCCTGTTGTACATGGTCCATGTCTCTGAGGCATACAGGAGGGCGGGTATCACTACTGCTCTGTAGACCATGAGCTTGGTGCCGGGTTTGAGGTCCTGGTCTTCAAACACTTTCTTCCTCAGGTGACCGAAGGCTGCACTGGCACACTGAAGGCGGTGTTGGACTTCGTCATCGACGTCTGCCCTTGTTGACAGTAGGCTCCCGAGGTATGGAAAGTGGTCCACATTGTCCAAGGCCTTGTCGTGAATTTTGATAATCGGGGGCAGTACTGTGTGGCGGGGGCAGGTTGGTAGAGGACCTTTGTCTTATGGATGATTAGTGTAAGGCCCATGCTCTCGTACGCTTCGGTGAAGGTGTTCACGATGGTTTGGAGTTCGACCTCCGAGTGTGCGCAGACGCAAGCATTGTCTGCATATTGTAATTCGCCGACAGAGGATGGGACGACCTTGGATCTGGACCGGAGGCGATGGAGGTTGAACAGTTTCCCGTTTGTTCTGTAAATTAGCTCCACTCCAGCAGGGAGCTTACTGAGGGTGAGGAAGATCGAGAAGAGCGTTGGTGCGATGACACAGCCTTGCTTGACCCCGGTCCGTACTTGAATTGGGTCTGTGGTGGAACCATTGGTCAGATACACGGCTTGCATGTCGTCGTGAAGCAGGCGGAGGATGGTGACAAACTTTTGAGGGCAGCCGAATTTGAGGAGGACACTCCATAATCCCTCACGGTTGATAGTGTCGAAGGCCTTTGTGAGGTAAATAAAATACAATAGAGAAGGCAGGTGATGTGTTGCAGCTGTAGCATGTGGGAGCTGGTGGACACCAGTATGATCCAGGGTGACCACATCTGCAGTAAGTGTCTGCAGCTCGAAGAACTTCGGCTCAGAGTTGATGAGCTGGAGTCTGAGCTGCAGACATTGCGATAAATCAGGGAGGGAGAAAGTTACCTGGACGCTTTGTTCCAGGAGGCAGTCACACCCCTTAGGTTAAATACTTCAGATTTGGCCTGTGGTCAGGGACAGAAGTGTGTGACTGCGAGTGAGGCAGGTATGGGGATCCAGGAAGTAGCATTGGAGGAGCCTCAGTCCTTGCACTTGTCCAACAGTTACGAGCTTCTTGCAACCTGTGTGGACGAGAGCAGGGACTGCAGGGAGGATGAGCAAACTGACCACGGCACCGTGGTACAGGGGGTCATTCAAGTGGGGGATGTAAAAAGGAATGTCATAGTGGTAGGAGACAATATAGTTAGAGGGATAGATACTGTTCTCTGCAGCCGAGAGCGTGAGTCCTGAAGGCTGTGTTGCCTGCCCAGTGCCAGGGTTAAGGACATCTCCTCGGGGCTCGAGAGGAACTTGGAGTGGGAGGGGAAGGATCCAGTTGTCGTGGTCCATGTAGGAACGAACGACATAGGTGAGACTAAGAAAGAGGTTCTGCTGAGAAGTATGAGTAGCTAGGGTCTAAATTAAAAAGCAGAACCACAAAGGTAATAATCTCTGGATTACTACCTGAGCCACGAGCAAATTGGCATAGGGTCAATAAGATCAGAGAGTTGAATGAGTGGATCAAGGATTGGTGTGGGAGAAATGGATTTCGATTCATGGGGCACTGGCACCAGTACTGGGGAAAGAGGGAGCTGTTCCGTTGGGACGGCCTTCACTTAAACCATGCTGGGACCAGTGTCCTGGCGAATCGAATAACTAGGGCTGTAGATAGGGCTTTAAACTAAATAGTGGGGGGGGAGGGTTCAAGCGAGGGGAACTTTAGAAAGTTAAAGAGAAAGGACAGGGCAATAGTGCAGGGTAGCGATATGGGCAATGAAAACCAGAGTGTGACAGGAAGGGACAGAGCATATAAACATAAGAGTACACTAGCAAATAAGGTCAGAGTAAGGAAAAATGATAAAAAGACAAAATTAAAGGCTCTTTATCTGAATGCACACAGCATTCATAACAAGATAGATGAATTGACGGCACAAATAGAAATAAATGGGTATGATCTAATAGTCATCACAGAGACATGGTTGCAATGTGACCAAGGCTGGGAACTGAATATTCAGGGGTATTTGACATTTCGGAAGGATAGACAGAAAGGAAAAGGAGGTGGGGTAGCTCTGTTAATAAAGGATGAGATCAGTACAATAGTGAGAAATGATCTTGGCTCGGAAGTTCCAGATGTAGAATCAATTTGGGTGGAGGTAAGAAATAGTAAGGGAAAGAAGGCACTGGTGGGAGTAGTCTATAGGACCCCTAACAATAGCTACACTATAGGACAGAGTATAAATCAAGAAATAATGGAAGCTTGTAAGAAAGGTACTGCAATAATCGTGGGCGATTTTAATCTTCATATAGATTGGACAAATCAAATTGGCAAAAGCAGCCTTGGGGACGAGTTCATAGAGTGTATTCAGGACGGTTTCTTGGAACAATACTTTGTGGAACTCACCAGGGAACAGGCTATTTTAGATCTGATAATGTGTAATGAAACAGGATTAATTAACGATCTCATAGTAAAGGATCCTCTCGGGAAGAGTGATCATAACATAATAGAATTCCACATTCAGTTTGAAGGTGAGAAACTTGGGTCTGAAACTAGAGTATTAAACTTAAATAAAGGCAAATACAAAGGTATGAGGAGAGAGTTGGCTAAACATAAGAACATAAGAAATAGGAGCAGGAGTAGGCCAATCGGCCCCTCGAGCCTGCTCCGCAATTCAATAAGATCATGGCTGATCTGATCCTAACCTCAAATCTAAAGAACACAAGAAGTAGGAGCAGGACCTGGCCACTCAGCCCCTGGGCCCGCTCCGCCACTCACAGGGCCTTGACCGATCCGAACTCGGCCTCATGTCCAATTTCCTGCCCGCTCCCCGTAACCCCTAATTCCCTTTACTTCTCGGAAACTGTCTATTTCTGTTTTAAATTTATTTAATGATGTAGCTTCCACAGCTTCCTGGGGCAGCAAATTCCACAGACCTACTACCGTCTGAGTGAAGAAGTTTCTCCTCATCTCAGTTTTGAAAGAGCAGCCCCTTATTCTAAGATTATGCCCCCTAGTTCTAGTTTCACCCATCCTTGGGAACATCCTTACCGCATCCACCTGATCAAGCCCCTTCACAATCTTATATGTTTCAATAAGATCGCCTCTCATTCTTCTGAACTCCAATGAGTAGAGTCCTAATCTACTCAACCTCTCCTCATATGTCCACCCCCTCATCCCCGGGATTAACCGAGTGAACCTTCTTTGTACTGCCTCGAGAGCAAGTATGTCTTTTCTTAAGTATGGACACCAAAACTGTATGCAGTATTCCAGGTGCGGTCTCACCAATACCTTATATAACTGCAGCAATACCTCCCTGTTTTTATAATCTATCCCCCTAGCAATAAAAGCCAACATTCCGTTGGCCTTCTTGATCACCTGCTGCACCTGCATACTAAATTTTTGAATTTCTTGCACTAGGACCCCCAGATCCCTTTGTACTGCCGTACTTTCCAGTTTCTCGCCATTAAGATAATAACTTGCTCTCTGATTTTTCCTTCCAAAGTGCATAACTTCACATTTTCCAATATTGTATTGCATCTGCCAAATCTCCGCCCACTCACCCAGCCTGTCTATATCCCCTTGTAGGTTTTTTATGTCCTCCTCACTTTCTACTTTCCCTCCCATCTTTGTATCATCTGCAAACTTTGATATGTTACACTCGGTCCCCTCCTCCAAATCGTTAATATAGATTGTAAAGAGTTGGGGACCCAGCACCGACCCCTGCGGAACACCACTGGTTTCTGGTTGCCAGTCCGAGAATGAACCATTTATCCCAACTCTCTGCTTCCTGTTAGATAACCAATCCTCCACCCATGCCAGAATATTACCCCCAATCCAGTGATTTTTTATCTTGAGCAATAATCTTTTATGTGGCACCTTGTCGAATGCCTTCTGGAAGTCTAAATACACTACGTCCACTGGTTCCCCTTTATCCACCCTGTATGTTATGTCCTCAAAGAACTCAAGCAAATTTGTCAGACATAAAGTGGACTGGGAAAATAGATTAGAAGGTAAAATGGTAGAAAAGCAGTGGCAGACATTTAAAGAGATATTTCATGACTCTCAATAAAGATATACTTCAGTGAGAAAGAAAGACTCGAAGATGGCTAACCAAGGAAGTTAAGGATGGGATCAAACTGAAAGAAAAGGCATGGGGGGGGAAATTCGGTTGCTTTGCGCCTCCCGTTAGCACCCTAAGAGGGCGCTAATGGGGCACAAAGCAACTAGCGCCCGGGCGCGGAGCCACCAACGCCTCCCGCGAAATTCAGCGGGAGGTTAGCGGCGGCGGTAACTGTTAGCGCCCCATGGTGCTGCGCCGCCGGTGATTACATCATCGTTGTGCGCAGCGCCACACTCGCGCCCCAGCCGCGATCTTCAGTAGCGCCCCCTGACTTACCGCCGGACGCTATGTCCGACGGGGTCAGGGGGGCCTACCTGCGGCCGGGGCAGCGCTAATTAAAGGCGCGGTGCCAGGGGACCATTTTTGTTGCTGGCCACCTGCCAGCACCTGCCCGCTTTGCCATCCCCGGCCTTCTGTGAAGCCCCCCCGCGGAGTGCTAGCTGCGCTCCGTGAGCCCGGCACTTCTCTTGAGTGCCGGGCTCTTTTGCCGGCACTCTGATCACTGGTGGCCCAGCTGGGCCCCGGGTTGCGCTGCGCAAGGCCCCTCCCCTTTAAGAAGGGGAGGAAGGCCTGCAGTACCACGGCGTGACGTGCCGCAACGCATGGCGCTGTGGCATGTAGCGCCACGATATTCCCTCGCAGTGCCCCAAGAGGGAGGTGGGGTGCTTCCAGTAGCGTCCCGCTTCCCTCTTGGGGCGCTACCTTTCAATTTCGGCCACGGCGGCGCTAATTTTTTCAGGGCGCTAAGAGTAGCGCCCCGGCGAAGCTAGCGCCCCAAAGGGGGCATGACTCAATTTTTCCCCCATACAATGTTGCAAAGATTAGTGGTCGGCCAGAAGATTGGGAAAATTTTAGAAACTAGCAAAGGATGACTAAAAAAATAATAAAGAGGGAGAAAATAGCTTATGAGAGTAAACTAGCAAGAAATATAAAAACTGACAGTAAGAGCTTCTACCAGTATGTAAAAAGGAAGAGAGTAGCTAAAGTAAATGTTGGTTCCTTAGAGGACGAGACTGGGGAAATAATAATGGGAAACGAGGAAATGGCAGAGGCATTGAATAAATATTTTGTATCTGTCTTCACAGTAGAGGACACTAAAAACATCCCAGTAATAGTAGAAAATCAAGGGGCAAAAGGGAGGGAGGAACTTAAAACAATCACTATCACTAGAGAAAAAGTGCTAGGCAAACTTATGGGTCTAAAGGCTGACAAGTCCCCTGGACCTGATGGCCTGCATCCTAGGGTCTTAAAAGAAGTGGCTACAGAGATAGTGGATGCATTGGTTGTAATCTTCCAAAATTTACTTGACTCTGGAAAAGTCCCTGCGGATTGGAAAACTGCAAATGTAATGCCTTTATTCAAAAAAGGAGGGAGACAGAAAGCAGGAAACTAGGCCAGTTAGCCTAACATCTGTCATTGGCAAAATGCTCGAATCCATTATTAAGGAAGTAGTAGCAGGCCATTTAGAAAATCATAATACAATCAAACAGAGTCAACATGGTTTTATGAAAGGGAAATCGTGTTTGACAAATCTATTAGAGTTCTTTGACGAGGTAATGAGCAGGGTGGATAAAGGGGAACCAGTAGATGTAGTGTATTTGGATTTCCAAAAGGCATTCAACAAGGCGCCACATAAAAGGTTACTGCATAAGATAAGAGCTCATGGTGTTGGGGGTAATATATTAGCATGGATAGAGTCGGGATAAATGGGTCATTTTCAGGATGGCAATCTGTAACTAGTAGGGTGCCACAGGGATCAGTGCTGGGGCCTCAACTATTTTCAATCTATATTAATGACTTGGATGAAGGAAGCAAGTGTATTGTAGCCAAATTTGCGGATGATACAATGCTAGGTGGGAAAGCAAGGAGGACATAAAGAGTCTGCAAAGGGATATAGATAGGTTAAGTGAGTGGGCAAGAATTTGGCAGATGGAGTATAATGTAGGAAAATGTAAAGTTATCCACTTTGGTAGGAAGAATAGAAAGGAAAAATATTATTTAAATGGAGAAAGACTACAGAATACGGCGGTACAGAGGGATTTTGGTGTCCTCGTACATGAAACACAAAAAGTTAACATGCAGGTGCAGCAAGTAATTAGGAAGGCAAATGGAATGTTGGCCTTTATTTCAAGGGGGATAGAGTATAAAAGTAGGGAAGTCTTGCTACAACTGTACAGGGCGCTGGTGAGACCACACCTAGACTACTGCTTACAGTTTTGGTCCCCTTATTTAAGGAGGGATATACTTGCATTGGAGGCAGTTCAAAGAAGGTTCACTAGGTTGATTCCTGGGATGAAAGGGTTGTCTTATGAGGAAAGGTTGAGTAGGTTGGGCCTATACTCATTGGAGTTTAGAAGAATGAGAGGTGATCTTATTGAAACATATAAGATTCTGAGGGGGGGTTGGACAGGGTAGATGCTGAGAGGATGTTTCCCCTCGTGGGGGAATCTAGAACGAGGGGTCATAGTCTCAGAATAAGGGGTCGCCCATTTAAGACGGAGATGAGGAGGAATTTCTTCTCTGAGGGTCGTGAATCTTTGGAATTCTTTACCCCAGAGAGCTGTGGAAGTTGAGTCATTGAATATATTCAAGCTGAGATAGACAGATTTTTGAGAAACAGGGGAGTCAAGGGTTATGGGGAGCGGGCAGGAAAGTGGAGTTGAGGCCAAAATCAGATCAGCCATGATCTCATTAAATGGCGGAGCAGGCTCGAGGGGCCGAATGGCCTACTCCTGCTCCTATTTCTTATGTTCTTAAGTTCAGACTGAGACAAGAAGAGAGAATAAAAGGTTAAACTGCTTATACCACTTATTTTTGCTATAGATTTATACATTTACCTCCTGAAATTAGTATTTTTCTTTGCATCAGAGATTTAATGGTTGCCTTGTTTCCATTTTACATTTATACGCCCTCACTCAGTCATGAAGGGAAAAGAGCTGCCAAAGAGAAAGGGAAAAATAGAGAAAAAACATTCTAAAGAAAGAAACCATCATTATTGGGAACGCAAACTTCATTGCTAAAACAATGACTGTACATAGAAAAACAGACTTTTAATTTAATATTCTCTTACCTAAAATTTTCACTTACTGTGATTTTACTCAAATGGAGTCACATGTATGCGCATCATGTAAGTTTTTTTTAAATTCGTTCATGGGATGTGGGTGTTGCTGGCAAGGCCAGCATTTATTGCCCATCCCTAGTTGCCCTTGAGAAGGTGGTGGAGAGCTGCCTTCTTGAACCACTGCAGTCCGTGTGGTGAAGGTACTCCCACAGTGCTGTTAGGTAGGGAGTTCCAGGAATTTGACCCAGCGACGATGAAGGAATGGCGATATACTTCCAAGTCAGGATGGTGTGTGACTTGGAGGGGAACTTGGAAGTGGGTGTTCCCATGCGCCTGCTGCCCTTGTCCTTCTAGGTGGTAGAGGTCATGGGTTTGGGAGGTGCTGTCGACAAAGCCTTGGCAAGTTGCTGCAGTGCATCTTGTAGTTAGTACACCGGTGGTGGAGGGAGTGAATGTTTAAGGTGGTAGATGGGGTGCCAATCAAGCGGGCTGCTTTGTCCTGGATGATCTCGAGCTTCTTGAGTGTTGTTGGAGCTGCACTCATCCAGGCAAGTGGAGAGTGTTCCATTGCATTCCTGACTTGTGCCTTGTAGATGGTGAAAAGGCTTTGGGGAGTCAGGAGGTGAGACACTTTGTGTAGAATACCCAGCCTCTGTCCTGCTCATGTAGCCACAGTATTTATTTGGCTGGTTCACTTAGGTTTCTGGTCAATGGTGACCCCCACGATGTTGATGGTGGGGGATTCCGATGGTAATGCCATTGAATGTCGAGGGGTGGTGGTTAGACTCTCTCTTGTTGGAGATAGTCATTGCCTGGCACTTCTGTGGTGCGAATGTTACTTGCCACTTATCAGCCCAAGCCTAAATGTTGTCCCGGTCTTGCTGCATGCGGGCATGGACCGCTTCATTTTCTAAGAAGTTGCGAATGGAACTGAACACTGTGCAATCATCAGCGAACATCCCCACGTCTGACCATATGATGGAGGGAAGGTCATTGATGAAGCAGCTGAAGATGGTTGGGTCTAGAACACTGCCCTGAGGAATTCCTGCAGCGATGTCCTGGGGCTGTGATGATTGGCCTCCAACAACCACAACAATCTTCCTTTGTGCTAGGTATGACTCCAGCCAGTGGAGAGTTTTCCCCCTGATTCCCATTGACTTCAATTTTACTAGGGCTCCTTGATGCCACACTCGGTCAAATGCTACCTTGATGTCAAAGGCAGTCACTCTCGCCTCACTCTGGAATAAAGCTCTTTTGTCCAAGGCTGTAATGAGATCTGGAGCCGAGTGGTCCTGGCGGAACCCAAACTGAGCATCGGTGAGCAGATTATTGGTGAGTAAGTGGCGCTTGATAGCACTGTCGACGACACCTTCTATCACATTGCTGATGATTGAGAGTAGACTGATGGGGCGGTAATTGGCCGGATTGGATTTGTCCTGCTTTTTGTGGACAGGACATACCTGGGCAGTTTCCCACATTGTTGGGTAGATACCACTGTTGTAGCTGTACTGGAACAGCTTGGCTAGTTCTGGAGCACAGGTCTTCAGCACGACAGCCAGGATGTTGTCAGGGCCCATAGCCTTTGCTGTATCCAGTGCGCTCAGCCGTTTCTTGATATCACATGGAGTGAATCGAATTGGCTGAAGACTGACTTCTGTGATGGTGGGGACCTCAGGTGGAGGCCGAGATAGATCATCCACTCGGCACTTCTGGCTGAAGATGTTTGCAAACGCTTCAGCCTTGTCTTCTGCACTCGCATGCTGGGCTCCTCCATCATTGAGAATGGGGATGTTCATGGAGCCTCCTCCTCCCGTCAGTTGTTTAATTGTCCACCACCATTCATGACTGGTTGTGGCAGGACTGCAGAGTCTTGATCTGATCCGTTATTTGTGAAATCGCTTAGCTCTGTCTATAGCATGCATGTAGTCCTGTATTGCAGCTTCCCCAGGTTGGCACCTCATTTTTAGGTACGCCTGCTGCTGCTCCTGGCATGCTATTCTACACTCTTAATTGAACCAGGGTTGGTCCCCTGGCTTGGTGGTAATGGTAGAGTGAGGGATATGCCGGGCCATGAGGTTACAGATTGTGGTGGAATACAATTCTGCTGCTGCTGATGACCCACAGAGCCTCATGGATGCCCAGTTTTGAGCTGCTAGATCTGTTCTGAATCTATCCATTTAGCACAGTGGTAGTGCCACACAACTCGATGGAGGGTGTCCTCAGTGTGAAGACGGGACTTTGTCTCCACAAGGACTGTGCGGTGGTCACTGCTACCAATACTGTCGTGGACAGATGCATCTGCGACAGGTAGATTGGTGAGGATGAGTTCAAGTAGGTTCTCTAATACCTATTTATACTTCACAGTGTATCACAGAATACAGATTAAGCTCTCAGATGACATGAAATGTACAACTGATGCATTTTCCGTATCCAAAATAGAGGCTATGTAATAGGCAAGCCTGTAATATCTATTTATATTTCACAGATGAGGATAACCTTTCAACTCAGGCAATGGTTATCAGTGCGATGTGCAGATGATCCACTGTGAGGTATAAATAGGTATTAGAGAACTGGTGCAGTCAGCCCACTTCTGCTTACAAATTGAATTGAAGGTGCTCAAACACATGTTGCAAAGGACTGTTACAGCTATTAGAAAGCAGAGATTATCATCCCATTAGTCTGAGCTATTTGGAGTTCTCTCCCCCAAGAGGTTGTTTGGGTCAGTTCTTAGATTAGACCATTCTTGGGTCTACCTGCATCACACATCATCCCAAGTCAAGAGGACTGTTCGCAGGTCTTGTGGCATCTTTGAATGCTAAAATATGCTGAGTTAGGTGTTGTTCTATGCTGTGGGGTATGGAACTGGATTGTGAATGTTCATACTCTGTTTCATTTAATCTAAGACCCTTACAGGCAGCAAAGAGAAAGAAAAAAATCCTCTCAACAGGAACTGAATTTGAAACCAAATTTCAGAGGTGACAGGAGGTTGTGTTAGTCACTGTATTGCTTTCTGCATTAGTGAATATTGCCCCATAGTTTGCCATTCATGTATTTTTACTGTGTACTCAAATTCATTTCCAGCAGGTTAATGGTTAATAAAGATGGATGAAAAAAAATCAGTCGGTTTAGCAAGTAAATCTAATTTATTAATGGCAGCATTCATGAGATCTACATGTACATTTTTGTCAACATAATTTTGTCAGCACGAATGTTTAAATAGAGATACGGATATATTCCTTAGTTTCATAGGAGGAAGAGGAAGTGACCGTATTAGTTTCCTGGGGAAACAATAGTATTCATTTCCTCCAGTGAAATAAGCTGCAAAAATATATGCTTCCAGAATAGACAGCTTGACTTGAAAATGAACAAAACTAAAACAAACGATTTAGCCAAACTGTGCTGTAAAAGCTGCAAAAATGCAGTTTTAGGTTAATAGAAGGGTCAACTGAATTGGTGTACATTTGACTATTTAAGTTCAAAACACTTTTTAAAAAGTAAAGTGATAGACTCCCTCAATCTAAGCCTGCATTTATACTGTACTACTGCTGTGAAACCAGTAGCTGCAGAATATAATTTGCAGCTGTCAACACCCATGTTACGCTGAAACAGCCCCTGCCTCTGAATCAGATACATAAACAGAAATACTCTGCTCTCAGCTGTAAATTTTGAATATTTGAGCGAGGGACCATTCACACTGACAAAGCATTAAAAAAATGCCTTCAGTTTAGCAAGTGCCCAGGAGATCTAATACACCCATAAGCACTTTTCAAATCTGCCTGACTCTCAACAGGAGTTATGTTACAAGCGGTGAGATAGCCTTCCTGAGGAGATTAGGTTCTGATCTTGGATTGATATTGTTGCTTACATCATTATGAAGTGGCAAACAACACAGCATTTCCCATTTGTAACAGTATAACTGCACTCCTACCTTGTACGAGTATAACAAACATTAACTGCAGCTTTGCATTTCCCAAGTGAGTTGCCACTTCTTACTGCTTCATTTCCATTTAATGCATTGTCCAAATCAACCTATCCAATGGCTCTGCAATGCCAGTAGTCTATCACTTTTTGGATGTGTCTTGAACATCACTCAAATTCGTAAAAAGCACTTATCTGAAGGCTATAATTATGCATAGATCTACATTAAGTAGGGATAAACTTCAATGATTATTGCTGACGCATGAAAAATAGTGAGCTGTGAAGGTTCTGCTCCAGACATTGGAAGGTAATTAAAACTTTCCTCGTGCATAGAAAAGTAATATTGGGATGTAATTTAACCAGTTTAACCCTGTTATTACAAGACATGTTTTATTTATTCATCTTGTCCTTTGAAACTACTTTAACATTTGTTCATCATTATTCCACACAATACATGCAGCACCTGCATGAATCCCTGTAGGAACTGGATCCACATATCCTGCAGTCACAAATGTTCTAATATTATAAACATTAACAATGAACCTGCTTTGACAGTTTCATTGAGTAAGGGAGTTCATTATTCATTTGCCAGTAATATTCGAACATGGGTAACACAAAGGTACCAGATGTGGTAGGGCATCTATCCCACTAATAATGGCGAGACTGAAGCAGGGTGGGATTCAAGCACAGCTTAACGAACCATGTGCACATATGCTCACATGGCGACCCTTATAGCCTTGCAAAAAACAGGCGCGTGAACCCTAGTTTGGGTAAGTTAGTCGGTTCTTATGTAACTTATGTCCCCACTGTAACCGCACAACTCTCTCTGGGGATAGTCTGTCCCCTTTTTACTTCCAAGTTCAGAAGGTGCAAGACAAAGATGAACAAACTAAAAGCAGTTTACTAAGACATGGAGAGCCAACAATCAGTACAACAACAACAACTTGCATTTATATAGCGCCTTTAATGTAATACAAATGTCCCAAGGCGCTTCACAGGAGCGTTATGAGACAAAGTTTGACACCAAGCCACATAAAGAGATATTAGGACAGGAAAAAACTTGGTCAAAGAGGTAGGTTTTAAGGAGTGACTTAAAAGAGGAGAAAAGGCAGAGAGGTTTAGGGAGGGAATTCCAGAGCCTAGAGCCTAGACAACTGAAGGCATGGACACCAATGGTGGAGCGATGAAAATCGGGGATATGCAAGAGGCCAGAATTGGAGGAGCACAGAGATCTCGGAGGGTTGGAGGAGGTTACGGAGGTGTGGCCATGGAGGGATTTGAACACAAGGATGAGAATTTTAAAACTGCAGCGTTGCCGGACCGGTAGTCAATGTAGGTCAACAAGCACTGGGGTGATGGGTGAACCGTAGCGCGAGTTTGGATACGGGCAGCAGAGTTTTGGATGAGCTCAAGTTTACGTAGTTTGACAAGAGTGAACAAATGAGATTTGATGCAGGGTCCACACTCATAACATTAACTCCACAGATTCAACATGGCCTGCTACATGTTTTACTAATAGTTTGTTATCCTAAGATCAGATAACTCCATCAAATTGGCTCCAGGAAACACAGATCTCTCCCAATCACTGATGTTACGAGAACAGCCTAGAATAAAATGTGAGATGGGGAGACCCCTCAATTGAGGTTTAAAAAAAAATTGAAGTTTTGAAAAAATCAAAGCAAATATTAGTAGCTGTTCTTTGACATTGCTCATGTTAAGTCCGAGGATACACTTTTAAAATGATAGGATCAATATACACAATATTATAGTATAATGAGGAGAGTGTTTACATTTTGATAGCCCTTTCTAATAAATGTAAAAAGGAAAGCTGCCTGCTGCTAAGATGGAGTTTTTTTTAAACTGGCCTAACCCTTTAAGGTCACAAAGTGTAATTTCCACCAGGTTGGTAGTCAATGAGGTCAGGACTTTGCTATTATAGTCAATCCAACAACTCAAAACAATGTACCTCTTGCACATCCCTGATTTCAATCGCTCAACCATTGGTGGCTGAACCTTCAGCTGCCAAGGCCCTAAGCTCTGGAATTCCCTCCCTAAACCTCTCCGCCTCTCACTCCTCCTTTAAGACACTCCTTAGAACCTACCTGTTCATCTGCCCTAATATTTCCTTGTGGCTCGGTGTCAAATTTTGTTTCATAACACTCCTGTGAAGCCCCTTGGGATGTTTTAGTACGTTAAAGGTGCTATATAAATGCAAGTTGTTGTTGAAATAAATAGAAATCTAATCAACCTACTCAACTACTTCCTACTCTAAGTCTCATTAACCACATAGAGTCATAGTCATAACGGCACAGAAGGAGGACATTCTGCCCATTGAGTCCGTGCCAGCTCTCTGTAGAGCAATCCAGTCAGTCCCTGGTGTCCTGGCCTATATTTATCCCTCAATCAACATCACTTAAAAACAGATTATCTGGTCATTATCACATTGCTGTTTGTGGGAGCTTGCTATGCGCAAATTGGCTGCTGCGTTTCCTACATTACAACAGTGACTACAATTCAAAAATACTTAATTGGCTGTAAAGCACTTTGGGATGCCCTGAGATTGTGAGAGGCGCTATATAAATGCAAGTCTTTCTTTCTTTATTGCTGTTGCTGAGAGAAGATGGTCTATTAAACCCCCCCCTATTAAGTAACAGTATCTCCTAGTACTCAGTTTAAAAAAAAAAGAATTGTTCATTGGTCTCCTAATACTGCACATTGGCAGTTGCTTGTAAATCCCAGGCTCCTCCCCTTGGGCAGAGGCCTGGTTATCAAGGTCAGCAGAAGCTAGTGAGTGGCTTTCCTTCCCAGTTCTAAGGTTTTTTTTGAAGATTGCACAGTTGTGATTTACCGCTGTTCTTTGAATATGATCTTTGAGCCAATCATGTGCAAAAATGGCACTGTACATGTGCAACATGAACATTTTTTATGGGTCTTGTAAACAGCTGCTGAATTCACTAGATCCACCATGTGCAAAACAGCAGTACACTCTCCTAACCAGTGGAGCAATGTAAAAGCATCGAGAGAGAACGAGAGTCCTTCCCATAGGCACTTTCCCCAAAGCCCATTCCTGTTTTAATGGGGAGAATGCAGGGCTGGGGAATAACGCAACCTACAGATCTCAGTTATTACACTGTTCTCAGCAGTAGGTCTTGAGTGTCGCCTCCAGCTACCTTTGTTCATCCACTACTTTATCCAGATACCCTTGTTAACAGACTACTTAATTCATCTCTGCCATTCATTCATCTGCAAATGAGACAATTAAATCCACTAGTAGTCCCTGCAAGACGGCCATTAGTTTCCTCCAATAAGCCCCCCCCATCCCTCCCCCCGAGAACAGCTTGAATAGTTCTCTATCATTTCAAAATATTTTGTTTCTTATATTAACATTTAGCTTTTTCCAAAGTTGTAGCACATCCAGCTAAATGAAGACACTCTTACCCGTTCAGTCTATGTGGCCAATGTCACAATAACAAAGGAGCTACATGGACCACTGATGGTTTCCATTTTACAGAACATTTGACCAGATCAGAGAGCACGAGGAAAAAGTGACTTACCTAAATTTTCTACACATTGCTGATGTGATCCCTCCGTGAAACTTAGTTACCAGCAATGAAACAGTCTGTGCAAATCCATTTTGTGCACAATTTGCTAGAATGAAATACTGGAATTCTGAAGCTGATACTGCTCAAGTATATTTATTGAGCCAGAATTTGCGGTGGGTATAACGGTCAAGTTACACCTTGACAGATGATTCGCACCGCCTTGGAAATCCCAATTGCTGGCACAGAGTTGGGCTTATTGCCCACCAACTGCCAAGCAATTACATACAAAAATGTTACGGTTGATGCAAACAGACACAGGGTCTGTTTGTATCAGTGTAAGGGGATTAGATAGAGACGGTTACTCATTCTATTAGCTCTGGAATGAATTGTAAAACTGTCTGAAACACCCCCAGTGACTAATGTACAGATTTTTCAGATCTTTGTTTGGGCTCTGTTGTATTTATGTTTGTATCACCTGTCCATGTTATTTTATAGGAAATTTCACAGAGCTTGAACGATTTATCAGAACTCTAATTCCTAAATTAGATTTAAGAATTAATTCCCAAATAATTTTTTTCGGTGGGTGTGTGTGTGTGTGTGTGTGTGTGTGTGTGTGTGAGAGAGAGACAGAGATAGAGAGCGGGTCATTTTGGAACAATTTATTCTCCTAGTCCTTATAATTATTCTGAAAATACATCGGGTGAAATGCAATATAAAGAAAGTTACCAGTATTGGAGGTAGACACTTTCCCTTCGGTGTATTGATTGGAGCACCAGGCCCACGTGATCCCAGGTACGCTTCACCCTGGGATCCGTGGGCCATTACGCTGTCCTTGAGCACGCAGTGTCAGAGAGCAAGTTCACGAAGGAGGGTCCCCATCAGGTAAGTTCGTATTGTATTTGGATGCCAGCGGCGTACTCCGTAGGTATGCCACCGACCACAAAATCTGCCCCATTATATCTGAATTCAAAGCAGTGTGTGAATACCAAATGATGGAATTAGCAGTAGATCTCTAAGTGGATGGGCATAAAGGAAATAATTAAATTATATATGATTAGTTAAATTTTCCAGTGTTTCGGCAGGAAAATTTAAAAATACAGCACTGATCGGCATACCTGACAACTGGTACAGGGAAAGCGTTTTATCTGAACAATGTAAAGTGTTTGATCCATTAGCAAAGGGTAAGTTATCATTAGACCCAGATGCAACATTACACTTATTTTCTAATTTAAAATGTGCTTAAAGGAATGCCATCATCACTGCAGTATTGGTGCAATGAAGATCAGTCATTTCTTCTGAGTATAGCAGCATTAAACGCCTTTCCTTTCAACAACTTGCATTTATATAACACCTTTAATGTAGAAAGGTGTCCAAAAGCACTTAACATAAGCGCAATCAGGCGATAATGGGCATCAGGCCAATGGAAGAGGTATTAGGAGGGATGACGAAAAGCTTGATCAAAGAGATGGGGTTTAAGGAAGGTCTTAAAGGACAAGAGGGAAGTGGAGAGGCAGAGGGGTTTAGGGAGTGAATTCCCGACCATAGGGCCGAGACAGCTGAAGGTACACCTGCCAATGGTGGGGTAAAGGGACGGGCTTGAACAAGAGGCCAACGTCGGAAGAACAGATTTTGGGGTCGGGGTGGGTTGTAGAGCTGGAGGGGGTAACAGAGATATGGAGGGGCAAGGCCATGAACGTATCTAAACACAAGGATGTGAATTTTTATCTGGAGGCATCGGGATCGGGTGCCAATATAGGTCAGCAAGGACAGGAGTGACAGACGAGTGGCTCTTGATGTGGAATAAGATATGGGCAGCAGAATTTTGGATGATATGTCAATATCTGGTGACAGTGGCTGAGAAGGGGGGATGGAATTAATGGCAAATGTACAAAGTTTGTGGAGGGAGCTGAAGGTGATGGCTTTGGTCTTCTCAATGTTTCACTGGAGAAGATTACGGCTCATCTAAGACTGGATGTCAGATGAACAGTCTGACAGCACAAAGGCAGTAGATGGGCTGATAGAAGTGGTGGAGAGTTAGAGCTGGGTGTCATCAGCGTCCATGTGGAAGCTGATTAAATGACTTCGGATAGTATCGCCAACGGGCAGCATATAGATGAAGATGTGGGGCCAAGGATAGTTCCTGGAGGCTCCCAAGGTGGGAACAGAAGCCATTGCTGGGGATGCTGTGCCTATGAAGAGCGGAATCAAGTGAGGGCAGTCCCACTGAGCATGACCGTGGAGGAGAGGCGTTGAAGGAGGATGGTGTGGTCGACCATGTTAAAGGTTGCTGAGAAGTGGAGGAGGGAAAATGCACCATAGTCATAGTCACAGAAATGTCATTTGTGACTTTAAGAACATAAGAACATAAGAAATAGGAGCAGGAGTTGGCCATTTGGTCCTTCGAGCCAGCTCCACCATTCAGTAAGATCATGGCTGATCTTCTACCTCATCTCCACATTCCTGAACTATCCCCGTATCTCTTGATTCCCTTAATATTCAAAAATCTATCAATCTCTGTCTTGAATATACTCAATGACTGAGCCGCCACAGCCCTCTAGGGTAGAGAATTCCAAAGATTCACAACCCTCTGAGTGAAGAAATTTCTCCTTATCTCAGTCCTAAATGGCCGACCCCTTATTCTGAGACTGTGACGCCTGGTTCTAGACTCCCCAGCAGGGGAAACATCCTCCCTGCATCTACCCTGTCAAGCCCTGTAAGAATTTTGTATGTTTCAATGAGATCACCTCTCATTCTTCTAAACTCTAGAGAATATAGGCCAATCTACTCAATCTCTCCTCATAGGACAATCTCCCCATCCCATGAACCAGTCTGGTGAACCTTCATTGCACTCCCTCTATGGCAAGTATATCCTTCCTTAGGTAAGGAGACCAGAACTGTACACCATACTCCAGGTGTGGTCTCACCAGGGCCCTATATAATTGCAGTAAAACGTCTTTACTCTTATACTCAAATCCTTTTGTAATAAAGGCCAACACACCATTTGCTTTCCTAATTGCTTGCTGTACCTGCATGTTAACTTTCAGTGATTTGTGTACAAGGACACCCAGGTCCCTCTGAACACCAACATTTCCCAATCTCTCACCATTTAAAAAATACTCTGTTTTTCCTACCAAAGTGGATAACTTCACATTTCTTCACATTATATTCAATTTGCCATGTTCTTGCCCACTCACTTAGCCTGTCTATATCCCCATAAAGCCTCCTTGCATCCTCCTCACAACTTACATTCCTACCCAGCTTTGTATCATCAGCAAACTTGGATATATTACATTTGGTCCCCTCATCCAAATCATTGATGTAGATTGTGAATAGCTGAGGCCCAAGCACTGATCCTTGTGGTACCCCACCAGTTACAGCCTGCCAACCCGAAAATGACCTGTTTATTCCTACTCTGTTTTCTGTCCGTTAACCAATCCTCAATCCATGCTGGTATATTACCCCCAATCCCATGAGCCCTAATTTTGTTTAATTTGTGTTATTTCAGTGCTGTGTTTGGAGGGGAACTTAATTGGAGAGATTTAAATATTGAGGCACAGGAAAGATGGGCATAGATTTGAGAGGCAACAACAGGTTCAAAAATTTGGAGAAAGGGAGGTTGGAGATGGGGTGGGAGTTTGCAAGGATGGAGGGGTTGAGGGTAGGTTTCTGGAAGAGAGGGTGATAATGGTGGTTTTGAAAGGGAGAGGGAAAGTACTTGAGGAGAGGGGCCAGGAAGATAAGTTAGGTGGTCAGTAGTTTAATGGGAATGTGGTCAAGGGAGCAGGAGGTGGATCTTATAGACAAGATGGAACCAAGGAGCCCTGGCAAAGCTGAGGTCAATGGACAAATCCTCCAGTGACCGGAGTCATACTTTACATATTGGAAAATAATTCTGGTTGTCAAAGGTCAATCATCACAGCCCCAGGACATTGCTGATGGAGGTTCTCAGTGCAGCATCCTCGGCCTAAGCATCTTAGCTGCTCCATCAATGATCCTCCATTTGTCATGAGGTCAGGAGTGGGGCAGTTCACTGACTATTCTACAGTTCAGCTCCATTTATAACTCCTCTGATAATGCAGCAGCCCATGCCACCCTACAGCACAACCTGGACAACATCCAGGTTTGGGTAACAAATGGCAGGTAACATTCACGACACATAGTTGCCAGGAAATTACCATCTCCAAGAAAAAGCCCAGCCTCCTCCGCCTGACCTTCAACAGCACCGCCATCATCGGCTCCCCCACCGTTGAAATCCTGGGAGTTTCCATTGACCAGAAGCTTAATTGAATCAGCCATATCAACATTATGGCTACAAGAGCAGGGCAAAACCTGGGTACTCTGCAATGATTGACCTACCAGACTCTGTGTCGCTCGAACTTCTGTAAGGCTCAAGTCAGGAGTTTGGAGGATACTCACCACCAATGTTCCCGTTAAGCCGCGCGGCTGCACAGCGGTCTGGAAGTCCCGCGCAGGCCACTCACTGGCTTTACAATGGTAATAATTGTGCATGCGTGAAAAATTGAATGTGCCGCGCAGCCAGTTAAAGGGCCCATGCACCCAAAAA
Source organism: Squalus acanthias (assembly GCA_030390025.1). Classification (NCBI taxonomy): domain Eukaryota; kingdom Metazoa; phylum Chordata; class Chondrichthyes; order Squaliformes; family Squalidae; genus Squalus; species Squalus acanthias. Next base: position 94,631,861 of record CM059426.1, read on the forward strand.
AAAATTACAGGGAACATTGCTCACCACCCAGCTGTGTCGATACTCAAGAAGACATCCAGGACAAAGCAGTCTGCTTGATTGATGCCCCTGAATTCAGTATCCTCCTTATCCACCACCGGCACATTGTGGTCGCAGTATGCACTATCAATAGGATGCTCTGCAGAAACTCACTAAGCTACTCCAACATCAGTCCCAGCTCCACAACACCTACCACTGAGAAGAACAAGATAAGTAATATCATGGTAACACCATCACCTGTACATTCCCCTCAAAGTCACACACCATCCTGACTTGAACTTACACAGCCATTCCTTCATCGTTGGGCCAAAATCCTGCAATCCCCTACCTTTGGTGTCCAATAGAAATCAGTGACTAGCCACAGGTGTGGTTGCAGTGACACCATTCTAGCCACATGCACTAATTTTAATAGAAAACACGTTACACATAATACAGGTAAATGTACTTCACGTTGCGAGGGGTACTTTGACTTCATCAAAGTGATTGCTGCGAACGTTGACTTGCAGATGTGACACGCCAGACCTGCCCCTGCTCTCCATTCAGAATGTGGTTGGATGCTGCGCCCCCTTTGCCATGATGCTTCCTGCTATACTTGTATAAAAAGGAATCCATTTTAGATCAAGTGACTGCTTCTATCACTTTTTTCTGCATTTATTTAATTCTGTATAATTCATCTAACTGCATGTCAATTTACCTGGAATCAGGGTATCAGCCTTGGCTCAGTGGTAGCACTCATGCTTCTGAGTCAGAAGGTCCACTCTAGGACTTAAGCACATAATTAAGGCTGATACTTCAGTGCAGTACTGCTTTGTAAGAGATGCCGAATTTTGGAAGGAACGTTAAGTGACGTCCCATCTGCCCTCTCAGGTGGACGTAAAACATCCCGTGGCAATATTTGAAGAGCAGGAGATTCTCCTCATGTCCTGACCAACATTCATCTCTCAATCAACACTATTAAAACAGATTATCTGGTCATTTATCTCATTGCTGTTTGTGGGACCTTGCTGTGTACAAATTGGCTGTTGCAATTCCCTACATAACAAAAGTGACTACACTACAAAAACAACTATTTATCTTGCTGGATCAAGAAACCATAGTCAGTGAAAAATCAATTAAAAATACTCAAAATTGTATTTTAACTGGCTAATGCAAAACTAAGAAATACCTTCGACAGAAACATCTAGAAACTAAAAAATGTGTAATAATCATTCTAAATACATTTAAATGTATGTACTTGTAGAAATGACAAACGATAAAACTTTCAAATGGACACACTGTCCAACAGTTAAAATGTTTTTGTGGCCCCGATATAGAGTAGGCACCACCTGCCGGGGGTGGGTGGCCCTCGCTTGCATGAATTAAGGTGAGTAAAGATGGTGGGGGGGGGCAGGAACGCGACATGATGCAACGCGACAACCTCCCCACTGTGGAGGGGGGTGGGGGGTGTGGGTGGTTGGGTTAAAATCTACCCCAGTATAGGCAAGTACTGTAGTTATTTCTACTATTGCCACTAACTAACTGATATGTGTGCTTCTGCCTGCATTTTATACTGCCGGAAAATTACTAGAACCTTCAGAATATTAGTCTTAATAAAAGCTGTCAGTAGCAATGAAAATTTCATGCATAGATTGAGAACAGCCTTTATACTTCCTAATTAAAAACTAAATGGAAATACTAAGGCGTGACTGTCAATATTACCAGTGGGACTATGAATCTAGTGAAGAATTAGATTGGGCAATATGTCCTACGTTAAGATGGGAAAATGTGTTACCACCAACAGCCAGTTGAAAAGCCTAGTCCCTAATGTAACTTGCTGTGTAATTATACTCTACTCTCTTAACAGGCTCAGGAGCCATGCTATAGCCTATAACAAGCATGAAATGAAACGGCTGGGAATCAAGGTCCAATAACCTTAATAGTTAGAAGGCAGAGGGGAGATTTTCCTGGGTATGCCACCAGGCGCACTGGATCACCTAAGTGCAATGAATATTGGAAAATCAGATGGGTTGGAGCACACTCTGGTAAAGGACCTGCATGATTTTCCTTCTATTTTAATTATTGGAAGGGAAATTGGGTCAATTCCTTTACAGACCTTTGGTTAAACCTCCTCAATTTTCTGACACGTGCTGTATCCAGGCAATCTAATGCGCCTTGGCGCAGATCCAGGAAAATCTCATTTAACTCCTCAGACCCATGCTCCTCTACCTCCCTGTCTGCCAGCTCTCTGCCTTGCTTTGCTGGGCAGGCCCACTGCCTCCCACTGTCCCAACCTTGCTGCACTCCATTACATATCACAGGTTCTCTCCCAGCACTCTTCTGATTTGTTCATCTCCCTCTCCCAGCATTTACCTTGTCTATTTCATTCCTGGGAGATCAGTTTTTCCAACTTCCTTCCCATCCCTTTTCATTCCCACACCCTCCAAATTTCAGCATGTCTCCAGCTATCCATTCTCTCTACATTTCTATCATAAAAACTCACTACAATCATCAACAGAGCCATTTATTATTACTTCTTCATCTCTAACTATACGCATCCTCTTCTCTGCCTCTAACCACTCCACCTTCTCTTTCTGCCCTTGAAGAAAAAAAAGTAGCCACTAATTCCTTCACTAGCACCATCTCCAACTCCCACTCCATTGGCCCACCACTTGCACTAACATTGTCAGCTACTCTTCAATGCCATCATCCCCACCACATCCTGGATAGTCTCCCATTTCCACTCACATCAGAGCTCTGTTACAATTTGTTCCTTCCATTCTTCATTTTGTTGACCAGAGACTAGTGCATATAGCATACAATTATACGAGCTGCCCAGTCAGGTTGGGCTTGATCACCTCAATCAATACCGTGCATCTCTCTCATCATTTAAGGGTCATCCTGGAATTCAAGAACAAACCCAAACTCCTCTTTCATACCACTGCCTCCTCCAATCTCCCTCCACTCTCTCTCTCCACCCTCACCTCTAGTTTAAGCTGTGGGAAACTTGTGGACTTCTTCGTTTCCAAAATGAAGGCCATCTACTCAACCATCTCTTCTCTTCTTAACACTACTGTTGATACCATTGTCCTTGCAAAATACCACCCTAATTCCAGCCTGCCATTTCTCTCCCTTGAACATCTTTTGCCACCAAACTTCATACTCACATTTCACATCACTACTTCTTCGGGTTTCTGACTGGCCCACAGCACTAAGAACACCTTGGTTAAAGTCATCAATGTCACCCTGTCTGACTGAAACCACGACTTACTGTGCCTCCTTATACCCCTTTACCTCTCTGTCACTTTCAAGACTGTTGACCATTCCATTCTCCTCCACCATCTCTCTCCTGCAGTCCACCTATGCGGCATCACTTTCTCATGACTCTACTTCTACCTGTCTCAAAGCAGTCACTACATCACAACTACAACAACTTGCATTTATATAGTGCCTTTAAAGTAGTAAAACATCCCAAGGTGCTTCACAGGAACGATTATCAAACAAAATTTAATATTGAGCCACATAAGGAAATAATAGGACAGGAGGTACATTTTAAGGAGGAGAAAGAGGTATAGAGGCGAAGAGGTTTAAGGAGGGAATTCCAGAGCTTAGGGTCTTGGCAGCTGAAGGCACGGCTGCCAACAATGAAACAAAGAAAATTGGGGATGCGCAAGATGCCAGAATTGGAGGAACGCAGAGATTTCGGAGGGTTGTAGGACTGGAGGAGGTAACAGAGATAGGGAGAGGCAAGGCGAGGCCATGGAGTGATTTGAAAACAAGGATGAGAATTTTAAAATCGAAGCATTGCTGGACCAGGAGCCAACGTAGGTCAGTGAGTACAGGAGTGATGGGTGAGTTAGGATATGGGCAGCAGAGTTTTGGTTGAGCTCAATTTTATGGAGGGTAGAACATGGGAGACCGGCCAGGTGTGCATTGGAAGAGTCGCATCTCGAGGTAACAAAGGCATGGATGAGGGTTTCAGCAACAGATGAGCTCAGGCAGGAGGGGAGACAGGCAATGCTACGGAGGTGGAAATAGGTAGTCTTGGTGATGAGAGGATATGGGGTTGGAAGCTCAGCTCAAGGTCAAATAGGACGCCAAGGTTGTGAATAGTCTGTTTCAGCCTTAAGACAGTGGCCAGGGAAAAGGATGGAGTCAGTGGCTAGGGATTAGAGTTTGTGGCGGGGACTGAAGACAATGTCTTCGGTCTTCCCAATATTTAATTGGAGAAAATTCTGGATGTTAGACAAGCAGCATAACAAATCACAGGTAGTGGAGGGGTTGTGAGAGGTTTTTCCTCTGGTGCTTACACAATAACTTCTGATGAGCTCCTATTCAGATAATTCTTTGGTGATATTATCCACAAACATGGAATATGCTTCCACAAGTATATCAATGACGCATAGCTCTCTGCCACCACCATTGACTTCAAGGCTGTTTGTGTACTATCTGACGGCTAACATCAAGTTCTGAGATGATGACTAATTCCTACAAATCAGAAAAACTGATGCCTCTCCCCCCCCCCTCCCCCCGCCGTCGTCGTCATTTGCGTATTGTATCTCTGATAAACAGTTGACTACCGAATACTTTGTCAGTTTAGTCACATATTGATGCAGAAAATACTAGTAGCTGGCATCTGCATCAATAAAAAAAATACCAAAACTGACTAAAACAGTCAAATGTTTATCAGAGGTTATCTCAAATGGTGAGGGGTGACATCAGCAGAATTCCAGAATTTGGTGCAATGGAAGTGGGGGAGCATAGCCCACGGCAAAAAAATTCTGGAGGGGGCAGTGAGTGGAAATACCTTCCCAACCCCAATGGTTGCACCTCTGCTCTATTCTTATATACACTGTAGTGATTTTAAGGCTACAATCTCATCAGGATTCAAATGTTATAAACTACTCAAGCTTTCACATTATGAATTTATATTTTAATCCTTCCACTAGATTACTCCCAGGTGCCTATTTTCTTCATATAATTTGATTCAGCTTGATCTTCCCTGAAATTCTGTACATGTACATTAGAAGTTATAACTCTCCTGCTTGAGATTAATCAATAATAGAATCATGGAATTTTACAAAATTAGGCCATTCGGCCCAACGTGCCGATGCTGGCTCTCTGTAGGAACGTTCTACTTAGTCCCATTCCCTGTCCTTTCCCCATACTCTTTTGAGTTTTTGTTATTCAAATATTTATTCACTTCTCTAAATGCTATTATGGATTCTGCTTCCCCACTGTTTCTGGTAGGGCATTACATATCCTAACAATCCTCTGGGTAATAAAAAAAAATCCCCTAATTTTCCCATCTTCTATACTTTTAAGCAAACATCAGTTCTAATTTTTAAATCCTGAAACAAATATTTTTATGCCTACTGGTACATTGTTGAAATATAACGATAAATATACATATAAAAATCTTTTTCTGTAGAATAAGGACGAGATAATGGTTATACAATTAAAATGCCATAAATTGCTACACTTAAAAACAGTTAATATAGTGTTGCGGTTTTATTTAAATGAACGCCAGTGACTTCTAGTTGGAAGAAAGATCCCCAAACTCCCAGTGATGTCCCGCTATTACACGACGAAGCTCCTACTGATATCTCCACGTCCCTCTCGCCGCCCAGACACACACTTTCGCTACCCCCACCCCACATCACCGCTGCTCCCTGCGGAATTCTTTCGCACTGTTTACGCAATTCCAGAGAAGGGATCACTTCCGCCGGATTGCGCATTGGTTTGGAGGAAGGGGGGAGGGATTGGAGGCGGGGAATCTCTTCCGGGATTGCGGTGATTTTGGAACCTGGAGTTGGGAGGCAGAGCGCGGCGCGTGGAATGTGAAGAATTCTGTGCTGGCAGCGGTGGAGGCTCGGCGCCTGCGGACTGGGCTGGTGCTCTTGGTGCTGGGGACACGGTGAGTAGCGCTGGCTGCTCTCGGCGGGGGCAGGGGCTGAGATACTGGAGTCAACGAGGGTCGTGCGAGCGGCTCCTCTGACAGCATCAAGGGGGCAACGGGGAAAGGGATTGCGGCAGAGAGCGAGGGGCGGACTGAGACGGAGTGACTGCGGCTTCTAGCCGACAGCCTGGTGTAGATGTGACAGCAGGGACCAGGAGAGGGGGAAGAAGAGCGCGAACAGTGTGAGTGGAAAATAACAGCGACGGCGTTGAGATGCTGAAGGGAAGGAGATGCGGACAGCGGTAAAGGCAGCAACGTCCCTGAGGAAATGTTGGTTTATAAAAGGGCAGAATGTCGCGATCGGTTAAAACGTTCCCGTCTGAGTATTGCTGGCTACAGTGTAAAGGTGTTGAATAACATCTAGCGGTACTGCGCCACTTAAAAAAACCCAACCTTTTCCAAGTACCGCATTGATAGCAATCGTTTAGATGCAAAAATATCAGGAGATAATTCGGGAGCGAGATTCCGTAAACGGGAGGTAAAGCTGACTCAGTTGTAGAGAAACTGCGGAATATAGAGTGCGACAGATATAGCGAACCGAAGTGTTTGCCAGAGGGAAACGGGTGAAGCGACGGAACGAAAACCCTGGAAGAGTTGGAGGTGATGGGGTTCGTTGCCATTGAGAATCCCAGCACGTCCAGTCTAGCGCGTCCCTCAAAACCATGAAGTGCGGCTGTGATCTGGCGTCTGGAGCCTTGCAGAGGTCCTTGTCATATTAAAGATGGGGCATTTTTTTATTAAAGTTAACAGTAGTTAGAGACCAGGGCTAAAGCGAGAGCAGCAGGAAGATTGTAAGCTCCGTGTAAAGGGGAGGGCGAGGTAATCTGTTTTATTTCATGTACAGATGACTAAGTACAGAGGGTAGGTGCTGTTCCATCTGCGCACTTTTGTTGTGGGGCTTTTTATAACACGTAGTTGTGGAAAAGACGACTGGAGCAGGTTCAATACATCAATCAATTTAAACAGTATTTACAGAAATGTCCAGAAACCAACGGGCTGAATGTTTACATTTTGCCCGTGTCTAGTGGCCGACGCAGCAGAACAGCCACCAGACCTTTGCGTATTTTTCTTGGTTCTGTCTCGCTGTCTGTTCTCGCAATCCGTTCTGTGCTCCATCTGCTGCAACCTGATGATTTGTATCTACACCTATTTGCTCCATCTCCCTGCGGGATTGATGGTTTTATGTTATTGTCCAAATAACGGATCATCTGGCTTTTGGGTCTGTATCTCCTTAATTGACTCCCCCCGAAGGAAGATCGGCGCTATTCCATTTCAAGTGTGTCTGGTGTCGTGCGTTTCTGTGCGGAGCTGTGGGGAGGACAGGTCTGGTGTATTTTATTGCAACCAATTGAGTATATCCGTCATTTCGCCACAGTTGCAAAGGATATAGTAATTATACCTCCCCTTTTGTCAGAGCCATGTACAAGTACGTAATGCCGTTATAGCTTTATTGCTCAGGTAGATAAGTGATTGATTTGAAATGTCGGCGTTAGCTTGTTATAGAAACAGGCCTGACTGTTGTCTTTTCAACGTCGCTTCATTCTTCGCCAGCACGCCTTTTTAATGTAGGTTGTTCAATCATGATGTGAGAATTCTGTTCATTATTTTCCGTTTAAACTAAGGTGGGTTGATTTTTTTTTAAGAGGAGCGCTGATCGGCACTGCAATAGTTTGAATGTGTTTTTTGTAGGTGATTGCTCCGAAGAACAATGCAGTAAATGTTTTGAAGAGTTCATCTCAACTTCGTTTAAAACGAAATCTGAACAGATTATTTAATTGTATTCGACAGTACTTAAGTATCGCCTCAAATATAAAGCACAACATCGACAACAATAGGTGTTACATTTCTAATTTATACTGTTTAATTCTGATCCTGCATTGTTCTTTCTGACTCCAGATGTCATTGATCTGTATAGAATTACATCCAGGCTCGAAATTATTCTTGTAGTCTAATATCTTTCTGTAAGGATTGTGTTTTTGAGATAGATTCTGACACACCAGATACTGGCAGCATTTGCTTTTTCCCCTCCTATTCCCCCTTTTTTTGCATTCCCTAACCAGTGTGCCTATTGTGTGTCTCCTGTGTGGTGCCAGGGAAACTCGAGAACTCAGTGGTTGACTTCATCAAAACTGCCAGCAGACATATTCCAAAATTAAGACACAAATCATTTGTGCAGGCCATAAATCAAGGTATTTTTTATGTAGTGTATCCTGTGAAATAGATGTACTATTGTTGGATTAAATTGTGTAACCTATATTTGCCATATAATGTAGTAAAAATATTTCTTCAATATCCCTTTCTTGCAGGCTTTGCAGTTACAAGTTAAAGAACACATTCATTACCTGGATTTGCTGTTTAGTACCTCTTTACAGTTGTAAAATGAACTAATTTGTTCACAGTAATCTGTTTATATTTTACTTTCTCCCACAGTTGACGGGAAGTTAGATTTTGACACACCCAACTGATTTTATTTGTAAATCATTTGTGCTTAAAAATGAACAGTACAGTATTTATTTACCTGACATATCCACCATTCCATGAGGCAACACTGAAGTGTAAAATACTTTTTTAAAAAAGTACATTTATAAATGTTTTGAGAACAAAAACGTTGCCAGTATCTTAGAATTCTATAGAGAGATTTCTTTTAAGAAATTTTGATAACATTTCAAAGTTGTCTAATGTATTTATTAGTGAAAATTACACCAGGTTTAGGCTGCAAGGTGTAGCTGAAATTACAGTAATTGCATGGAAATTGGCAATTTTAAGAAATGATATTGTGTGTCCATGCCAGTAAAAAGCAACAATGTGGTCTGCATTGAAAGTGCAGGTATACCATATGGCTGCATACTAAGCATATATCTTTTAACCAGATCACAAGCCCTTTCTGTGTTCCTTTCTCTTGAGTCATTCAGAAAATTATTGTAGTTATATAAAACAGGGGTGGATTAGGAAGTTATCTTTAAGTGTAAAAAGTTAACTCATCATTCAAAAGCCAAATTATAAAAGTTGATAATGGACAGTTAGTAGTCTGAGTTGAACTCCTCCTGTTCTTTCCCCTCCCCCTGCCCCCCATAAATTATAGGCTTGTATTGTTTGTGACTTCAGCACACAATTAGATAAACCCCAAGTTTGCAAGTTGAGGAAACTGGTATAATGAGGGACAAAGCTGTAGACATCATAGAATTACTTTTATTTTCTCCAGATCTTTTCTTGTCTAGCAGGTTTTCACTGCTTCATTTGGGAGGCTTGGGATCATGCACATCTAACTGCGGTGGATGTTGTTCAGTAATCCCCAGCATGATCTGTTTGACTGCTGATCCAGCTGAGTCTGAGTGTCTTTGGATGTGGGACTCAGATTTATGCTCCTCTGTTTGGGAGTTAAGCGGTGAACCATTTCAGTTACTGGGATACCTTTTGCTTTATTTTTTTAAGAGATATTAACGATAAATATCCTAAATTACAATCCAACTGTGTAAAAGTGAAATGCTGATGAATTAGGCCATCCAGCATTTAACCAAACATTGGCTAGCTACTGTAAATTTCTGCTCTGGATTCAGGTATCCAAGATTATTACAGAATCTCTAAGATTATGAAAGCACCTTAAAATGCAATATACAGGTACTGAGTTTCTTTTCTTCAGGTTAATTTGGAGCCCAGATAAGCAATTTGTTCAAAAATGCAGTAGCTTCATGTACAGTATTATAACTTCTGCTAAGCTAGGAGTGGGGTCTTCAAATTGGTTTTCTGCTCTGTTGTTTCATCTGAAGCGTATACTAGAGTTTGTTACACATAGTGTTTCATTTTAGGATTAACATTCAGTTCAACTTGAATTTCACTGAAAACAAAATGTATGGAGCCACTGTTTATTTACGAATATGGCAGATCCATGTTTATTTTGACCTGTTTTTGTTTTGTTGCATTAACAGCCAAATACAGAAAAAAAATGGAAACAAAAATATTCCAGGTGTTCTACAGGCAGTTTGCTATGTTTGGTCCTCCTCTTGGATTGATGTGGCAAATTTTTATTTTTACCTTTGAATCGTTCAAGTGTGCCTTGGATTCATGTGGTGTTCTCCTTCTACCAAACCCCATCACCACACCCTAAAATTGAATACATGTCCTGAAAAGGGTATTGCACATTCTTAGTCATGGGCACATTGGAGACATTATTCTGGAACTATGTCTTGCAATTTTAGATGAGAATGATTTGTGAGAATATTAAAGTGTAGAGAAAGGGTAATGAAATCTGAGAATGCTGTTGGTAAAGGTCTGTGCTTCATTATGGCAGGATGACCTCCCTTGTCTGTTACCTTTAGCGGTGGTGATTGAAAGCAGTGCAGACAGAAAGTGCCTTAAGGATTTGCCTTTGCATGCTTTAAATCACACTGGTATGCAGGGTTTCAGGCAAAAGTGTTAACTATTGTAAAAGTGCACAGAGGTGGTTACAGTATTTATGGCTGTGAAATGCAATTAGTGTGAAACCTTCAATGTTTGAGCATCTTTAGACCAAATGCACAACTGAAGATGACCTCATCCATGCCTTTGTTACCTCTAGACTCGAATATTCAAACACGCTCCTGGCTGGTCTCCCATCTTCCACCCTCCGTAAACTTGAGATCATCCAAAACTCATCTGCCCGTGTCCTAACTCACACCAAGTCCCGTTCACCCATCATCCCAGTGCTCGCTGACCTACATTGGCTCCCAGTTAAGCAATGCCTTGATTTTAAAATTCTCATCCGTGCTTTCAAATCCCTCCATGGCCTCGCCCCTCCCTATCTCTGTAACCTCCTCCAGCCCCACAACCAGCGTTCCCGCTAAGCTGCACAGCTGACTGGAGACCCTCCAATTCTGGCCTTGAGCATCCCCGATTTCAATCGCTCCACCATTGGTGGCCGTGCCTTCAGCTGCCAAGGCCCTAAACTCTGAAATTCCCTCCCTAAACCTCTCCGTCTCTCTACCTCTCTCTCCTTTAAGGCACGCCTTAAAACCTACCTCTTTGACCCAGCTTTTGGTCATATGCCCTAATATCTCCTTATGTTATTTCCTCACTTAGAGGATTGTGAATCTTTGGAATGCTCTACCCGAAAGGGCTGTGGATGCTGAGTCATTGAATATATTCAAGGCTGAGATAGATAGATTTTTTGACTCTAGGGGAATCAAGGGATATGGAGATAGTGCAGGAAAGTGAGTTGAGGTCGAAGATCAGCCATGATCTCATTGAATGGCGGAGCAGGCTCGAGGGGCCGTATGGCCTACTCCTGCTCCTAATTCTTACGTGGCTCAGTGTCAAATTCTGTTTAATAATGCTCCTGTGAAGAGCTTTGGGCTGTTTTACTATGTTAAAGGTGCTATATAAACATAAGTTGTTGTTGATTATTGAGCATTTATGCTCCACTATCCAGCTGCAGTTTAACTGTGATTCAAACTCCATTTCCTCAGTGGTGGGAAGGTGGTTCCATATAGAATCATTGATATAAAGAGGTGGTAAACTTCTAACTTCATTTTGTCTGGGTTACTTAAGAATGCTTTCTCTTGACTTTGCCTAAAACAAGCCCCTGTTTCTGCCCTTCTCTCAGCTCATCTGCTGCTGAAAACCTCATCCATGCCTTTGTTGCCTGCAGACTTGACAATTCCAATGCTTTCCTGGAAGGCCTCCCATCCTTCACTCTCTGCAAACCAGTTTATCCAAAGCTCTGTTGCCCCTATCCTATCACACACCCAATACCCCTGTCCTCACTGACTTACATTGGCTTCCGGTCCTCCAATCCCTCAAAATTTAAAATTTTCATCCTTGTGTTTAAATCTCTTCATGGACTCACCCCTCCCTATCTCTGTAACCTCCTCCATCTCTAAAAACCCATCCCCATCTCTCCAAACTCTGCGTTCCTCTGAGTCTGGTCTCATAGCTCCCTTTTCCCTTTGCCACACCATTCCTTTAGCAACCTAAGCCCATACTTTGGAATTCCCTCTCTAATCCCCTTTGCCTCTCCGCCTTCCTTTAAGACTTTCCTTAAAACTTACCTCTTTGATCAAGTGAGGCTCCCCACCAGCAGCAAAGCTGTGAAATCTACCACAAAGGTGCTTTGCTGTAATGGAAATTAAAAATCAAAGGGCCAGCCACCCTTGTGTATCTTCTTTTGTACCGTTCTACCTTGTATTGACATTCCACTGCATTGTGTTAATTAACTCAAATGCCAATATAACCTAGTTTTTCCCCCCCTCCTCTTGTCCCTACTCCAGGTGAGAATGGCACACATTTGTCTCATTTACCTAATGTTGCTGGCTTCACTGTTTTCAACTGCATTGTGCCATGTTCAATAACAACTTGCATTTACATAGCGTCTTTAATGTCGTAATATGACCCAAGGTGCTTCATGGGAGTGTTATCAAACAACATTTGACATTGAGCCACATAAGCAAATGTTAGGACAGGTCATCAAAGAGGTAGCTTTTATGGGGTGTCTTAAAGGAGGATAGAGAGGTGAAGAGGTTTAGGGAGGGAATTCCAGAGCTTAGGGCCTAGGCAGCTGAAGGCACGGCCACCAGTAGTGGATTGATGAAAATCGAGGATGCGCAAGAGACCAGAATTGAAGGAGCGCGGAGATCTCGGAGGGTTGTAGGACTGGAGGAGGTTACAGAGATAGGGAGGGGCGAGGCCATGGAGGGATTTAAAAACAAGGATGAGAATTTTAAAATTGAGGCATTGCTGGACTGGGAGCCAACGTAGGTCAGTGAGCACAGGGGTAACGGGTGAACGGGACTTGGTGCGAGTTAGGATATGGACAGCAGAGCTTTGAATGAGCTCAAGTTTACGGAGAATGCAAGGTGGGAAGCCGGCCAGGAGAGCATTGGAATAGTCGAGTCTTGGGGTAACAAAGGCATGGTTGAGAGTTTCAGCAGCAGATGTGCTGAGGCAGGGCAGAGCTGAGCAGTGTTAAGGAGGTGGAAGTCGGTGGTCTTAGTGATGGAGAGGATATGGGGTCGGAAGCTCAGCTCAGGGTCAAGTAGGAGATTAAGATTGAGAATGGTCTGTTTCAGCCTCAGACACAGGCTGGGGAGGGGGATGGTGTCCGTGGCTAGGGAATGGAATTTGTGGCGGGGCCCGAAGACAATGGCTTCGGTCTTCCCAGTATTTAATTGGAGGAAATTTCTGCTCATCCAATACTGGATGTCAAACAAGCAGTGTGACAAATCAGAGGAAGTGAAGGGGTCAAGAGAGGTGGCGGTGAGGTAGAGTTGGCTGTTGTCAGCATGCATGTGGAACCTGACCATGTGTTTTTGGATGATGTACACAATGCTGTGTTATCAGCAATGGTGTTAGAGAGTGGCATAAAAACACAGAAAAAGATTTGTTTGTTCTGATTTGCTGTTCGATGGGAAAGTGAGGGCGGCACACAGTGAGGTAAGTTAAAGTAGGAAACCCAGTTGAGCTACTGGTTCGCCATTCAGCAAAGATGATCTTATAATGGGGAATGAGTTTAATGGCAGAACATTAGTTGTAATTGCTCATTATCCTCTCACCTTTGATCATCCACTATAGTGGTATCATTAACTGCAGAATAATTGGAACTGTCCCTACAGGTTTGCTTTGATGAAATGCATTGTGCTTTCTGACATTAGCCATAGCTGTGCTGAATACCTGGGGTGCTGGATTGATCCTACAGAGGAACTTACAATCTGAAAAGTGATCGCTATTCCTGTTGTTTACAACAACAACAATAACTTGTATTTATATAGCGCCTTTTACGTATTAAAACGTCCCAAGGCGCGCTTCGGGAGTGTTATAAGACAAAAATTTGACACCGAGTCACAAAAGGAGAAATTAGGGCAGATAAGAGGTAGGTTTTAAGGAGCGTCTTAAAGGAGGATAGAGAGGCGGAGAGGTTTAGGCAGGGAATTCCAGAGCTTAGGGCCTAGGCAACTGAAGGCACGGCCACCAATGGTTGAGTGATTATAATCAGGGATGCTCAAGAGGGCAGAATTAGAGGAGCGCAGATATCTCGGGGGTGTTGTGGGGTGGTTGTGAGGCTGGAAGAGATTACAGAGATAGGGAGGGGCGAGGCCATGGAGGGATTTGAAAACAAGGATGAGAATTTTGAAATCGATGCGTTGCTTAACCGGGAGCCAATGTAGGTCAGTGAGCACAGGGGTGATGGGTGAACGGGACTTGGTGCGACTTAGGACATGGGCAGCCGAGTTTTGGATGACCTCAAGTTTACATAGGGTAGAACGTGGGAGGCCAGCCAGAAGTGCATTGAAATATTCTAGTCTAGAGGTAACAAAGGCATGGATGAGGGTTTCAGCAGCAGAAGAGCTGAGGCAGGGGCGGAGATGGGCGATGTTACGGAGGTGGAAATAGGTGATCTTAGTTTACCGCGGATGTGTGGTCGGAAGCTAATTTCAGGGTCAAATATGACACCAAGGTTGCAAACAGTCTGGTTCAGACTCAGACAGATGCTAGGGAGAGGGATGGAGTCAGTGGCTAGGGAACGGAATTTGTGTTGGGGACCGAAAACAATGGCTTCGGTCTTCCCAATATTTAATTGGCTAAAATTTCTGCTCATCCAGTACTGGATGTCAAACAAGCAGTCTGACAATTTAGAGAGAGTGGAGGGGTCGAGAGAAGTGGTGGTGAGGTAGAGCTGGGTGTCCTCAGCATACATGTGGAAACTGACGCTATGTTTTCGGATGATGTCGCCAAGGGGCAACATGTAGATGAGAAATAGGAGGGGGCCAAGGATAGATCCTTGGGGGACACCAGAGGTAACGATGCGGGAGCGGGAAGAGAAGCCATTGCAGGTGATTCTCTGGCTACGATTAGATAGATAAGAATGGAACCAGGCGAGTGCAGTCCCACTCAGCTGGACGACGGTGGAGAGGCGTTGGAGGAGGAGGAGGAGGGAGTGGTCAACCGTGTCAAAGGCTGCAGACAAGTCAAGAAGGACGAGGAGGGATAGTTTACCTGTGTCGCAGTCACAAAGGATAACATTTGTGACTTTAATGAGAGCCGTTTCGGTACTGTGGCAGAGGTGGAAACCTGATTGGAGGGATTCAAATTTGGAGTTCCGGGAAAGATGGGCAGGGATTTGGGAGGCGACAACATGTTCAAGGACTTTGGAGAGGAAAGGGAGATTGGAGATGGGGTGGTAGTTTGCAAGGACGGAGGGGTCAAGGGTTGATTTTTTGAGGAGAGGGGTGATGATGGCAGATTTGAGGGAGAGGGGGACAGTACCTGAGGAGAGGGAACTGTTAACAATGTCAGCTAACATGGGAGCCAGAAAAGGAAGTTGGGTGGTCAGCAGTTTGGTGGGAATAGGGTCGAGGGAGCAGGAAGTGGGTCTCATGGACAAGATGAGTGTGGAGAGGTCATGAAGGGAGATCGGAGAGGAACTGGATAAAGATGCGAATTCAGGGCTAGGGCGGGGGGAACCTTAGGGGAGGTTTGGCCCAGTGGGCTATGGGAAGGAAGGGAAGTGGCAGAGGCAGCTGATCGAATGGTCTGAATCTTAGAGACAAAGAAGCCTATGAGCTCCTTGCACTTGTTGGAGGTGAGGGGCGAGGAGACGGGAGAGGGATTGAAGAAGACGGTCAGCAGTAGAGACTAGAAGCCGGGGGTTATGTTTGCATTCCAGAATGATTCTGAATAGTGAGCAGTTTTGGCAGACGAGAGCAGGACCCGATAATGCTTTATGTAATCCAGCCAGATCTGGCGGTGAATGGCTAAACCAGTTGTTTAATTCAAATGATTTCATATTTTTGCACAAAACGCAACTGAATTATCAGGAGTTGATACTGTAATAACTCTCTGAATGTTACTCACTATTATTACGTAGACAATCACAGCAGCCAATTTGTGTACAAGGTTCCACAAGCAACAAAGGAGATGAATAAATTGTTAATCTGTTATTGGTGGTCTCATTTGAGGGAGAAATGTTGGTCAGGACACTGGGAAAATGCCCTGCTCTTCTTTGAATATGCTGGAAATGTACAGCAGGTTGGTCAGCATCTGAAAGTTAAATTTAGGCAATAATTTGCGTGGGACCCTATATCAGATTATAATAGTTCTTGTCTGACAGATCTATTAAAAAGGAAAGATATAAGTGATAAAAGATGCTTGGTTTACTAGAAAGGCTTATACCTATTCTAAGTATGGTACTAGATGGCATAGATGGAATGTGAAAGAGCACAGCCTTTGTAATTTGTCTTAATGATATAACGTCTGACTTTGAATCCTATATCTTTGACACAGCAAGTAGAAGTGGTTTGTTTGATCATATCTGTCTTTGTCAGTAACGTTGCCTTGTGTATAATTTGTAACCTGCCTGTTTTCTGGTCTGCTCTGACAGAAGACACTTAGTACAACCCTAGGTCGAAGGAATGATTTAGTTTCCTTTGTGTGTTGCATTAGATGGAATTCATTTTAGTTTCTAGGGAACTCTTGTGGCTTTAATGAGAGGGGCAGCTGCAACTCCCCTGCTATATCTTTACTTTGACAATGTTTGGCATTCTCTAATGCTGTTGTCAATTGACTTGATTTGATTTGAAATTCTCAAACAAGCTCTTTTTTCCCTTGTTGGATAAAATTCAAGGAAAGAAAACAATCTCATTTAATTGGCGCTGTCAGCTATTGTTCTTCCTGATTTTGGGGTGTAAAATATTTTTAATGCCAGGTGACAAGAGGATGCTGTGGGAAACAAATCTAATAAGGGCAGATGTCATGTAAAATTGACACTGTTGTTTACAAAGCCCATTTTTGAATTGTACTCTGTTTGGCAGGCTGTGTTAACCTCCTTCCTTCTATGGTTCACAACAACACGCTTCAAGTAAGCATGAGAAAATTGATTGTGTAGTTTATGGAACAGACTTCATTCATATACAGCATAGGTGATCAATCTATACAAAGGAGTAGCTTCGGGTTTCCCTCTCTTTCCAGCTCTCCAACACCCTGAAAAAATATCCCCCTTTATACACCTCAGTTTACTTCAAAGATACATTTCACAGATAAGACCTCATGATTTATCTGTTCTTGGATCCTTTCAAGAACAGCTTATTTACCCAAACATCCACTCTATACTATGGTTAATTGAGTCCTCTGCCTATGTTTATTACACTAGTCACTAAAGTTATAAATTAATCACTCGTGGTTGATGATGTCCCAGTCACTTACTTACTCGTACAGGCATCCTGCTGTTTCCCTGGTGATCTTAGAAAGCCTGTTGCTCTGTGACCAGTTATAGTTATACAGGTCAGTTCGATTATTAACCCTTTTATCTCCAACATGTCCAACAGGCTGCATCTCCTGGTCATGGACTCAGTACTGTCCAGGTGACTCAGAGCAATGCAAAACTGTAGAATTTGTGCTGTGGCCAATGCTTTAATCCACATTTCAATGGGAGGTGATTATATCTGTCCTTTCTGGGCAGAATTTCCTACACCATTTATAGTACATCTCAGCACCAAGACATACTCTGATATTCCATTTATTTTACAGAACCACTTCCAACAGAAGCAGCTTCATAATAAATGGTGGTCCTCTTGGTGCTGAATTCCCACCCGTAGCAGGATTTCAGCAATAGAACAACTGTGCCTTAGTGAGATCAGCACTTCTTTAAATGCCAACTTTCAGCTAATAATACAACAGGAAATATTACAGACTGTGGGGGAAAAAAATTGCTGAAAATATACAGCAGTTTGGTTAGCATCTGAAAGAGAAAGTTGGGCAATATTTTGGGTTTATCAGACTGCAGTAGTTCTTGACTGGCTGATCTCTTAAAAAGATTTAACTGATGAAAGATAATTAGTTTATTAGAACATCTTATATTTATTCTAAGTATGCTAAAGGATGGCAAAAGTGGTCTGTCGAGTAATACAGCAAGAACAGATTTAATCACCTTCTGTTGAACTGGGCATCGAATGCACAGGGCAATGCTGATTGTGCCCTGGCACATAGATGAAATTCAAGAGTTTTGCATTGCTCTGTGTCACTTAAATGGGTAGAGTCCAAGACCAAGAGATGCAGCCTGCCAAACAGAGTAGAATGATTCAGAAAGAATTCCACAGGCTGTGAAGCAATATGTGAAGCTTCCCAGCTGCTGTTTTGCCCAGATGTTTTGAATTGATGCTGCTTATTGGAGCTTAGCTGCGGCATCTTGTGTTCCGGGCAGAAATATAGAGGCCAGAGCATCTCTAGCAACGGCTTCTCTTACTCCCACACCATGACCTCGGTAATCCTCCAAAGATCCATCTTAATTTCCTCCTCTTCCTAATCTACATGTTGTCCCTTGGCAACATCAACCATAGACATGGGGTCAGCTTCCACGCTTGCACTGAGATCCAGCTCTACTTCGCCACCACCTCTCTCAAATTCTCCACTGCTTCTGTGCTATCAGACTACTTATTTGTCTTAGATGAGATGCAGTTATCTCTAGCTAAACATTGGGAAGACTGAAGCCAAAGTCTTTGCCCCTGACACAAACTTTGTACCTTCACCAGTGGCTTCACCCTTCTGGTCACGATCTCAGGCTGAGCCAGACTGTCCATAACCGTGGCGTCCAGTTCGGCTCTGAGTTGAGTTTTTGACCCCATATTTCTCCATCCTGAAGACCTACTTCCACCTCTAACATCGCATGCCTTCATTCCTACCTTAGCTCACCTCCTGAAACCCTTTATCGTGTCTTTTTCACTTCCAGACCTGAATACCTCAGTGTTGTCCTGACTGACCTCCCAACCTCCACCCTCTTCAGCAAACTTCAGCTCATCCAGAACTCTGCCCTATATTCTATCCCCCACTAGTTCGTGCCCATTAACCTTGTCCTCTCTGACTTATGTTGGATCCTAGTCCCCCAGTGTCTCAAATTTAAAATTCACATGTTTGTGTTTAAATCCCTGTGTGGCCCCTCTTATTTCTGGAATATCTCCAGCCCTACAAACCTCCACTTCCCTGAACTCTCTGTTCCTTTGATTCTGGCTTCTTGTGTATTCTCCCTTTACTTTGCCCCACCATTGGCCATGCTTCCAGCTGCCTAAACCTCACGCTCTGGATTTCCCTCCCTAAAGCCCTCTAATTCTCCACTATCCTCTCCTCTTTTAAGACCCTCCTACGAACCTGGAACCTTTTTTTGAGCATGGCTTTGCTACTCACTGGCCAAACCTGCTGAACCATCGAGGGAGCTTTGATTCACAGTTTTAAACTGCAGTTCCAGATCAATGTTGGTTTTGGTTTTTGATCTATTTAGCACGAGAAAATCGATTTAGCCACTTTTGTCACATACTTAGTTATACTTTGTATGGCTTTAGGGAAATTTAAACATCTGGCTTGTTTGCATGTACTGTACTGCCTGATTGCCAGCTCAGAATGGTGCCCAGTTGCTGAGGATTGAAATATAAATACTAAAGGTGTGATGAAGCTTCTGAGCTTTGAGGCTTAAATTTCCAGGAGTTTTGAGGACCCATTGTGGTCCATTGCTTTTGTCTGTTCTGATATTGGTTTCCTCTGGCCCTGATTTCTGACCTATCTCCAGCCATGAACTTATGATGTTTACACTTTTCGTAGAAAGCCTGAAGGCGTTGTTGCCTGATGGCAGCAAAATATATTCAAGTTTTTTCTAAAAGATACTTCTCTAGCAAATAACATTGATACAAAGTAAATATAAGAGCAGTTACTATGAAACTGGATTGGGTTTTCCACCTCGACTATCCATTTTAGTATGTTTAAGGGTGGAATGACAGCTAGGCAGAAAATATGATACAAAACCAGAATATGATACAAAACCAGAATATGATGGAAACATCCAGCAGTTCAGACAGCATCTGTGGAGAGAAGAGACTAGTCAGTGTTTTGGGTGTGTAGACTTCTTGCAAAACTTTGTCTTGACAAAGCACCCGCACACCCAAAACATCAACTTGTCTGTTCTCTCCATAGATACTACCTGACCTAGTCGGGGTCTTCGAGCATTTTCAATTTTTGCTTCAAATTTCCAGCATCTGCAGTATTATGCTTTTTGTTCAGAGCTAAGAGTTTTGATTAATGAGCAACAGGGTTAATATGTAATCAAAAACTGATCTGTTGGGTTAAATATATAAACAGGTACAGAGTCAAAGAAAGAAAGAACTTGCAATTCTATAGCGTCTTTCACAACCTCATGATGTCCCAAAGTGTTTTACAGCCAATGAAGTACTTTTGAAGTGTAGTCACTGTTGTAATGTAGGAAACGCAGCAGCCAATTTGCGTACAGCAAGCTCTCACAAACAGCAATGTGATAATGGCCAGATAATCTGTTTTTCTGATGTTGATTGAGGGATAAATATTGGCCAGGGCACCTCGGTTTAACGCCTCATCCAAAAGATGGCACCTCCGACAGTGCAGCGCTCCCTCAGTACTAGACTTTTGTGCTCAAGTCCCTGGAGTGGAACTTGAACCCACAACCTTCTGACTCAGAGGTGAGAATGCTACCAACTGAGCCACGGCTGACAGTGTGCGGTTTGCATGATGTGACCTGCGTATCATGCAGGATGAATACACATGCATGAAGGTTGCACTCCTCGAGTAAGAAGTTGCTTGGCTTGAGAGTCAACTGGACACACTCCGCAGCATTTGGGAGGGAGAAAGTTAACTGGAGCAGATCTTCCAGATGGTGGTCACCTCACAGGTTGCTAGGAGTAGAGAGGCTGATAAGGAGGACTGATTGACAATCGGCAGACAGGACAGGAAGCCAAAGGTGATGGTAGAAATGGGATCATCTGTGGATCTGGATTTGTCTACTAGGTATACCTGTTTAGGTACCAGTGACGTAGACAAAAAGGTGAGACAGAGGAGACTAACCAGAATGCTGCTGCCGCTGTTTAGCATGCATGTAGTCCTGTGTTATAGCTTCAACAAGTTGGCACTTCATTTTTAGGTACGCCTGGTGCTGCACCTGGCATGCTCTTCTACACTCCTCATTGAACCAGGGTTGTTCACTTGACTTGATGGTAATGGTAGAGTGAGGGATATGCTGGACCACGAGGTTTTAGTTACATCATGATTGTATACAATAGGGAGAAGTCGCACGACACCAGGTTATAGTCCAACAGTTTTATTTGAAATCACAAGCTTTCGGAGCTGCTGCCCCTTCATCAGGTGACGTCAGGTCACCTGACGAAGGGGCAGCAGCTCCGAAAGCTTGTGATTTCAAATAAAACTGTTGGACTATAACCTGGTGTTGTGCGACTTCTCACTTTTGTCCAACCCAGTCCAACACCGGCATCTCCACATCACGTATACAATAGGAACACTGCTGTAAATCTCTAAAGGGATAATGCTTTTTACTCATTTATTTTCTCTTTTAAAATATTTCTCTTACCTCCTTTTTATTATTGCTCATTTTTGTTCTTGGTCCTCACCTTGATTTATTTTTCATGATTAGTAACAATCAGGCAAAGTGTAATATTGGTGTTCTCAATCTCTCACAATCTCTCCTCTCTCTCTCTTCCCCCACCACCCCCAGGACAGGTATGAATAAAACTGATTTCGCAATCATCTTCTGATCAGCAACACATTTTTCCCCAGGAGGCTATACTGCGTAGAACAACCCACCTGAGAACTGATAATGCTCTTTCCGTATGCGCAAGCCAATTGGTGCTGAAACCTGTGACTATGGAGATGTGAGCTAAACATCACACTGTAGCATTAGGCTTTTTAAATGACCTCTTTGTATAATTAGAGTTACTGGCTTGTTTCCTGTTGTGAGATTGTCGAGTTTCGCCACTCTGCTGTATTTGATCATATCCCTGTATTGTGCGATCTTGCATTCTATTTTTTTTTTGACACGCCCCCCCCCCCCCAAACACCAAAAACCCATCAACTGCATTTTACTTCTCTTTCCCTGTTTTTATTCCAAGAGAATGGTAATTGCTGTTGAATTATATTCAGCTTGAATAATGCTTATTATGTACACTGTTTTTGTTTTGTAATTGTATTGTAGTGATTGACAATATTTAAAACATTCATTCAAAGATACTGTAGTTATCTTTCTAGTAGATTCAAAATGGATGATGAGGTGCTAGGTATGTACACAAATTATAGTATTGGTATCACTTGACCTTTTCATAGTTCAAATTTCAAATGGTAATTATTCTGCCATTGTCGTGGTGGTTCCGCTCCATTGTCTGATGCGCAGTGATATAATGCACATTTAATCCTTAAGGATCGTGAAAGAGAGTGCACCAGATGGAGGCTAGGTCTCCAGTCAGCCTTTTATGGATGGCTTTCATTTTTACTACCATTGCAGTAATGAATCCAGTGTTTTTATTGAAAAATAGAGGGAACAAAGGAACTGAATGTGACATAGGTGAGAGATGTTGCCTAAAAGACAGAAATTAGTAGAAATAGAGTATATAAAGTGATGGGAGCCATCTCTGTCCTGACATCATGACATTAGGGAATGCTAATACTGTACTACAAAACCGATTGTGACTCAAGATCTTTGAAAAAAATCTAATTTATCTCCACAAAGCAGATTACCATTGAGTTGATTCTTTTTTGAAAAACATTGTTTGTAGAGGGAGGGGTGTCTGTCTTTTGCTGAAGAATGGAGCCGTTGTAGGGAGTGAGTGAGGTCTCCTTTGCTGCTTGTATTTTTCAATATGGTTGCTGCTCTGGGCTCTCTGCACTACATTGCAGAAGTAGTCCAACATCTTCTGTGTTGTATCAATTAAAATCTGATTTGAGTTTTGGAAGGTGAATTTTCAGTGAGTTCTCAGCTGATATTTTGTTATTTGAAGTGGATACTTTGTAGGATCTAAAGCTTAAAAACAAAATTGTTGTGAAATTGAGATCGGTAGCGCCTGTTGTTTGGGCTGTACGGGTGCCATTTGGGTACCAAAATGGCGTCCGATGCGTGCGCCCACGCTTGTGGGGCAAATTGTGCCGGACGTCATACTGGTGGAGGCGTTAGCACACGCAGCTAACGTCTGCCGGAAGTATGCAGAGCAGGCAGATCATGACGTCAATCAGTGTGCAGCAGTGATTTGACGCCAGCGGTGCCATTTTGGAGCTCAACACTCCAGCCAACGCCCTCTCTTAACATCGCGCAACTGAACACCTATTTAGCAGAAGGAAGAACCCCGACCAGCACTCTTTAAAGGGATCATCAACTACTTACATGTTAGTTGATTTCTTCTGGCTGTTCCTACGATTCTACAAGTGTTTGGTGCTTTCTGTAGTTGTTTCAAGTTGCAAAAGTCTACAGCGAGTGGTGTGGCAGATGCTGAAGGACCTTTTGCTGACTTCAAGGCTTCTGTACAAACCACTTGCTGCCAGAAAAGGGTGTACAAGTAGGAACTCCCCTTGGAATACAGCATGACTGGAGAATGAACAGAGGCCACGCAGAGCAGGACAAGCTGCTGGAAGAGGGAGGGGGAGAAGGGCTCTCAGCAGGAGGCCATATCCGCTTAGGGTGTTCAGGGAGCAATTCCTCTACCTGAACCTTAGCGAGGAACAATGTGAGAGACGTCTGCGCTTCAGTAAGGACGTCCTCACTAAAATCTGCCACCTGCTGCAGCCACAGCTGCAACCTCAGAGCAGGGCAAGGACCGCATTACCAGTGGCTGTGAATGTGACCGTGACAATGAACTGATGTGTCTGGCTCCTTCCAGGCTGGAGCTGGAGATATTGGCAATGTCTCGCAGTTTGCCATCCACTGTTGCCACCAGCTATATGGCGAGCATCTGAGGAGGAGGAGGAGGAAGTGGAAGGGAGGAGGCAACCTAGACAGTCCCTTTCTGCCCGGGGTGTCAGTGAAGAAAGCATCCGAGTGCAATACCAGTAACAGTAATCCCAATTTCCCATTCACCAACAGTCCCACACCTTACCTTCCCTCTGTCACTGACCATCACAGTATCTGCATGGCTACAATGCAAAAATAAAAAAAATTAAAACCACCACAAAATAAACATTCCAAACCAAATTTATAAATGAAATCATGCCATATTGCATACAAAAGTCAAGTAATTACCCTCGTGCATTCCCTTAGTGCCTGTCTTCCATGTTCCTTTGCCTGTCCTAGTGCTCCTGTGCAGTGCTACCCCAGTGGCTGCAGCATGGTTGGTGGAAGGCTGCTAACTTTCAATGGAGGAGACTGTAGACGGCCTTGGAGGATGACCTCAAGCAGCTCTGGGCCCAGAAAGCCAGGCTACGACCGCACCATCTCTGCATGGGTGGCAGTAGTCTGGGCTGGCTGGCAGGCAAGGGCACTGGCGGAGTGCCAGGGTGGGAGGAGCTGTCGCTCCTTCGTCAGGTAAGTTAGCAATGAGAGAATCTCCCAGAATTCACAATTTAAACCCAGGGATGGCCTCAATCGCGATATCGGGTTCATGTCACGATACAGAACGTGACTTGACATCATGGCCGGTCTTCCCAGGTGTTTTTTTTTTTTTAAAAAGGCTAACACAAGAACACAAATTGACAGGATATGCAGCCAGCAGGTGGTTTGACACGTTGGACCCCCTGGGACACATCTCATTGTCTTGGCTGTGCTCTTTGTTGTAGCGAATAATGTGAATAGATTTTGTCTGGGTTTAAATTGTGAATTCTGGGAGATTCTCTCATTGCTAACTTACCTGACGAAGGAGCGACAGCTCCGAAAGCTTGTAAAATTAAATAAATCTGTTGGACTATAACCTGGTGTTGTGCGACTTCTCATTTTTGTCCACCCCAGTCCAACGCCGGCATCTCCACATCATGACCTTCCTGAGAGAGGACAGCAGATTCGTGCTGCACGGAGCCACTGCCACTCCCCCGGGGTGGCACTTCAGCAATCCTAGTAATCTGTTGGAGGACAGATTGCTGGACTACTTGATTATCAGAGTGGTTGTGAGGGAGCTGAACAGTGGAATTGTCAGTGAAGAATCCCATTCCTGACCTTATTGACGAAAGGGAATTGATGAAGCGGCTAAATATGGAAACCAGGCAAGGGGGCTATTAAAACTGAACGGGGGACTAACTCACTCCTTTCCTGCCCTGATCTGGATGACAGCAATTTTAAATTGCAGGCGGTAAGGACACCAGCCCCAAGCCGGCAGAGGACACTTTCAATATGCAGATTGGGCTCTGATGACGTCATCAGGGCCTGATATGCCATTTTAACCTGAGGCCTGTGCAGAGGAGCAGTGGTGGCTTCTCTGCCAGACAAAACCTGCCGGCAACAGCAGCCAGGGCCAGAAGATGCCCAGCAAGGTAAGTATTTTGTAGTTTCCTTGTTGTCCAAGTGGGTGCTCCTGGTCCGGGACCCACGTGGAACCTTGGGCCTCGCCTGCCCCGATCTGTCTCCCTCATCCTCCCCCCGCACCGGAATTACCCTCCCTTGTGTCACTTACCTTGTGCCGGGGACTGTACCCTGGGCCCCCAGCAGCGGCCTCCTGTTGCCTGTTTTTAATGGCTGGGCATCCGCTTCCTGGCCATTTTGGTCAGGAAGTCAGCAAATGGCACACGAATGATGTCCGGCCGTTCAAATCGGCTGAGCCAGCCTGCTGCTGCTCCAGGACACTTTGCTGTGTTCACGCATGGGAGTTAAAATCAAACCCTTTTATCTCTGATCCTTCAGTAGCCTTGTGTATCAAAAACAACCGATGAAGGTTTTCGATAGTGGACCGAAACATCTGCGGGTAAAGTTTCCAGTTGCATGCTCCCAGCATGGAGCATTGCCTGTTAGGAGTGCGTATCGGGAAATTGCGTGCGCACATCATAATTTTCTGTCCACTTGCATAAATAGATGGAAAGTTGTAAGGAGCACACCTGCAATTTCTTGGTATGTGCCTCAGTGAGAGCCAGATTTGTAAAGTAATTGCATTTCAACAATACTGAAGAAAAGTAAAGAAAAACTCTCAAGTCACAGAATACTCAGTGCACATGTAAAACTTCTTGTCCTATTTGATCTATATGAGTGATAACTGTGCTAAACTAAGTGTTTGGATTTATTTTGGATGTCTCACTACAGTTTCCAGCTGCTGTAAAATTAAGTGATGTACATTACCAAAATACAGCTTGTTCACACATACTCTGCATGTAACATGCAATGCAATTAGTATAATTATTAAAGGTTCACATCTACCAGGTGTTTGAAATGTATCCAAAGTTTCAAGTTCCTATTGTTCAGATGCAAATAAATCGGTATCTAAAGAGACTTTTATGTTGACACTGCTTTAGTTCAGATTCTGAGAGGCAGTTGTCCGTGCACCAGCTCCTAGCGTTTGGGCTGTTAAATTCAGTTCCCGTGTCCCGGTAGTAGACTCGTACACCCAGTTTTTGGAATTTCCTAAAGAATGTTGCTGGGATCAGGAGGCTGAAGTTAGTCGTGTAAACACTGGGAGCTGTGCTTGTCCACTGGAATCCAAATTGAAGCAAAGTCAATGTGAAGTAGCTTTAAACACAAATTATATTTGCTTTGGGGAAGGGGTGCTTACTGGAGGAAGAAGGAAAGAAGAATGTAGTCCACTTCTTTCCCTACCTGCCTCCAAAATGAAGCATTGTTGAGGTCCAGTAGTATTTTCACTGGAAGCCTTTTGCAGAATGGGGCTGGATTCCTGTCAGCAAATAGGAATGTCTGAAGGTAATTTTGTGACAGTGAATTGGATGGCCCAATGTTCTGTTGCTGCCTGAATTGCTACTATGTTACTAAACATCACAGGTACAGTTATTCAGTGTTTTTAATAATGAGAGGCCCCAAAGTGGCTGATGTCCTTTAGTTTTATTCCCCTTTTCTGTCCTGAAAACTCGCAGGGATTTTGTTCCACCAGTAATAGTGGTCCTCTGGTACATCACGCAAGTCGTCATTCTATGTTGCTTAAGACTGCATAGGGAGTGTCAGCAAGCTTTTTGATCATGGGGGTGGGGGCCTCACAACCAAGCTCAATCCATGATGCGGAGATGTCGGTGTTGGACTGGGGTGGACAAAAATGAGAAGTCGCACAACACCAGGTTATAGTCCAACAGTTTTATTTGAAATTACGAGCTTTCGGAGCGCTGCTCCTTCGTCAGGTACAGTGAGGGAATACAAATCAGATACAAAGCATATATAGACAGAGAACAATGTGTTTGCAGAGATACAATCCGTCAGGAAGGCATTACATCAAAGACACTGTGTCTTTGATGTAATGCCTTCCTGACGGATTGTATCTCTGCAAACACATTGTTCTCTGTCTATATATGCTTTGTATCTGATTTGTATTCCCTCACTGTACCTGACGAAGGAGCAGCGCTCCGAAAGCTCGTAATTTCAAATAAAACTGTTGGACTATAACCTGGTGTTGTGCGACTTCTCATTTAAGCTCAATCCAGTTCTTGCTTGACTAGAGCACACATGCATGCACTCCAGTAAGAGTCTCCACAGAGAGATCAGGAGCAAGAATCGGTCTGGTTGTTCCTTCAGCTCTTTCCTATTGTTAGAAATGTCTCTAACAGTGGATAGTGACCATGTTCGTGTGCATGAATAAAGTTACATTTAAGTTCTACTTTCCTTGATTTTCAAGGGGTGAGCAGGGAGCATAACAGTGGCTGGCTGCTCCCACCACTCTCCAGAAAACCTCCAGGTATTGTCCCTTTAGCACTTTGTGGAAATCAATTACCAACATTTTCTTGAAACCAGCATCGATAATCTAAGAATTGTTAATTGTGCTGTATGAGTATCATCAAGCATCATTGACCTAATGCACAGTGATAGTGGTGTTGCCACTGGCCTGTACTGTCAGCACAAATAAGGCTGGTTCAAAACTATATCAAAATAATTCCCCACAAAGAAAATATAAAACTGCAGCACAAAAATAAAATTACAGAACAGCAATCCAATCAAAGGATTATGATGATGGTTTTGAACCCCTCAAGCTTTGCTGTTGTGCTTTAACATCGGCCTAACCCCTCGACCAGATTAATTCTTTGCAATCGGCACTGGCTATCCATTATTGTCAGTTGACATATGTGGCGTGTAGATCAGGTAATTGAATATTGATAATGGGGAAGGTTGAGGTTTGAAACTAAAATCTGTTAATTAGAACTTGAATGACTCTTAACAAACTAAATTTGTTATATATTTTTTAAACAACTCTGACAAATCAGTTTACTGCTGTAAATTGGAACATCTGCCACTTTCTAGATCTTTGTACTTTACCCATCTGGACAGGGTTTTGTTGAAGTCCATGTTATTAGCATTCTCCTTGTCCACTTTTCTGCTTCATTGGCTGTTTTGATCCCCTTGTGCAGTGCTATAGATCTTACTTATATTTCTAAACTAAGGCAAAGTAATAATTTCCATGACAAAATAGACTTTTTTTTAAAAAAAGCACGAAGCATAACCATGGTAATTTTGATAGCTGTACTCGTACATGATCTAGTTGGTAGTTTACAGCCATTCATTTCTCCATTGTTTGAGGTTCTAATTTGGCATGAAATATTTCTGATTCAGCTCACTAATTACTGACCTTCTTAATGAATGACCTGTCTAAACAAACCGGATTCCACTTTTGTGGGGAAGGGGAAGATCGTCCTGTTGGAAGGATTTGCTGTGGCAATAATGTGGAAAAGTGCTGTTTGTAAAATAAAACTATGACCTCGGCTATTTGTTGTCACATGGAAAATGTAGTTCAACAATAAAAAGTAGGGAATAACGTTGACAATTCTAGATCAAAGTCTGAACAGCCCAGTATGCTTGCAGAACAATCTTGTACTTTATGGAAAGCTGGCAGGGACTGGACTGCTGGTGGTGTGTTTGTTGTACAGTGCTGCAGGGTGATGTCCTAAAAACCTATGCTGTTTCCAATAACTTCCTCACACATTTATAGACTGTCGGTGGACAGTGCTTGCACTATAATTTGGTCTAGAAATTGGGACAAGGAACTGTCTTCCTTATTTCGCCTCAGTATTTTGATTCAGTGAATGTTTGACCTTTTGTAGAAAGGGTACTGTGGTAACTCTGCTAAAGCTGGCTTGGATATCAGGGAACCCAAGAAGATGCCATTAGTTCCATAATGGCTCTCTTTTGAGAGCTTAGTTCTGCTGCTGGTTCCATATGCATTGAAACCCATCTTTGGTTACTTTTGCTAATAACCTCATAATACAGATTCAAGTTGAAGCCATTGACGTATGGCTGGAATAAGTGTTAACTCACTACTGTGCAAGCGTTTTAAAATAGAATTCAGTGTGATGCGCACAAGTATTTATGGGCATTTTTTAAAAATTCAAAGCTTAGATAGAACTATTATACATTCCATGTGTATTGATTTTTTCTGGAGCAGATCAAAAATGACTGCTGATAAATTGTGAAGTAGCTTGATACAAATGTTGTAGAATAGTTCCCGGTGAATTAATGTGAACTCTAAGAAATAAATATATATATATATATCTCTGCTGTAAAGAACATCATCCAAATTAATAATTTTGGAGACACACTGAAAAAAGTCAACACAGTGTTGAAAGCTTGCTGTTAATTGTGTAGTGTTCAGGAAAAAAATGTATTAGGCAATTAGTACATTCCAGAAAACCAGTTCATGCTCCAAACCACAAACTGCCAAGGAAATTCATTGTTGAAGTGTAAACAGTTCACAGCGAATTTATCACAGAAATGTCTTTGAGTGGTCAATGTTTAGAGGCTAATGGCTGTATTTGATTGCCAATTTTTTTTTGTCTTGGGCAGTTTTTGTTTTCATTTCTGTTAATGTGATAGATTTGAAAGATTATTATGAAAAAAGGCCAAATATAGGTCTTTTTGAAAGTCTGTTTTTGATTTTATGCCTGTTTGTGGTACAGTACTGATGGGCAATTTGACAACCATCTCAAACTACTTCACTGATCATAGTGACAGCCCTTTAAGGGAAATAGTTTGATTTTTCTGTGTAAATCTTTTCAGTAATAAGGAATTGAGATGTAACTAATGGAAAGAAGTACTCTATTCATAAAAAGGGTATTTGCTGGCCTTTGAAGGGTAGCGGCCTAATCACTAATGTATAACCGGGAGCTGGTAATATGCAGAGACATTCTGCATTTGTATCAATAAAACTAAAAAGTAACACCTTTTATCCAATCTATCACACCTGAAATGTAACTCTATTGTTGTCACAGCATTTTATGGTGCAGATCCTTTTGCCTGACATCTTGTGAACTGCAGTGATTTATGTGGGCACTTCAGCTAGTCTGAATAATTATGAGGCCATTTTGTGAGTTCAGAAAATGCACTGTTTTGCTATGAGACGACAGCTGTGGGGTGAGGATTTACATTTTGTAAAGGCATTTTCTGGCACTTCTCACATAGATGTTCTGGAGAGCTTTACAAGGGAGGGAAGAGGCCACCGAGCATGAATTAAAGAAATTTAATGGGAAACAGTGAAGAAATGGTTCAAGAGAGAATTTTTTTTAGGTATCAAGGCAAAATGGTTTTGGAAGAGTTTTCTTGAGAGCAAGGTGTAGTGGCTGAAAGATTCATCTCCCATGATGAAACAGTGTGAACCGGGAACAAGTAATAATCAGATCAGAGGAATAGAGGTAAGGACTGGAAAAGTTTCCCCAAATAAGGTGCCACAAGGCCATGGAGAATTTGAAGCCCAGGATGAGAATTTTGAAGTGGTTTGACTGGGGCACGGAGAGACAGTGGAACTTGGTGAGACGGGGTGATGGTGTGTGTGACTTTGTCTGGGAGAGCAGTTGGATTGCAGAGTTCTGGATAGATGAATTTTGTAAAAGGTGGCGGTATGGATGCCTACAAAGAGAACATTTGAGAAATTAAGAAAGCATGGACTGTACTTCAGAGCCATTGAGCGGCCTTTACTCCACTATTGTTAACCTGTACTTATATTTGTAGTGCTGTTTGTAGGAGAGGATTGTGAGTTAGTAAAGGATAAGTAGAGATTACCAGGGATACTTACAAGTACTTTGATTTAGTGTTTACAAAGGAGAAGAATACTGGGGAGGAGATAAATCCTGACTTGATTTAAGAGATAGTATAATTATCAAAAAAAAAGCCAAAGGAGGACAAATTGCCAGGACCTGATTGGATATATTCAAGGATTTTGAGGAAAATAGTGGGGGTGGGGGGAGTGGAATTAGCAGAGGTCCTAGAAATTACATTTCAGGGTTCTGTTGAGAGTGGATGTGTGCTGGAGGCCTGGGGAGTGGCCAATGTAATACCTATGTTTCGAAAAGGGAGACAGAGCTAACCTGGATAATTACAGGCCAGTTAGTTTAACAGATGAAATTACTTAATATCTAGATGAAGAGACAATAATTAGAGGCAGTCAGTATGGATTACAGGGTGATTTGCAATTTTGAAGGGATGGCAAAGAGGCGGTAGAAACAAAGGGGGAAGAATTCGGTTGCTTTGTGCCGCTAACGGCGCAAAGCAACTAGCGCCCGGGCGTGGCGCTGCTAACGCCTCCCGCGAAATTCAGCGGGAGGTTAGCGGCGGCGGTAACGGTTAGCGCTGCGCCTCCGGCGATGACTTCATCGGCGTGCGCAGC
This sequence comes from Squalus acanthias, assembly GCA_030390025.1. Classification (NCBI taxonomy): domain Eukaryota; kingdom Metazoa; phylum Chordata; class Chondrichthyes; order Squaliformes; family Squalidae; genus Squalus; species Squalus acanthias. The sequence continues at coordinate 94,663,292 of CM059426.1, forward strand.
GCCCCGGCCGCGATCTTCGGTAACGCCCCGCAGGGCGCTATGTCCGACACGGTCAAGGGGGCCTACCTGCGACCGGGGCGGTGCAAATTAAAGGGGAGGTGCTGGGTGGCCATTTTTGTTGCTGGCTGCCTGCCAGCACCTGCCCCTGTTGCTGTCCCCGGGCCTCCTGTGAAGCCCCCCCCCACGGGGTGCCGGCTGCGCTCCGTGAGCCCGGCACTTCTCTTGAGTGCCGGGCTCTTTTGCTGGCACTCCGATCCCTGGTGGCCCAGCTGGGCCCCGGGTCGCGCTGCGCAAGGCCCCTCCCCTTTAATAAAGGGAGGAAAGCCTGCAGTACAACGGCACGTAGCGCCGCGATATTCACGGGTAGCGCCCCAAGAGGGAGGCGGGATGCTTCCAGTAGCCCCCGCCTCCCTCTTCGGGCGTGGGGGAGCTAACTTTTTCAGGGCGCTAAAAGTAGCGCCCTGGTGATTTTGCCCCCAAACTCTTTCCAGTGGTTGAAGTGTCTTGAACAAGGGGATATCGATATTAGATTAAATTAAGAGATTTAAGATGGAGAGTAGGAGAAACATCTTTTACACAGAGGGTTGAGGCTGTGGAATGCACTACCAGGGTTAGGGATTGAAGCAGAAACCATGTCAATATTTAAGAATAGATAGATAGGTTGTTGAAGGAGGGGGAATAAAGGGATTTGTGAACAGGATGGGCACGTGGCATTCGGACCACTGCTCATGTCGATGATAAATACCAATACAGACCAGTTGGGTTGAATGGACTGTTTCTGTTTTGTAATTTCGGTGTAAATTTCATTTTGTAAATAGTATGTAATGTAATATTTACTTTTAGCAAAATGAGAATTCTCGCAAATGGGAGCGGGGTTACCAATATTTACTTTACTACATCACCTTCGATAGCAAGAGTAAAGTAGTACCGTCGGAGATAGAAAGAGAGGGGGTTCCCTGAGTTGCTTCTGCCTGCTTTGTGCTACTAGTAGCAAATCTAAACAGCTGTCATACGTACCAGCAATGGACTTTTAGCATTGGTAGCCTGTATGGAGCTTTCCCTTGCATTGGGAAAGGTCCTGGCCAGATTGACAAACACAGATATGTGAAGTGTGACTTTGTATGCATAAATCTCAAATGCGCAGCTGCCTGTTGTTGCTGAATCCCCCTCCCACCTGGAGTACGACTGTTCTGAGAGCTTTTCTGCACTAGCAAAAGGTTAAGTACATGTGTTTGGGTTTGTAAAGTAACCAAGAAAATCCCCACAGTAACCAAGTTAGTATCAAACATTTGCAATGGTGATCTCTACAAAATTCACTGACAGGCATTATAGGCTTTTAGTACAGTTAGGTATATGGAATGGTTATCCACTGTATTTAGTGTGTCACGTTGAGTGTCATGGCTATTGTTGCTTTGCTTTTTAATTGAATTAGGGCAATACTGTTAGCAGGACTTCAGTTATAAACTTTGGAATGTGTCTTGGCACTTCAGCATGAGTGGATGTGGTCTCCAACCACTTCGACAGGCATTCTGTAAAAGAATGTACATCAGCTTAACTCATCAGAGTGATGCACAGTTGTTTAACCCTTCTGTACGAATTTTAAAAGAATGAGTTCCACTAAAAGTGCAGCGTTGACACATTTGTGTTAGAATAATTGTTTCAATTTCAACTTACAGCACGTAACTACTGTACTTCATATAATTATTTTTGGCTCAAACTGAGTAGATTTTAAGATTCCTTTTTTGTTCTTTTTTTAAAAATGTAGAACATCTGTTTTCAGCTGAGGTTTGTGCGTGCTAGAGGTCTGTTGGTAATGGCCTTTAAGAAAGTGGTGATGCCGTAAGACTGCTGTATTTGGTATCTCCCGCCAGAACAAGTCAAAGATAATTGTAGTTTTTACTTTTCAAGTCAAACAAAATAAAGTTCAAGAGTGCAGAGAGATTGCTATGTCTCCCTCTCTCATCCTAGAGGAGCGTGGTTTCCATCAGCATTGATGCAATCCTTTATCCTATTTGTAGTTTTACCTGTTCAACTGGAAGACTAACACTCCAGCAAAAAAAGCTCTTAAAGGGGATGGAGAGGTGACCCTGCATTTGACAAGGTGCCACACAAAAGATTATTGCCTAAGGTAAAAAATCACGGGATTGGGGGTAATATTCTGGCATGGATAGAGGATTGGCTATCTAACAGAAAGCAAAGAGTTGGGATAAATGGTTCATTCTCAGACTGGCAATCAGTAACTAGTGGTGTTCCACAGGGGTCAGTGCTGGGTCCCCAACTCTTTACAATCTATATTAACGATTTGGAGGAAGGGACCAAGTGTAACATATCAAAATTTGCAGATGATACAAAGATGGGAGGGAAAGTAGTGAGTGAGGAGGACATAAAAAACCTGCAAGGGGACATAGACAGGCTAAGTAAGTGGGCAGAGATTTGGCAGATGGAATACAACACTGGAAAGTGTGAGGTGATGCACTTTGGCAGGAAAAATCCTAGAGCAATTTATTATCTTAATGGCAAGAAACTGGAGAGTACTGAAGTGCAAAGGGATCTGGGGGTCCTGGTGCACGAAACTCAAAAGGTTAGTATGCAGGTGCAGCAAGTGATTAAGAAGGCAAATGGAATGTTGGCTTTCATTGCTAGGGGGATAGAATATAAAAATAGGGAGGTATTGCTTCAGTTGTACAAGGTATTGGTGAGACCGCACCTGGAATACTGCATACAGTTTTGGTGTCCTTACTTAAGGAAAGACATCCTTGCTCTCGAGGCAGTGCAAAAAAGGTTCACTCGGTTAATCCCGGGGATGAGGGGGTGGTCATATGAGGAGAGGTTGTGTAGATTGGGACTCTACTCATTGGAGTTCAGAAGAATGAGAGGCGATCTTATTGAAACATATAAGATTGTGAAGGGGTTGGATCGGGTGGATGCGGGGAGGATGTTCCCGATGACGGGTGAGACTAGAACTAGGGGACATAGTCTTAGAATAAGGGGCTGCTCTTTCAAAACTGAGATGATGAGGAACTACTTCACTCAGAGGGTGGTAGGTCCATGGAATATGCTGCCACAAAAAGCTGTAGAAGCTACATCATTAAATAAATTTAAAACAGAAATAGACAGTTTCCTAGAAGTAAAGGGCATTAAGGGTTACGGGGAGCGGGCAGGAATTTGGACATGAGTCTAGGTTCGGATCGGTCATGGCCCTGTGGGTAGTGGAGCGGGCCCAGGGACCGTGTAGCCTGATCTGCTCCTATTTCGTGTGTGCAATTCTGTTAGATGCAGGAGATGGTTCTGTGATAGTAGATAGTAGATTGGCGGTTAGGATCAGATCAGCCATGATCTTATTGAATGACGGAGCAGGCTCGAGGGGCGGATTGGCCTACTCCTGCTCCTATTTCTTATGTTCTTATGTTCTTATCCTCTTTTTTTTTTGCGAGTAACACGAATGGCTACTGATGTGGGAGAATTGCCCAATCTTGTAAATATGTAGAAATATAAACATTCCAAACTCCGTGGCATCACTCTGCAGAAGCTTATCTCTCATCTCAGTTAGAAACTTTCAACAGCTGCTTGCCTGCCTCCATCAGGTGGCAAAGAAGTTAGACCCCAATTTGATGCATTTTATTTGATATCATTTAAATGTCTAATTGAAGGTAAAAATTTGACCAAGAACTGGGTGTGTAAGGTGCTGGGGTAGAGTTCCCGCTTTGAGGGCAGTTGGGAAACTGGGTGCAAATTACACTTGAAATTGTGCTGTTTTTCCAAAGTGAAATTATCGTTCAAGTTTCCCCCAACTCATTTGCATAATCACAAATGTAAAATCTTCCATGAACCAGCACAATTGGGCAGTGTAATAGAACATTTTTTTTTGCGTTAAAAAGTATTAATTGATGCATTTAACAGTGGTAACCTGGGGCAGTTTTATTAATAAAGCTGAAAGTGGGTTTATCACAAACAACAAGCATTTTTAATAAGAGTGTCTGGTCCACCACCTATGAGTAACCTGATTTTAAATCACTGAAAATGAATTTAAAAAAAAACTATACTGAACCATTTACTGGTTTCATTGATGTACACTAGTCAGTTTCTTAGTAAATTAAATATTTTTTTGATATGTAAAAACTTTTAAAATGTGCCAACTAGTGCCTGTGCACCTAAGGAAAATAACAAGCTGAATTTGAAGAGCTTCCCCAAATGGCTGCAAACGGGTGCTATTGGTGGAACTCGCCATGCTCATTATTTCGATCTGGGGGCGTGGCCAGTTTTGTGGGAGGGGCCGGTTTCCAGCGCGATGTTTTTTAAACCAGCGTTAAAGATCGCGGAAACTCGATTTACGCTTGACATATCTTTACGTTAAGTTCCTTGATCTTTTGCGCTGGTTTCAGCCGGATTGCGCTGGTAAAGCCAGCGGAAACTCTAGGCCATTGTTTTTTAACATTTTCACGTAATCCATAACTAATTCGATATAGGGTTGATGTTGAGCTGAAGGAAATTGTGACTCATCTAAGACTCCATGTTGAACAGGCAGTCTGACACCAGAGACATTTGCGGGGTTAAGATGCGTGATGGAGAGAGAGAAATGGATATCAAACCACTGAAGTAGTCCAATAGAAATTACTGACTAGCCATAGGCATAGCTGAAGTGACACCATTTTAGCAACATGCACTAAGTTTAGTAGAAAACAGCTGACCCACAATACAGGCACTACACATGTATATTTACTTACCAAGCATCTACCACCATTCAGTGTGAAACTTTGCAGTCTTTCTCTTCCACCAAAGTTTGTAATTCTGCCATGAATTTATCAGACACAGCACATCATAATGCAGCTTCTAGGTGTTTTTCCAGCAGTTGCAAGGGGTACTTTGACTTCATCAGAGTGATTGCTGCGAATGTTGACTTGAACAATGATATACCCCAGACCAGTGCCCACTCTCGCGGTTGGATGCTGCTCCCCCTTTGCCATGACGTGCCCTGTTCGAGCTGATCGCTTTGGTTGGGCTTGCTTTCTTCTGCTGGCCTGGACCGGTTATTCCAATTGGTCAAGCTGATCATGCTGACTGCTCCTCTCTCCATACAACATTGCTGGTGTTTTCATGGTGTTGAAGTCTGGCGCTTTTACCTGTGTTATGCACCATTTTAGCAGATAATCAATAAGCAGCAATCAAGGATGTAAAGCACACACAACGATTAAAAAACATTCACGCTCTGCTTTTCACCTTACCAACAAATGCACAGAAAGGTTGAAGTACAAATGCATATGCGGTCTCGATGAGTATTATGATCACATGCCCAATGGCAGTATTTATTTACTAATTAAAAATGTAATTAGCCACATCTGAATTCCCAATTAGCCACAGAAGGCTAGTGGCCAACGTATTGGACAACACTGCGCTAAAGTGAATTTGTGGTTTGAAAGCTACTATGTGTTTGGTAATAGTGTGGGGGCACTGAATTTGCAGTTCCTGGGTGTTGTTGGTTTGGTGCCTATACTCTTGCATTCATTGCCAGTTTCAAATATAACTGTTAGTTACATTCATATACAGTAGGTGAAATATTCTTGTGATAAACCTGTACTTAAGCTCATTGATATGCTTGAGAAATATCTGAATAACGTCTTTCACTAAACCTTTGTTCAGCCTTATAGAGGTGGTACCATTTTATTGGGAATATTTATGAAATATAGATAGGAACTGTCAAGCTTCGATTCTTCACCTTGGAGGAGAAAGTAAATTATGTGATCACGAAATGGAATGTAAACTTGTTTGCAAACAAATTTACATTCCATTTCTTGACCACATAATTTATCTTCTCCCTCAAGGTTTTGTTTAATGGCTGCAGGTAGACCTGAGTTCATACCAAAGATACCACTCATTCCAAGTAGCACAGGATGTAGCTTGTCTCGGTTTGCTAAGAAATGACCTTTAGTTACAGTAACTCAACAGGAGTGGTGAAGATTATATTTGTAACACACTGCTACAGATGTAACATTCTTCTCCGGAAAGAAGTTACTTAAGTTACACTTAAAATCTATTGGATTGCATTATGAAAACATGAACAAATTGTAATCCTAAGTAATATGATTTTGTCGACTTTGTTCCTGTCATTGCATCAATCAGGGTATTGCTGTAATTGGACTTCTGTAATCTATAGCCACTGGTAATATTAACCAATGTGGCCCCTGAGGTAGCCACTATACTTGCTGTATTTGAATGTTCACCAATGAATTGTAAAACAGCTCCATAATTAGAAGATTATGTGATTTCAGCAGTGATCTCAGAATGTTTAGATGTGCCAATAAGTACTTTTATCTGAGTGGGGGAAAAGAACTTGTTTTCCTTTTAAACAGCTGATACTCCAAATCTTTTGGTTTTTGCAGATTTACTAAATACGCTCACCTCTTTATTTCTATAATTAGAAGAACAACTTTAGCACCTTCTGCTGAACCTGTAATTGGGGGAGAAGAGAAGAATGGTAAGCCTTGAGTATGTCGATAATTGGTCATTCTTCATGTGTTAGCCTAGACCTGTGAATGTTGGCAGGCTATTCAACCATGGAGTGAATCACAGCTAACCTGACCTGTTTCTGTCCTGATATCTGCATATGTATACTTCCCAGCATGAGTTACTGGATTGTGATCGGGAATGGGAAGCCCTGGCTAATTTTTCCCCACTGGCCAATTTTAGTGCCACAACTGGTGCCATGGCTGAGGCCAGTAAATATGGTCAGTTTTGTTGCAACTTATATTTATCTCCCTTTTTTAATTCCTCTTCCACCATTTGGAACCATGGCCTTGATTTGGTTGAAATTTTACTCCAAGGCTTGACTAAATATTCTTGCCAGTTGCGAGCCTCGAAAAAGTTAGCGCCCCCGCGCCCAAAATTCGATGGTAGTGTCCCAAGCAGGAGGCGGGGCGCTACTGGAAGCACTCCCTCTCCCTCTTGGGGCACTCCAGCCCAATATCGCGGCGCTACATGCCGCAGCACCACGCACACCACCGGCACGTCGCGCTGCGGTACTGCAGGCCTTCCTCCCCTTAGTAAAGGGGAGGGGCCTAGCGCAGCGTGAACTGGGACCCAGCTGGGCCACCAGAGATCGGGGTGCCGCAAAACAGCCCGGCACTCGAGGAGTGCTGGGCTGTCCGATCGCGGCCAGCACCCCGTGGGGGGACGGCAGAGGGAGCAGGTGCTGGCAGGCCGGAAGTTTGCGGCCGAGGTGCTGCGCACGTGATGACGTCATCGCTGGAGGCGCAGCGCTGCGAGGCGCTACCGGCTACTGCTGCCGCTAACCTCCCGCTTAATTTCGCGGGAGGCGTTAGTGGCGCTGTGCCCGGGCGCTAGTTGCTTTGCGCCCTGTTAGCGCCCCCTTAGGGCACTAATGGGAGGTGCAAAGCAACCGAACTTTGCCCCCCCCTAAACTCTTCATAGGCTGCCTCCAATTTGGCAGAATTTGACAAATCAAACTTGTTTAAAATGTAATTGTTTATTATATATGGTGCACTGCATGGAACAAAACCTGTGCTTGTTTGATAAACCTAGTGTTTCTTTTTAATTATTCTGTACGCTTTTCATTATTGTCAGTAGTTTATTGTTAATGAGAAAATATCCCTGCAGGTTGAACAAAAATATCAGGGTAACCTGCAGACCTCTGTTGACTTTGGGTATAGTTAGTAGTTTTTCTATGGTTCTGGTGTGAGTTCTTTTAAAATAAGTGAATAATGGGGCGGTATTTGTATCTGCTTTCTTTAGTTTTTTAAATTTCTATATTATATCTTTAAAATTTCTGATTTAAAAAATACAGCTTGTATTGAAATATTCTTTATTTAACTGGTTAACTCTATTGGGGTATGCCAACCAAAAAACCCAAATTCGTTTTGCTGTTTGCATATTTGGCCCTGAAATGAGCTTTCGAGCACATATCCGCACCATAACTAAGACCGACTATTTCCACCTCCGTAACATCGCTCGTCTCCGCCCTTGCCTCAGCTCATCCGCTGCTGAAACCCTCATCCATGCTTTTGTTATCTCTAGACTTGACTATTCCATCGCACCCCTGGCTGGCCTCCCACGTTCTACCCTACGTAAACTTGAGGTCATCCAAAATTCAGCTGCCCGTGTCCTAACTCGCACCAAGTCCCGTTCACCCACCACCCCTGTGCTCGCTGACCTACATTGGCTCCCGGTTAAACAACACCTCGATTTTAAAATTTTCATCCTTGTTTTCAAATCCCTCCATGGCCCCACCCCTCCCTATATCTGTAGACTCCCCAGCCCCACGACTCTCCGAGGTATCTACGCTCCTCTAATTCTGCCCTCTTGAGCATCCCTGATTATAATCGCTCAACTATTGGTGGCCGTGCCTTCAGCTGTCTAGGCCCTAAGATCTGGAATTCCCTGCCTAAACCTCTCCACCTCTCTACCTCTCTTCCTCCTTTAAGACGCTCCTTAAAACCCACCTCTTTGGCCAAGCTTTTGGTCACCTGCCCTAATTTCCCCTTATGTGGCTTGGTGTCAAATTTTCTTTTGTAACATTCCTGTGAAGTGCCTTGGGAGGGTTTATGATGTTAAAGGCGCTATATAAATACAAGTTGTTGTTGTTAATGACATTTGGGCTTTGTGGAATTCTCCATTTGGACCTTTTGAAAGTTGTATGGTTAATTATTCATCATGCTGTGCAAATACGATATTGAAAGCTTTGATATTCACTGCATGGATTTACAGTCAGTTATACATGGGCACTTTACTTTCAAAAATTGGTCATACCACTGAAAGCACCCATGGGCTACATTTCTGCATAGGTTGAATTTCCTTAGTAACTTTCAATATGGGTTCCTGCCATGTAACCTTCGTAAAAGTCACCATCAATAATTGTAGATGAATATTGTGAAGTAGATTTTAAGAGAGACCCAGATCATCGCTTCATTTGCAATGTTCAGTGGCAAGTGTGATTCTGCATTCTTATTGTAAAAATGGCTTCCCATTTCTTTTGCCTTCAAACCTCCTACTTATAGATTTAAGGATTCTCAATAGTTAGCATATTTAAGATCCCAGAGGACTGGAGAACAGCTAACGTAGTACCATTATTCAAGAAGGGTAGTAGGGATAAACCAGGGAATTATAGCCCAGTGAGCCTAACATCAGTGGTAGGGAAACTATTGGAAAAAATTCTGAGGGACAGAATTAGTCTCCACTTGGAGAGGCAAGGATTAATCAAGGATAGTCAGCATGGCTTTGTCAGAGGGAGATCATGTCTAACCAATTTGATTGAATTTTTCAAGGGGGTGACTAGGTGTGAGGATGAAGGTAGTGCAGTTGATGTAGTCTACATGGACTTCAGTAAGGCTTTTGACAAAGTCCCACATGGGAGACTGGTCAAGAAGGTAAGAGCCCATGGGATCCAGGGCAATTTGGCACATTGGATCCAAAATTGGCTTAGTGGCAGGAGGCAGAGGGTGATGGTCGAAGGTTGTTTTTGTGACTGGAAGCCTGTGTCCAGTGGTGTACCGCAGGGATCGGTGCTGGGTCCTTTGCTGTTTGTAGTGTACATTAATGATTTAGATATGAATGTAGGAGGTATGTTCAGTAAGTTCGCAGATGACACGAAAATTGGTGGAGTGGTAAATAGCGAGGAGGGAAGCCTTAGGTTACAGGACGATATAGACGGGTTGGTCAGATGGGCAGAACAGTGGCAAATGGAATTTAACCCTGAAAAGTGTGAGGTGATGCATTTTGGGAGGACTAACAAGGCAAGGGAATACACAATGAATGGTAGGACCCTAGGAAGGACAGAGGATCAGAGGGACCTTGGTGTGCATGTACATAGATCCCTGAAGACAGCAGGACAGGTAGATAAGGTGGTGAAGAAGGCATATGGGATACTTGCCTTCATTAGCCGAGGCATAGAATATAAGAGCAGGGAGGTTATGATGGAGCTGTACAAAACACTAGTTAGGCCACAGCTGGAATACTGTGTGCAGTTCTGGTCGCCACACTATAGGAAGGATATGATTGCATTGGAGAGGGTGCAGAGGAGATTCACCAGGATGTTACCTGGGCTGGAGCGCTTCAGCTATGAAGAGAGACTGGACAGGCTGGGGTTGTTTTCCTTAGAGCAGAGAAGGCTGAGGGGGTACCTGATTGAGGTGTACAAAATTATGAGGGGCATAGATAGGGTAGATAGAAAGGAACTTTTCCCCTTAGTAGAGGGGTCAATAACCAGGGGGCATAGTTTCAAGGTAAGGGGCAGGAGGTTTAGAGGGGATTTGAGGAAAAACTTTTTCACCCAGAGGGTGGTTGGAATCTGGAACTCACTGCCTGAAAGGGTGGTAGAGGCAGGAACCCTCTCAACATTCAAGAAGCATTTAGATGAGCACTTGAAACGCCATAGCATACAAGGCTACGGACCAAGTGCTGGAAAATGGGATTAGAATAGACAGGGCTTGATGGGCGAAGGCCCTCTTTCTGTGCTGTGTAACTCTATGACTCTATAGTAAACTGTCCCTAACTGTAATTTTTGTGTATTCTCCAGCATTTGCTTCTGTTTAATTTCTCAAATTGGCAAATCAGGGAACAGCTCAGTGATATTTATGATTGGAAAAGTCAATTTACTAACTTGTCTGGAGTAAGAATACGAGTTTGTGGAATGAAAAAACCACCTAGACCATCAGGCCCATTCCCTTTCACAGACCATATACAATTTAGCCTCTTATGGATTCTGTCCAGCTCACTTGGTATTGTATGGGAAGCAATAACTACAGGTACAACCTCCAGAAAGATAGTTTTGTGAAATTTCTTCCTAGCAATAATCAACTGAGACTCTGGGACATTAATCTAATCTTACCATCCATGCTTACATAACTCTGATTACTCTCACTGTTCAGATGATGCATCCATGGTGCAGCACAGTAACTACAATATTTTGCTGTGCAGAGTATTTTATCATCTGTCTCTGCCCTCCCATATCATCACTCACTTTCTTAAACTGCTATTTATCTCGGGGTTGGGGGGAGGTGTTGAGAGAATTATGAACATCTACTTTCATGTCTATAATGCTTTTAATGTAAAAATCATTGAAGGGCTCTTCATAAATGATAGGTAAAATAGATAGGGAAATGGGTGCTGAGAGATTCGGAAAGGTGGATGAAAGCCTGGTTGAAAAGTTGGATTTTGAGAAGGCTTTTAAAGGAGGGCAGAGAAGTACAGAGTTGAAAGGATTTAGGAAAGGAGTTCCAGAGAGTGGGGCCAAGTGGCTGAAGCCTCTGCCACTTGGTGGAGTGAAGGGAGTGCAGTCATTTAAACTGTATAAATTGTTTGTGAAATATAATATCTTCCCAATCATTGATACCTGATGGTGATTAAATCTCAAGTGTTCCAACCGCAGGTGTTCCCTTTCATAGTTTAGGGCAAGCTCTGAACTGGAGAGAGAAGCTCAAGTGGTTTATGACAATCAGCTGTGAATATAACCCAAAAACCATTACCATTTAGTACATTATAAAATCCATTCTGTGGAGTTTGTAAAGTGGGTTTTGTTGTGAGGGGTGTTGCTGGTCATCATAGCAGGTGCCGAAAGACCGTGCATTCCATCTAGCTGATGCATGGTAAACATTAAAGGATAAATTAGTGAAGTAATAATTAAGTAGTATTCAGCCATTGATAATGAGTAATCCTCGTACCTTAAGGTGTCAGCCTTGAATTAGTGGTAACACTTTTTCCTCTGAGTCAGAAGGTTGTGGGTTCAAGCCCCACTCCAAGATTTGAGCACATATTCTAGGCTGACACTTCAGTGCAGTATGGAGGTGCCTTCTTTCAAATGAGACATTAAACAGAGGCCCCGTCTACTTTCTCAGGTGGACGTAAAAGGTCTCATGGCACTACTTGAAGATCAGGGAAGCTCTCCTGGTGTCCTATCCAATATTTATTCCCCAACTAAAACCATTAAAGCAAATTACCTGTTTATTCATTTTTTTACTGTTTGTTGGACCTTGCTCTGTGCAAATTGGATGCTGTATTTGCCGACAAGACAAGACAAGATGACTCTTCAAAAGTACTTAATTGGCTGTAAATCACTTTGGAATGTCAAGAGGACTTGAAAGGTGCTATAAAAATGCATGTTATTCTCTGCAACACATCTGGACACAAATATTTATCAGATCTGCTAAATTGATGGCTACTGGTTTCAGCTTGCAAGTACATGATATAGTGAAAACAAGTAAGGAAATACTACAGCAACTTGGGCTTTTCACATAGGAAAGGTGACTGAGAGGTGACTTTATAGAAGTGGGTGGACTTGGGTCTTGCTTATTAACTATTGATGAATAATATGATTTCCTTGTCCTGCAGCCTAGCACTCAGCAACCCCGCCTCATTTAAATGAGCCAGTGAATTGCTGTGGAATGATGGTCTGGGGCTTCCACTTAAATCCTTCTGGCTAGTAGTCATACACACAACTGCTTGAGTTATAGTGCTCAGCTGCCCTACAGATTTTTATAATGGTTATTAGAGTAAACCATTTTTGCTGTGGCATATGCATCTTAACATTTTCAGAGACAGAGTAGAAAAAATGCTGTTTTTTGCCAGAGCGCTCAGGTTGTACAGCTTTACAGTGAGAACCATTCTAGCAAATTATGCAACATTTATGTATTTTTGCTTTTCTTGCCGTAAATGGGAGTTGTTGGTGTGATTGAGACATCACTGTTCTATAATTGACCTTGAGTCTATCTTAACCATCTCATTGACTTCCAAAAAATTTAACTCTTCCAGGGGAGAGTTTATAGTAAAAGTGGCTGTACTCAGTGGGGCGATTGGGGATTATTTATTCATTTCATTGGTATTAAGTACAGACACAGAGCTGCACTGCAGTGTGTGGACACCTGTTCCCTTGTTTTTAAAAAGTAAAAAGTAGGGTTGTGTTGTACAGAAGTTATGAAAATACCAAATATTTCCTCCCTTTATGGCTCAGCAAGTTTATCCAAGGGGTAGCTGAGCCATAAAGGCTAGCAGGGTCCAGGTTTGATCCCCAGTCTGTGCTGAATTAGCTGATCGCAGTTGGGACTGGCATCCATGGAACTTGTACCCCAACAACTCAATTCCATGAGGAGGGGGGGAAGCTTTGATGAGAAAGAAGAAGTGAGTTTAAGATTTTTTAAAAACTTACACATGTGACTAAAATGGGGGTTGGTGCAAGACTGAGTTCTTTGTTATCTTTTGTGCAGTGGCATGATGACGTAGTCTCAGGATAAGGGGTCGGCCATTTAAGACTGAGATGAGGAGAAATTTCTTCACTCAGGGTTGTGAATCTTTGGAATTCTCTACCCCAGAGGGCTGTGGATGCTCAGTTGATGAGTATATTCAAGACTGAGATTGATAGATTTTTGGACTCTAAGGGAATCAGGAGATATGGGGATCGGGCAGGAAGCTAGAGTTGAGGCCGAAGATCAGCCATGAGATTATTGAATGGTGGAGCAGGCTCGAGGGGCTGTATGGTTTACTCATGCTCCGAATTCTTATGTTCTTATGTGCTGTTCAAATAAAACCCTGTTTTCTGAAAACGGGAGAATCTTCCACTCAGCTGTAAACAATGTTTATTTTTAGGCCCAAAGCCCAAGTGTATTATATCGCGTGTTACATTGCTGCCAGAAGCTGGCAACTTGTTTTTGTCCTTGATTATGTGGTATATTTATTCAGTTCCTCTGATTACTTGGATATATTTACTATAGATGATCCCCAATATCTTACTATAGAACGGGGACGGTAGCATAGTGGTAATATCACTGGGCTAGCAATCCAGCGGCCTGGACTAATGATCCGGAGATGTGAGTTCAAATCCCACCTCGGCAGCTGGGGAATTTAAATTCAGTTAATTAAATAAATCTGGATTAAAAAGCTAATATCGGTAATGGTGACCCATCTGGTTCACTAATGTCCCACAATCAATGGATCAGATCAAAGCTCTGCAGTCCTGCCACGTCCAGTCGTGCATGGTGGTGGACCATTAAACAACTAATGAATATCCCCATCCTTAATGCAACCATCTTCAGCCAGAAGTGCCGAGTGGATAATCCATATCGGCCTACTCCCCACCATCACAGAAACCAGTCTTCAGCCAATTTGATTCACTCCACGTGATATCAAGGAACGGCTGAGCGCAAAGGCCCCGACAACATCCCTGCTACTTGTGCTCCAGAACTAGCCGCGCCTCTACCCAAGCTGTTCCAGTACAGCTACAACACTGGCATCTACCCGACAATGTGGAAAACTGCCCAGGTATGTCCTGTCCACAAAAAGCAGGACAAATCCAATCTGGCCAATTACCGCCCCATCAGTCTACTCTCAATCATCAGCAAAGTGATATCAACAGTGCTGTCAAGCGGCACTTACCAAAACTGAAGTCAATGGGAATCGGGCGGGGCAGGGGGGAACTCAACTCTCCACTGGCTGGAGTCATACCTAGCACAAAGGAAGATGGTTGTGGTGATTGAAGGACATCGCTGCAGGAGTTCCTCAGGGCAGTGTCCTAGGCCCAACTGCTTAATCAATGACCAACATAAGGGCAGAAATGGGGATGTTCGCTGATGACTACACAGTGTTCAGCGCCATTCACAACTCCTCAGATAATGAAGCAGTCCATGCCCGCATGCAATAAGACCTGGATGACATTCAGGTTTGGGCTGATAAGTGGCAGGTAACATTTGCGCCACAGAAGTGCCAGGCAATGACAACAAGCGAGAGTCTAACCACCGCCCCTTGACATTCAGTGGCATTACCATCACCGAATCCCCCAGCATCAACATCCTAGGGGGTCACCATTGACGAGACACTTAACTGAACCAACCACATAAATACTGTGGCAACAAGAGCAGGTCAGAGGCTAGGTATTCTGCAGTGAGTGTCTCACCTCCTGACTCCCCAAAGCCTTTCCACCATCTACAAGGCACAAGTATGGACTGTGATGGATTACTCTCCACTTGCCTGGATGAGTGCAGCTCCAACAACACTCAAGAAGCTCGACACCATCCAGGACAAAGCAGCCCACTTGATTGACACCCCATCCACCACCTTAAACATTCACTCCCTCCACCACCGGCATACCGTGGCTACAGTGTGCACCATCTACAAGATGCACTGCAGCAACTCGCCAAGGCTTCTTCGGCAGCACCTCCCAAACCCGCGACCTCTTCCATCTAGAAGGACAACTGCAGCAGGCACATGGGAACACCACCACCTCCAAGTCACACACCTTCCTGACTTGGAAATATATCGCCGATCCTTCATCGTCGCTGGGTCAAAATCCTGGAACTCCCTCCCTAACAGCACCATGGGAGTACCTTCACCACACAGACTGCAGCGGTTCAAGAAGGCAGCTCACCACCACCTTCTCAAGGGCAATTAGGGATGGGCAATAAATGCTGGCCTTGCCAGCGACACCCACATCCCATAAACGAATAAAAAAAATAATGGTTCCCATATTTGCTTAAGGAGTTTTTGTGATTGGCTCCTCATATGTTAAAATGATGAGAAGGATAGAGAAATCAGTAAATAGGACAGATTTCTCTTGCAAGTTTTAAGGCTGAAAACAAACCCTTAACTAATGTATCTCAGCACAAATACAGCCTTTAGTGTAGTTTTTATTTAAGTAATGTAACTTTTAAGTTGGAAAATGAGCACTGAGTTAGCTACCAACAAGACACACAGGAGTTCTGTTGCAGGCAATTAGGAAATTACACTATTGTTTATTCACTTTTTGGAACGGCAGGAGGATGCTAAGATTCTAAAGCTCACAGCAAAGCGAGAACACCTTGTGCTGATGAGGAAGATATAAGGTGTGAAAATATGTCATAAGTTGCTGACAACAAGATACTGTGTCATAAACTTGAACACAAACCAGTAAAAAAAAATTCTATTTATTCGTTCATGGGATGTGAGCGTCGCTGGCAAGGCCAGCATTTATTGCCCATCCACAGATGTTCATTAAAAATCTTAAAATGCAAACCACCTCCAGATGGAGAATACAAACTAACGAGATTCAGGGGGAGAGGAGGATGAGGAAAGAGGGTGTGGAAAAGACAACAGCAGCACCCTCCCAGCGGCATATACAAAGATAGTGACGCTAATAAGTAGGACCACCAGTTTATATAGGCAGGCTCTTTTGTTTTCTCTTTGCCCTTCTCCCCCAGCAAAGCTCTGGAGAGCAAAATAGAATGAATTGATTAAAACATGCATTAAATCCATGCTACATACCCAGAGTACTTTCCTGCCAGCACTGTGCAATCAAAGCATGTGTTGGCTTCACAGAATAGTGTTGATGCTCATACAGACTGTGTCGTAAACTTGAACACAAACCAGTAAAAAAATGTTTTATTTATTCGTTCATGGGATGTGGGCGTCGCTGGCAAGGCCAGCAGTTATTGCCCATCCCTAATTGCCCTTGAGAAGGTGAAGGTGAGCCGCCGCCTTCAACCGCAGTCCGTGTAGTAAAGGCACTCCCATAGTGCTGTTAGGGAGGGAGTTTGACCCAGCGATAATGAAGGAACGGCGATATATTTCCAAGTCCGGAAGGTATGTGACTTGAAGGGAAACTTGGAGGTGATGGTGTTTCCATGTACCTGCTGCCCTTGTCTAGGTGGTAGAGGTCACGGGTTTGGATGGACTGCTTTATTATCTGAGGAGTTGCGAATGGAACTGAACACTGCAGTCATCAGTGAACATCCCCACTTCTGACCATATGATGGAGGGAAGGTCATTGATGAAACAGCTGAAGATGGTTGGGCCTAGGACACTGCCCTGAAGAACTCCTGCAGCGATGTCCTGGGGCTGAGATGATTGGCCTCCAACAACCACAACCATCTTCCTTCGTGCTAGGTATGACTCCAGCCAGTGGAGAGCTTTCCCCCTGATTCCCATTGACTTCAATTTTACTAGGGCTCCTTGATGCAACACTCAGTCAATTGCTGCCCTGATGTCAAGGGCAGTCACTCTCACTTCACCTCTGGAATTCAGCTCTTTTGTCCATGTTTGGACCAAGGCTGTAATGAGGTCTGGAGCCGAGTGGTCCTGGCGAAACCCAAACTGAGCAGCAGTGAGCAGGTTATTGGTGAGTAAGTGGCGCTTGATAGCACTGTCGACAACACCTTCCATCACTTTGCTGATGATTGAGAGTCGACTGATGGGGCAGTAATTGGCCGGATTGGATTTCTCCTGCTTTTTGCAAGACCTTTTACCTAATGATTCCTACTAGCTGAAGTTATAAGGAAAATGGGCAAAAACTGTTTTAATTTCTCCTCATAAAACAGTTACATTTATAATATACAAATTTTCATTATTTGCTGCCATTAAAAAGCAATATTATAAAAGGTAGTTTTAAATACTATCTTGTATAGCAACCCCCATCTACAGATAGTTTCTGGGAAAGTGTGGTGTACGGATCAGAGCATTTAGCTATTGTATATTTGTGTCTCATTCCTGCAGTACAAGACTCCCTACCTAACATTGAGGAATTCTGCAGAGGTCAGTGGGTTTGTTATGCATCTTATCTCCTTGCATACCACATATAGATTTTTTTCCAATACACTACTTCAGTGGTTCCCCTTGGCAATATTATAGCAATGAAATCCCAGAGGCACTAGAATTCAGCAATAGTAAGAAACTGTTGTAGTTTTTTTCCTCTAGTTTTCCATCCTCCTATCCTGAAAATGCTGACTCTGGTTGGAATATGGTTCTATGGATACTGTTGACAGGGCTCTAGCTGTGCAGCTGTCCCTACCGAATATGTGAGCTAGACAGTGAATACTGACTAGAGGGCTATTTGACTTTGGATAACATCACAGCTCAACTTGATTTGTCCGAATGTGTATATTTCAGCAAGAATTAGCAGCTCTGATTTTTAAATATATTAACTTTAAAAATTAAACAGTGTTTTACTCTAGTGTGTTTGTTATTTTACTTAAGTTTAAGGTTGCAATATAAGCTCCTGTTTTAGGTCGTGCTTATACACTCCCTTAGATTCACTCATAGTTTATGAACTAATTTGAAAGTCTAAGCTTAAACTCACGCTTGTCAGTATTGGGAAGACCGAAGCCATTGTTTTCGGTCCCTGCCACAAACTCCGTTCCCTAGCCACTGACTCCATCCCTCTTCCTAACATCTGTCTGAGGCTGAAACGCACTGTTCGCAACTTTGATGTCATATTTGACCCTGCAATGAGCTTCTGACCACATATCCGCAGCATAACAAAGACCGCCTACTTCCACCTCCGTAACATCGCTCGTCTCCGCCCTTGCCTCAGCTCATCCGCTGCTGAAACCCTCATCCATGCCTTTGTTACCTCTAGACTTGACTATTCCAACGCACTCCTGGCTGGCCTCCCACATTCCACCCTACGTAAACTTGAGGTCATCCAAACTCGGCTGCCCGTGTCCTGACTCTCACCAAGTCCTGTTCGCCCATCTCCCCTGTGCTTGCTGACCTACATTGGCTCCCAGTTAAGCAGCGCCTCGATTTCAGAATTCTCATCCTTGTTTTTAAATCCTTCCATGGCCTCGCCCCTCCCTATCTCTGTAATCTCCTTCAGCCCCACAACCCCCCGAGATATCTGCGCTCCTCTAATTTTGCCCTCTTGAGCATCCCTGATTATAATCGCTCAACCATTGGTGGCCGTGCCTTCTGTTGCTTCGGCCCTAAGCTCTGGAATTCCCTGCCTAAACCTGTCTGCCTCGCTACCTCTCTTTCCTCCTTTAAGACGATCCTTAACATCTAACTCTTTGACCAAGCTTTTGGTCACCTGCCCTAATTTATCCTTAAGTGGCTCGGTGTCAAATTTTTTGTCTTAAAATACTCCTGTGCAGCGCCTTGGGACGTTTTACTACGTTAAAGGCACTATATAAATACAAGTTGTTGTTGTTGCTGTCTGATAATCAACTAGTAACTGTTCTTCTTAGGGGGGGGAGATAAGTTGGGACTTTTTAGGGTTAAGGTGGCTCCAAGATGACATGCCAGATGATGGAAATTCAGAAGCAAGTCAACTTTCTGTGACCGATTCAGTAATCCAGTATCTAAATGAGGCAGGTTTGCAGCATTCCTGGGCATTGTTAATTGATTTTCCAGCCCTTCTCACTAATGGAACCTCAATTTTAAATAGGTTAATGGGCTAACCCCGATGTTAAAATAACATTGATTGGAAAAGCCAGTTGTACGTCTAGATTTCTCAGTAGGTTGATTTGAAGACTCTTAAGCATGATGATGACTATTCATACGTGTCAGATACCCACTGGCCAAAAATAAGTTAGGTTCCGCGTGTAACACTCTTAGATATATGTTCTTTAAATGCTTTTTTCTTGATGAACTAAAACATTATAATGACTGTTATTGAAATAGTGCAAATAATGTTATGGTGTAGTTGTCCTCATTTGGTTTAATTGTTGAAGGGGGCATGGAATGCTTGTTCAAATACAATTTTAATGGAGAAAACGGTATATGTGACACTGATCCCTAATGTGTACTTCAGATTATAGGAAGGGATAGAGAGGAGGGAAACTGGTTGAGGATTAAAGTGAGCTCCGGTCTCCAACTATTTTTTGGGGGAGCAGCTGGGAGTAAATGGAATGCTAATACAGGAAACTCTTTATTAACCGGCACCGACGGGACCGGCGTGGTGCCGGTTAATCAAAAAGTCCGGATAATGGAGAGTTATATTTCCCAACGTACGAGAGCCCCGTACACACTGAAATGCGCCTGCATTCGGAGCTCCGTCTCCCCGGGGACCGCCAGCTGACCATCTGTCGTGTCCGCTGCCTACCCGGGCTGCACATTTCCCCTCCCAATCTACATGCTCCGATTCAAGGCAAACGCCTCGGGGTTTTTTTTAAAGTTATTTTTAAAGGAGAGATGAAGGAAAACCCCGGTTACCTACTCAAGAATTTTGCCGGTTAAGAGAGATTTCCGGTTATTTGGGTGCCGGTTAAAAGAGAGTTTCCTGTAGTGAGATGAATGACAGTGGAGCAAGGGGGTGGGGAAGATACTGAGCAAATACTTCAAAGGGGAAAAGGCAGGAGTAGTAATGTGAGGGGTGGTACAAAGTGGATTGAACAGTAGGAAAGTGAAAAGGCAGGGAACATGATGGGAACGAGAGTGGTGGCAAGCACGAGTGATTAGGGAAGGAGACAGAAAGGGAGCTATATTTACAGCAAGACCACAATCTCAAGTGCAGCTTGCAGCTATTGGTCTCCTTTCCCTATCACAATACATCATCCCATCCTTCACCTCCCACATGAAAAGTAATTAAAAAAAAAAAAGAAAACTATGAGAGAGAAGCAGAAGAGGACAGAGAGAAGTGAAGAATTAAAAGGAGAGGAGAAAGGGAGCAACAAAAGCAGAAGAGGAGAGACAGAGAAAAACAGACATCAGAGATGGGTATGACAGTGTCCACATCCTCTGATTTACTGTGTACCATACCCTAGGAGATCAATTAGTATATAATTAATATCAGTATGTCTGTTGCATTTTTATTGAAAAGTCCTATGTGAGCCGTTGACACTTTTTGTAATGGTCGAATAGGTTTTGCAATATTAATGGGGCAGAAATTCGGGTCCCCACGGGTGAGTACGCGCCGTGTACTTACCCGTAAGGCCAACAAAAGTGCCGGTACTGTGCATGCGCTGGAAACCGGAACTTCCGTTCCCTTGAAGGAAGGGGTTCACAGGTCAAACGCGTGCGCCGGAGAGGCAGCGCGTAGACATGGAGCGTCGGCTTTTTTTTTACAGGTTTCTCCGTGCGGGTAAGTCCCTAGCAGCTGCGCGTGGAAAAAGCAGGTGCAAGGCCTGCTTTTAACAAGGTAAGAGGTGAATTAAGTAAAATTGAAACATTTTTTCCACAGGTTTATCATTTTTAAATACTTTAAAGAAAGGTAAGTTTATTTTTAGCCCCGTTAAAAACTTTAATACATTTTTTTTAAATTTAAATTTTTGTTTAAAATAGTTAATTTATGTAATTTATAGTTATTTTAAAAATGTGATTTAAAAAAAAAATTTATTTGAAGTTTTACTTAGGTTTTGGGGCCGATCTCTATTCATAGATTTGACAGGTCTTCCTGTCAAATCTATGAATGGAGATTCCCTGCTCCGATTGGCTCCCCATGGACCACGTGATCCCAGGGGATGCTGCGAACTAGCTTCGCCGTTGGGATACGCGAGCACTGCACACCGGCAGCTGGAGGAGGCCCAGGATCGGAATCCCATGCGGGCCCACAGCACAATGGCAGGCGCGCTATGTAAGTGCACCTGCTATGCTTGCACCCGCGGGAAGCCTCCAACCTGAATTTCTGGGCCCAAGTGACACACTGTGCTTTTTATTCTGCATGCAGTTGCAGATCTGGCCTAGAGGTGGCGCTGTGGAGCAGTTTTTAAAAACTTTCCCATCACTCTGCCAGCCATGCTGATTTTCTATTGTGCGAGGGTAAGTAACCAGGTAAGTATTGACTTTTTAATTTTACTTTTTAAGTTCTTATTTTTAGCTCTATTTTTCTAACTTTTTCCCCCTTACTGGATTTCCCAGGCCTCTAACTCTCCCACCAGACCCTCAGGCCTCCAGCTCCCTCATTTCAGCCCACTAGGGTCTCCCAATGCTCCATTGTGCCTGCTTGTACATCCCACAGCTTCTATTTTGATCCGTACAGGACACTCGATAATGCTATTTCTGCCAGTGCCACCATTTTGTACCTTGGGATTCCCATCCCCTTTTGCCCATTTGGACCTCTGAGGTATTGGGGACAGTGAAAGCCAGAGACGCAGAGCACCATTAGGAGGGAGAATAGGTGGGTATGTGTAGAGACTGCAAGAAAAGTGCATATAAGGGTGCATTGAGAGAGGGGAACATAAGGGTAGCAAGTAAGGGGAATAAGGTGGCAGTAAAACAAGGGGACAGCAAGTGAGGGGAATATCAATGGAGGGGGGACATGGGCAGCAAGAGAGAGAGGGTGAAGAGCAGTAATAGAGTAAGATATAGGGGGCCATAAAGAGGATGGTGGGGGAAGTAACAAAGTCGGACGTATCAGAGGAGTAGGATCGGGGGCAGCACGAGAAAGGGGATTAAGGACAGCAAGAGGGGGGGACTTAGGGAGGCAGACATCTGACTTCCCATGAGCAGCACCACAGCTGATTTACTAGTATTTTTTTTAACAACTGAAAATATGTGGCTATCTGTAAACATTCAAGAGGAAATGAAGTTTACTTCTTTTCTTGTCTCCATGTTCTAATCTCAAGATGCCTTTTGGTAGACCTAAAGATGTGGGTAGGTTATGTTGTATTACATGTAGTGTGTCTTTTATAATGCTTGTATTTTGAAAATACTAAATATGTACAATATATGGCTGTGACTTGATGCTCCAATGTTAAAACAACAATTAAGCGGCAGGTGGTGAGAGAACCAACACGAGGGGAAAAACCTACTTGACCTCATCCTCACCAATCTACCTGTCGCAGATGCATCTGTCCATGACAGTATTGGTAGCAGAGACCACTGCACGGTCCTTGTGGAGAAGTCGTCCGTCTTCACACTGAGGACACCCTCCATCATGTGTGGCACTACCAGCGTGCTAAATAGAATAGATTCAGAACAGATCTAGCAGCTCAAAACTGGGCATCCATGAGGCGCTGTGGGCCATCAGCAGCAGCAGAATTGTATTCCATCACAATCTGTAACCTCATGGCCCGGCATATCCCTCACTCTACCATTACCATCAAGCCAGGGGACCAACCCTGGTTCAATGAGGAGTGCAGAAGGGCATGCCAGGAGCAGCACCAGGTGTACCTAAAAATGAGGTGCCAACCTGGGGAAGCTGCAACACAGGATTACATACATGCTAAACAACGGAAGCAGCATGCTTTAGACAGAGCTAAGCGATCTCACAACCAACAGATCAGATCAAAGCTCTGCAGTCCTGCCACTTCCAGTTGTGAATGGTGGTGGATAATTCAACAACGAACAGGAGGAGGAGGCTCCATGAATATCCCCATCCTCAATGATGCCGGAGCCCAGCACGTGAGTGCAAAAGACAAGGCTGAAGCATTTGCAACCATCTTCAGCCAGAAGTGCCGAGTGGATGATCCATCTCGGCCTCCTCCCGAGGTCCCCACCATCACAGATGCCAGTCTTCAGCCAATTCGATTCACTCTACGTGATATCAAGAAACAGCTGAGCGCACAGGATATAGCAAAGGCTATGGGCCCCATAACATCCCGCCTGTCGTGCTGAAGACTTATGTTCCAGAACTAGCCATGCCTCTAGCCAAGCTGTTCCAGTACAGCTACGACACTGGCATCTACCCGACAAAGTGGAAAACTGCCCAGGTATGTCCTGTCCACAAAAAGCAGGACAAATCAAATCCAGCCAATTACCGTTCCGTCAGTCTACTCTCAATCATCAGCAGAGTGATGGAAGATGTCGTCGACAGTGCTATCAAGCAGCACTTACTCACCAATAATCTGCTCAGTTTGGGTTCTGCCAGGACCACTCGGCTCCAGAACTCATTACAGCCTTGGTCCAAACATGGACAGAAGAGCTGATTTCCAGAGATAAGGTGAGAGTGACTGCCCTTGACATCAAGGCAGCATTTAACTGAGTGTGGCATCAAGGAGCCCTAGTAAAATTGAAGTCAATGGGAATCAGGGGGAAAACTCTCCCCTGGCTGGAGTCATACTTAGCACAAAGGAAGATGGCTGTGGTTGTTGGAGGCTAATCATCTCAGCACCAGGACTTCCTCAGGGCAGTTTCCTAGGCCGAACCATCTACAGCTGCTTCATCAATGACTTTCCCTCCATCATAAGGTCAGATGTGGGGTGTTTGCTGATCATTGCACAGTATTCACTTCCATTTGCAACTCCTCAGATAATGAAGCAGTCCATGTCGTCATTCAGCTAATGTGAGAAGTCGCACAACACCAGGTTATAGTCCAACAGTTTTATTTGAAATCACAAGCTTTCGGAGCGCTGCTCCTTCGTCAGGTGACGAAGGAGCGGCGCTCCGAAAGCTTGTGATTTCAAATAAAACTGTTGGACTATAACCTGGTGTTGTGCGACTTCTCACATTTGTCCACCCCAGTCCAACACCGGCATCTCCACATCATGGTCATTCAGCAAGACCTGGACAACGTTCAGGCTTGGGCTGATAAGTGGAAAGTAACATTTGTGCTGCACAAGTGCCAGGCAATGACTATCTCCAACAAGAGAGAGCCTAACCACCTCCCCTTGACATTCAACGGCATTACCATCGCCGAATCCCCCACCATCAACACCCTGGGGGTCACCATTGACAGGAAACTTAACTGGACCAGCCACATAAATACTGTGGCTACAAGAGCAGGTCAGAGGCTGGGTATTCTGCAGCAAGTGACTCACCTCCTGACTCCCCAAAGCTTTTCCACCATCTACTGTACAAGGCACAAGTCAGAAGTGTGATGGAATACTCTTCACTTGCCTGGATGAGTGCAGCTCCAACAACACTCAAGCTTGACACCATCAAGGACAAAGCAGCCTGCTTGATTGGCACCCCATCCACCACCTCAAACATTCACTCCCTCCACCACCGGCGTACTGTGGCTGCAGTGTGTACCATCTATAAGATGCACTGCAGCAACTCGCCAAGGCATCTTCGACAGTACCTCCCAAACCCGCGACCTCTACCACTTAGGAGGACAAGGACAGCAGGCGCATGGAAACACCATCACCTGCAAGTTCCACTCCAAGTTCTACACCATCCTGACTTGGAAGTATATCGCCGATCCTTCATCGTCGCTGGGTCAAAATCCTGGAACTCCCTCCCTAACAGCACTGTGGGAGTACCTTCACCACATGGACTGCAGCGGATCAAGAAGGCGGCTCACCATCACCTTCTCAAGGGCTAGTAGGGATGAAGAATAAATGCTGGCCTTGCCTGCGACGCCCTCATCCCAGGAACTAATAAAAATAAAACCTGCTTCCCCCTCATAGTTATAGCTCACAAAATACATTCTGGGGATTTATTGAAGTTTGAAGAAAACGAATGTCTTCAACTGCATTAACACTGAATGCACCCATATGAATTGACGAAGTTCTGATGAAAGTTCATCAACCTGAAACGTTAACTCTGTTTCTCTCTCCACAGATGCTGCCTGACCTGCTGAGCATTTCCAGCATTTTCTGTTTTTATTTCAGATTTCCAGCATCTGCAGTATTTTGCTTTTATATTATATATGAACTGTCAGTTGTGTTTTAACTTGGCTGAAAATTTGGTTATTTGCAAAACTCTACTATTTTTAAACGTTCAGTTTTCATTGGATAATGCAGGACAAGGAAATGTGGTATAACAACAGAAAACGCTGGAAAAACTCAGCAGGCCAGGCAGCATCCATGGAGAGAGAAACAGAGTTAACGTTTCAGGTCGAAGACCTTTCGTCAGAAATGTGGTGCCTGTTGCAGAACCTTAATGTTTCTTTTGTGATTATTTCTGTATGTTAAATATATTAGTGCAATAAATTGGATTCCCGATAAAGTAGATTTTGCCCCGAAGCTGTGATTAATTTTAGACGCATAAAACATAATCCTTGTACCACAGGCAGATCTAAAAGATAAATTTTTTACTTGTATAGGTGTAAGGAAAACAAAATATATTTAGCATTTTATGAATAACATAGCTACAGTAGTAGGTGTGTGACAAACTTCCTCTTCTAAACCTATTAAATCTTTTGAAGTCAGGTTTTCAGACTTAACGATATTACATTCAAATATTATAATTGACTATTTTACATACAATGCACCATTACATATTTTGTGTTGGTGTGGTGCTTAACAGGATTCAGAGGGCTCAATTTTAATAATGGACGTGGGTTGAGGGTGGGCCCGTTGCTAGGCAGCTTTCGGACCCGCACCCGGCTGCCGACTCCCAGCACTTCTGATTTTGGCTTCATTGGTCTCGTTACGGCCGACGTGCGGGTCCCTCCAGGCAATTGCTTGGAGGATGTCAGTTTCTCGTGTCTGACGCGTTGTTTGTTTGAAAATTTAAAGGGGCCATGTCCTCATTGCATACAAATGTCATTGGGATGGCTTGATGCTGTATTATCTTGAAAGGGGATGTTAACAGCGTCTGTTCCGAGCAAAATTTAATGAATGATATTGCTGGTCATATTATTCCAGAAAGAGATTCATGATTTTTTGATATATGACTTTATTATCTGACTATGAAATTAAAAAGATGCCAGATGTGTTCCAAATATTTGCTTAGTGATATTAATGCTTTTTTCTCTTAAAGGTGCTGGGAGCTGCAGGAATGGCAGCCCCAAAAACTAAGGCTGCACCCAGGTTCAATGAGGGCTCTCTCCATGCTCTTGTTGAGGGAGTTAGAGGAAGTCAGGAGTTCCTCTTCCCTGGAAACGGAAGGAGGAGGCCTCCTCAGCAAACCAAGGCAGCTTGGCTGCAAATTGCTGAGGAGGTGAGCTCGAGATCTGTGTGCAGACGCACATGGGTTTAGTGTCGAAAAAGATTTAACGATCTGCTGAGATCACCTAAAGTGTGGCCTCTCTCTTCTGGGAAATGGAAGTTCAAGAGTGAAGGCTCGGGGCGATTTCCATGTAGAATGTTGGTGGTGACACTGAGCGCAAACCACCGTTTATTGGACAGATGATGCCTGGGGTTTGAGACTGTCGGACTTATATTCATCTCCATGTGCCAGCCACCTGTGGTTGAAGCGTGAGCTTACATGAATCTGGCATGGCTGAGTGCATCCCTTGCCTGACGGCCATCAATGTGGTCGCCTGCTGCTGGATTGGCCACATCCGGCCCCGCAAGGCATCACTCCCCGTCCTCCTACTCATCCTCCTCCTCGTCCTCTTCATCTTCCTCCAAGGAGGCTGCGTGCTGAGCCACTTATTCATCCGGCAACACTAAGCCGCGCTGCTCTTCCTCCGAATCTGACGACCAGGATGAGAGGATGTAAATGGTTCCCATCCCGTTGTTATAGATTTCAAAGTTGTTGCATTTGAATGCCAGCCATGTTACAGGAGCACTTTTAAAGTGCTGCACCAATAATGACTGCAAATCATGTCCTCCACCAACTCGTCTCCTTGCAGCTGGACTGTTTCTGACAAGACGGGAAACAGGAGCCAAAGGCACAAAAATGGGAAACCTCTATCAAAATAGGATTATCAAGGCAGTTAACAGGCTCTTAACTGCCTTAACGACCTGTCCCACCGGTTGGAGTCGGGTCAGTTTGGGAGCAGCTGAACAGACACTCCCGAAAATTGGGTGGAGGCGGGTTGGAGGCGGGTGGGGTGTCTGAAGCCATTTTTCCAGCTGACCCGCCTCCAAACCCGCCTCCTCAGGGCTGTTAAAATCGAGCCCATATTATTCAATTAATAATAAAAACACATATGTGTCTGCAAAGTTTCTCTCAACTTGCAAAGTTTGCAGAGAAATGCATCTGTTAGCGAAGGTGTACAAATAACCAGTCAGCATGAACAGATCACTGGAAATCTTTGCAAGTTCCAGCAATGCAGCTGTCAACAATTTTAGTCAATGAACCAATTTGGTCTCCGATCAAAGGCACAATGTGCTTTTTTAATTATCAGTGAAACAAAACTATTTAAAATTTGTGACAGTGGGAATAGTGGAAAGAGGCGGATATTGTACCTGACCTGGTACCTTAATTTTTAACAAATATTTTCCATAAGTAACAAACAAGTAAAACTGACAACATGGAAGAAATGTGCGCTGAACATTCTGAGGGATGATGTCTGTTACTAAAAAGACAGTGAAGCTTTCAAAGGGCCTTTGTGTTTGAAGAGGAAGGTTTACTCCAAAGCAGTTTTTACTATCTATTTACAAACTCTGTCAGGATATTTTTTATATTTGTTCTTGGGATGTAGGCAGAGCTGGCAAAGCTGCATTTATTGCCCATTCCTGGTTGCCCTGAGAAGATGGTGATGGGCCTACTACTTGTGCAGGTGGTGTTAGTGAAGTATTCCAACATTTTGACCCAATGTTGACTCTATCGCCCATTAAGCATTGGATCTAGAAGTTTCAGATGCAAGTATTATTGTCCACATGCTCCTCATTGATCCATTTGATGATTTCTACTCATTTGAATTCAACATCCTCTAGCCAGTGCAATATCTCTGACTTCAGAGCTGTTATGTAAGAAAATTACTGATGTATAAAACATTTTAAAGAAAATTACTGACAGTGGTGTGTTGCGTTATTGGACAGCTCTAGTGCATCACCAAGCGGCTAGCTGAGGCCTGGGAGAAAATCACCAGCATGTTGTTATGACTGGGGTTTGGCGTATAGCAATGAGATCCTAAAGAAAGGAAAGGAATCCAATTTATGAATGGGCGTGGAATGTTTAAAAAAAAAATTGTAGCCCTAAATCAAATTGCTTCACATTTTCTATGCCTGCTCTAGAAAATGAATTCAAATTGCAAATTCTGTGGAATATGTTTTCCTCTGTCCACTAATTCTAGTGAAAAGGCAGACATGAGTATAAATTGATATTTTCTGCTTTATACTCATGTCTACTATTTTGCTAAAATTAATGAACAGAGAAAATGTGGTTTATTTTATGGCATTAAAAGTCTCATTTAATTTCCTTTCGAGGATAGTATACATGATTACTGTGCATTTGTAATGTTAATTATTTGCTGTAGCATCTTGTGATGTGACATACTTTGTATCTCTTTTTGTTGTGGTGCAGTAGTTGCAGATCAGCATACCTGTACTTTATCTGACAATGAATCTCCTACTGATCTCGAGCATTGATTACAAGAGTGTTCACTGTCATTTGAATATTACTTATCTGACATGCTCTTGCTTTATTATTTGAGTTTCTACGGAGCTTGAGATAGAGCTGAAGCTACAGCAGGACAGGTGTGTGATATCTGTATAGATAATGCCATGTGTCACAACAGAGAGTTTAACTTGCAGTTTTCTGTGTCTGCTCATCTTGTTAGACAGGTCGCTTATTTCAGTGTCATTGGATCTTGAGTGCAATGTGTTTGGTTCAGTTTATCAGAAAGCCTGGATTGTGTTAGGAACGTTAGGATAGATGGTGTCACATATGAAGTTTGAGCAGTTTTTCCATCCAAATCTTAAGATTTGGTTAAGCCATTTAGTCTACAATTTGATATTAACTTATATGTTTTATGATTTTGCTCATCAAGGTAAGGAATTGCAGTACTGGGAAATTTAAATATTTTAAAATTATAGTCACCTAGCACTTCTAGATCAGGTATAGCACACCGACTGCAAAGTAAAGCTCCCTTTACTCTACTCCAACAACATGTCTGTGAAGAGCAGGCGCTACTGCAACATTACAATTGTCTCCATTTTCCACATCAAACATTCTTAGGCACACTTGCCAACTTAGTAACAAAACGCTGACCAATGTCTTTTTTTAAAAAGCTGACAGTTCAAGAAGGGCTCTGATTATAAGCCTATGGTGGGTTGTGGGGCCGGGGGGGGCAGTCCTGGAGCATAGTCCCTGTAAAATTTAGAATTTTTGCATTGGAAATGGTGCATTCTAGTCAATGTTAAGCACTTTTATACTTCTCAATTGAAAAACTTTTAATCTTTGAAAAAAGGAAAAGCAAAATGGCAATTGGATTTTTAACAGATCATCACTTCCGCAAAAGCTACCTCAACACTCGCTGGCCCACATTCACACCCCCTGCCCCAGTTTACAGTTGCATTCTATTTCTGGGCACTGTTCAGAGACACTACCCCCTACTGGTACTTTTCTTCCTCTTCGCCCGCTCCAAACCCACTTCAGGTTGGAACTCTTCTTCCACCATGTACACCACCCCCCGCCCCCCCATCCAGTTCAAACCGGCACTCTTCTATCCTTACCCATTCACACTGGCACTCTTTCCTTCCTTCGCCTCATACTGCATTGTTTTCCCCCTTAGTTCAAGCTGGGACACTTTTCCCCCTCCTCGTAGTTAATGCTAGCACACTGCCCCCACTGCCTCTCAGTTAATGCTCACATTCTCCTTCCTTTCCACCACCACCACCACCATGCATGTATTTATATAGTGCTTTTAACATAATAAAATGTCCCAAGGTGCTTCACAGAAGCGTTATCAAACAAAATTTGACACCGAGCCACATACTCCCAAAATCCGCCCTTTGCCCCTCTCTTCATTTTCCTTATTCTTTCATGATCATTAATTTCCCTCCCCTTCCATCGCCCCTTCTTTGTCAGCCAGTGCCTCCTTCTCCCTTCCCTTCATTGCCATCCATTTCCCCTCTTTCCCCCTCCTCTCTGTGCCACATCTACTTGAGTTCTTCTGCTAATGGAAGTGATTCCAGCTGTTGCATACTTTAGGGCTGAATATCCTGTTCTTATGTAAATTCTCACCTATAGTATGTTGTGGCCAGAATCACTTCTGCTAGCTGTAGAACTCTGCCAGAAGCTGTACTGAGGGCAGAAGGGCTCGGACCTCATTGATTTTTCACAGCAAACGCTGACGCATGCATTGGGCCCCCAGAATGCTGCCTGCCAATATGAAATGCTGACAATTGACAGATGTTTATGGCTTTCTCTGAGATTGATAGTTTTTTGGCAAATTCTAGGCAGTTTTGTGCCATGAACCTGCACTCATTTGTTTGTGACTGCTGAAATAGTTTAATTTGGCACCTTTACAACAGGCAGAGAAAATAGAATGTCATCTGGCACTTCAATCTGGGATAGAATTCGGACTTAGTTTCAGGAAGTGGAAGAATGTTGGCTGTGCTTAATGCACAATTCGTCTCCGTCTCCTAAATGTGGTTTTCTAATAAATACCTCTGTTTTAGAGACACAAAATAATTTCCTTCTTGTATCCTCCTATGACTCATGTGATTGTATCCTGTAATTGTCGCAGACTCCTAATTAGGTCAAAACTCTTAGTGTTCTGTGGCACCAAGTTGGTGCTCCTCTGCACCATGCTAGCATTATTTACTATTATTGGGTTTTTATATTTGAGACTTAGGTTGCTCATTACTTAGAAGGTTGTAATTTGGTCTTGGGGTAATGATGATATCCACCAACCCTCAAGCTTCACTGGTGACTTATGATTTTACTTAAACTCCTAAAGTGAATTAGAGGCTCCTAGAATGAATTGGAGCCTTATTGCTTGCAGCCATGCATAACTTTGTATAAAATGTACCAAGATTGTTGACCTAATATTGTTTGCTTGCCTGTCAATTCCTTTGTTGTTCTTTCCATCATGTGATTAGGGTAGAGGGTCTGACTGGATTGGACCATTGCTGGCAAGTTACTAGTGTCTTAACTGAAAGAGTGAACGCCTGGATATATTTAAGATGGGTGGGGGGGGGGGGGGGGGGGGTGGCGGGATTTGTTAAGATGCAAACTCTGCCTCGATTTCTGACATTTTAAAGTGCTAGAATATTTTGATCCAGCAATTGTATGCAGTCTTTCTTCCACCCTTTTTCTGTTTTGGGATCATCTGTGCCAGTACTTTGCAAGACCCGATCAAAATTTAGGGCCCTTGAATTTTTGCAGCTTAAAGCACCTAATCCCTTTAACAGATCAATTAATTTTTAATAGTTCATGAATGCATTAGGATGTGAATACCGTAAAAATAAAAAGTATAGAATGAGAGTAGCTGCTAACTGCTGGAATTCAATCTTTTCACACCTGTTTTTAGCATGTCTGGAAATCTTGGTTCCACTTCATTGTATACCTGTGCAGAACATCTGCCTTCTCATCTTCAAAGCTGAAAGATTTAATGCGGTGGCTAACTGATGCATTTTGCTTCTAGGCAAATGTTAGAGACAGTCTCATTATCAGAACCCTGTCTCATAGATCACAGCTACAGTCGAACATTTTTTTTGGTCAACCCATTTTAATTGATGTTTTAACAAAAATGTTTGAAGCATTGAGTGCTGATTATGGCAGGGCCATTGGCATGGGATTACTGAGCCTGATGGTTAGGGAGCTGAATTAATGTTAGAGATGGGATGAGGTTTGAGAATGATTCAGCATCATTATTTTAAGAGGATGATTAAACTCCATGTTTTAACATTCCAACCAGTTTTATTCCCTTTCTCCCTGCTTTACCTGAAGGCACTATCTCATGCTGGGAGGCAGAACCTCCGTGTTCCAGGGTTCTTGTGCAAGTGGCCATTCCTGCTTTTTTTCCCTTTTTTAAAAAATTTGTTTGTGGGATGTGGGCGTCGCTGGCAAGGCCAGCATTTATTGCCCATCCCTAAATGCCCCATAGAAGGTGGTGGTGAGCCGCTGCCTTGAACTGCTGCAGTCCGTGTGGTGAAGGTACCTGTTAGGGAGGGAGCTCCAGGATTTTGACCCAGTGACGATGAAGGATCAGCGATATACTTTCAAGTCAGGATGGTGTGTGACTTGGGGGAGAACTTGGAGGTGGTGGTGTTCCCATGCACCTGCTGCCCTTGTCCTTCTAGGTGGAAGAGGTCGTGGGTTTGGGAGGTGCTGTCAAAGAAGCCTTGGTGAGTTGCTGCAGTGCATCTTGTAGATGGTACACATTGCAGCCACGGTACGCCGGTGGTGGAGGGAGTGAATGTTTAAGGTGGTGGATGCGGTGCCAGTCAAGCGGGCTGCTTTGTCCTGGATGATGTCGAGCTTCTTGAGTGTTGTTGGAGCTGCACTCATCCAGGCAAGTGGAGAGTATTCCATCACACTCCTTACTTGTGCCTTGTAGATGGTAGAAAGGCTTTGGGGAGTCAGGAGGTGAGACACTCGCCACAGAATACACAGCCTCGAACTGCTCTTGTAGGCACAGTATTTATGTGGCTGGTCCAGTTAAGCATTCTCTCCTCGAGTCAGAGGGTTGTGGGTTCAAACCCTGTAGGATTTGGGGATATAATGCAGACTGACACTTCAGTGGAGTCCTGAAGGAGTGTTGCATTGTTGGAGGCGCTGTGTCTTGGATGAGACATTAAACCAAGGACCCCACCTTGCATGTTCTTCCTTTCTTTCTAGTAGAGCTGATTGGCCAGTGATCAGACACAGCCAAGATTAACTGACATCACAGTCCCAGGATCAAACCTGGGACTTTCCTAGTCTGTATGGCCCAGTATCACAACAGGCAGCACATGATTCATCAGTGGAGTGCTGAAATTCCCAGCAAACGATGATGAAGTATTATCTCTTTGTGCTATATCTAGCCAGTAAATTTAACAAAAAAGTTTCTAATTTCTTTGGAAAGTTTTGAAACGTTGCTGGGAAATGTGTATTTTAAAAAGTAAAGCAAGCTTTTATAGAAACCCTAGTGAACTGGTCAAAAATTGTTGGCTCAAAGGTAAGTGATTTTTGTGTTCTTTTAGCTCTGTTTCTGGTTCTGCCCCTGTCTTTGGTTTTGGTTAATGCCATGTACTTGGAAATTCGTAGAATCATAGAATGATACAGTACCGAAGGAGGCCATTCGGCCCATTGCCTTTGCCGGCTCTTTTGTAGAACAATCCAATTAATCCCATTCCCCTGCTCTTTCCCCATAGACCTGTAATTTTATTCCTTGCAAGTATTTATCCAATTCTCTTTTGAATGATACTATTGAATCTGCTTCTACCACCCTTTCAGGCAGTGCATTCCAGGTCACAACAACTCGCTGTGTAAAAAAAAAAAAAATGTTTCCTTGTGTTGCCTCTGGTTCTTTTGCCAATCACCTTAAATCTGTGTCCTCTGGTTACCGACCCTTCTGCCGCTGGAAACAGTTTCTCCTTATTTACTCTATCAAAACCATTCATGATTTTTAAACACCTCTATCAAATCTCCTCTTAACCTTCTTTGCTCTAAGGAGAACAACCCCAGCTTCTCTAATCTCTCCATGTAATTGAAGTCCCTCATCCCTGGTACCATTCTGGTAAATCTCGTCTGCACCCTCTCTAAGGCCTTGACATCCTTCCTAAAGTGCGGTGCCTAGAATTGAACACAATACTCCAGCTGAGGCCTAACTAGTGTTTTATAAAGGCTCAGCATAACTTCCTTGCTTTTGTTCTCTATTCCTCTATTAATAAAGCCAAGGATCCCATCTGCTTCTTTAACAGCTTTCTCAACTTGTCCTGTCACCTTGAAAGATTTGTGTACGTACACCCCCAGGTCTCTCTCTTCCTGCACTTCCTTTAAATTTGTACCATTTAGTTCATATTGCCTCTCATCATTCTTCCAACCAAATTGTATCACTTCACACTTCTCTGCATTGAATTTCATCTGCCATGTGTCTGCCCATTTTACCAGTCTGTCTATGTCCACCTGAAGTCTGTTTCTGTCCTCCTCATTGTTTACTACAATTCCAAATTTCGTGTCATCTGCAAATTTTGAAATTATGCCCTGTCTACCCAAGTCCAGGTCATTAATATATGTCAAAAAGAGCAGTGGTCCCAACACCGACCCCTGGAGGGTCACCACTGCACACTTCCCTTCAGTCTGAAAAAGAACTGTTCACCAATACTCTCTGCTTTCTGTCCCTTAGCCAATTTTGTATCCATGCTGCCGCTGTCCCTTTTAATCCCATGGGCTTTAATTTTGCTAACAAGTCTATTATGTGATACTTAATCAAACACCCTGTGAAAGTCCATAAGCACAACATCAACCACACTGCCGTCCTCAGTTCCCATGGATTGGAGGGTAGCTAATGTAACCCCACTATTTAAAAAAGGTGGGAGAGAGAAAACGGGGAATTATAGACCGGTAAGCCTGACATCGGTAGTGGAGAAAATGCTAGAGTCCATTATAAAAGATGTAATAGCAGAGCACTTGGAAAATAGTGACAGGATCGGACAAAGTCAACATGGATTTACAAAAGGTAAATCGTGCCTGACTAATCTACTGGAATTTTTTGAGGATGTAACTGGTAGAATAGATAAGGGAGAACCAGTGGATGTGGTGTATTTGGACTTTCAGAAGGCTTTCGATAAGGTCCCGCATAAGAGATTAGTGTGCAAAGTTAAAGCACATGGGATTGGGGGTAAGGTACTGACTTGGATAGAGAACTGGTTGGCAGACAGGAAGCAAAGAGTTGGAATAAATGGGTCTTTTTCCGAGTGGCAGGCAGTGACTAGTGGGGTACCGCAGGGATGGGTGCTAGGACCCCAGCTATTCACAATATATATTAATGATCTAGACGAGGGAACTAGATGTAATATCTCCAAGTTTGCAGACGACACAAAGCTGGGTGGGCGTGTGTGTCGTGAGGAGGATGCACAGAAACTCCAGTATGATTTGGACAGGTTGGGTGATTGGGCAGATGCATGGCAGATGCAGAATAATGTGGATAAATGCGAGGTTATCCACTTTGGTGGCAAAAACAGGAAGACAGATTATTATCTGAACGGCAATAGATTGGGAAAAGGAGAAGTGCAACGAGACCTGGGAGTCCTTGTGCACCAGTCGTTGAAGGTAAGCATGCAGGTGCAGCAGGCGGTTAAGAAGGCGAATGGTATGTTGGCCTTCATAGCGAGAGGATTCGAGTACAGGAGCAAGGATGTCTTGCTGCAGTTGTACAGGGCCTTGGTGAGACCACACCTTGAGTATTGTGTGCAGTTTTGGTCGCCTTATCTGAGGAAGGATGTTCTTGCCATGGAGGGAGTGCAGCGAAGATTCACCAGACTGATACCTGGGAAGTCAGGAATGACTTATGAAGAGAGATTGGGATGATTGGGCTTGTATTCGTTAGAGTTTAGAAGAATGAGAGGGGATCTCATTGAAACTTATAAAATTCTAACAGGACTAGACAGACTAGATGCAGGAAGGATGTTCCCGATGGCGGGGGAGTCCAGAACCAGGGGTCACAGTCTAAGGATAAGGGGTAAGCCATTTAGGACTGAGATGAGGAGGAATTTCTTCACCCAGAGAGTGGTGAACCTGTGGAATTTTCTACCACAGAAGGCAGTTGAGGCCAATTCATTAAATATATTCAAGAAGGAGTTAGATATATTTCTTAAGGCTAAAGGGATCAAGGGATATGGGGAGAAAGCAGGGACAGGGTACTGAATTTGGATGATCAGCCATGATCTCATTAAATGGCGGAGCAGGCTCGAGGGGCCGAATGGCCTACTCCTGCTCCTATCTTCTATGTTTCTATCAACCCTCTCCGTTATTTCATCAAAGAACTCGATCAAGTTAGTCAAACACAATTTGCCTTTAACAAATCCCTGCTGACTTTCATTTATTAGCCCATACTTTTCCAAATACCAATTAATTTTGTCCCAGACACCACCGACATTCGGCTGACTGGCCTGTAGTTGCCAGGTTTATCCCTCTCCCCTTTTTTAAATAGGGGTGTAACATTTGCAATCCCCCAGTCCTCTGGCACCAACCCCATATCCAAGGAGAATTGGAAGATTGTGGCCAGAGCCACCGCAATTTCCACCCTTGCTTCCCTCGGTAACCTAGGATGCATCCCATGCAGTGACTTTTCTACTTTGAGGACGGCCAGCCTTTTAAGTACAAACTCTTTATCTATTTTTATCCTATTCAATATTGGGAGAGGGGCGAAGCAGACATTGCTATCGGGGGGGGAGGAGTGTGAACTATTAGATGAAATAAACATAGTGAGAGAAGAAGTATTAAGGGGTTTAGCAGCTTTAAAAGTGGATAAATCTCCAGGCCCGGATGAAATTTATCCCAGGCTGTTAAGCGAAGCAAAAGAGGAAATAGCAGAGGCACTGACCATCATTTTTCAATCCTCTCTGGCTTCAGGTGTGGTGCTGGAGGACTGCTAATGTGGTACCCTTGTTTAAAAAGGGAGAAAAGGATAGACCAAGTAATTACAGGCCAGTCAGCCTAACCTTGGTGGTGGGAAAATTATTGGAAAGAATTCTGAAGGACAGGATAAATCTTCATTTAGAAAGACATGGATTAATCAAGGACAGTCAGCACGGATTTGTTAAGGGAATGTCATGTCTGACAAACTTGATTGAATTTTTTGAGGAGGTAACAAGGAGGGTAGATGAGGGTAGTGCATTTGATGCAGTGTATATGGACTTTAGCAAGGCTTTTGATAAGGTTCCACATGGTAGACTGATCACGAAGTTAAAAGCCCATGGGATCCAGGGCAAAGTGTCAAGTTGGATTCAAAACTGGCTCGGAGACAGGAAGCAGAGGGTAATGGTTGATGGGTGTTTTTGTGACTGGAAGGCTGTTTCCAGTGGGGTTGCGCAGGGCTCAGTACTAGGTCCCTTGCTTTTTGTGGTATATATCAATGATCTTGACTTGAATATAGGGAGTATGATTAAGAAGTTTGCAGATGATACTAAAATCGGCTGTGTGGTTGATACTGAAGAAGGAAGCTGTAGACTGCAGGAAGATATCAATAAATTGGTCAGGTGGGCAGAACAGTGGTACAGGAAACACTTTCGTATCCGGCACCGACGGGACCGGGATGGTGCCGGTTGATTAAAAATTCCGGATAACGGAGAGGTATATCTACCGAGGCTATTTTTAACAAACAAAAATAAAAAAATCAAGAAATGTGCAGTATAATTGGGTACTCCCCTACAGAATGTTGTGTTAAATGGATGGTGGAAGATGCTTGATTAAGTACAGTAATGCCAGTTGAGGGTAATCCATAACTCTTTAATTACTTAACAGTAAAACAAAACTTATAAATGACTGCATACTGTAGTTTTCGGAGTATGAATTCTGCCAGTTATTAGAGAATTCCGGATATTTAGGTGTCGTTTAAACGAGAGTTTCCTGTAAATGGAATTCAATCCGGAGAAGTGTGAGGTAATGCATTTGGGGAGGGCTAACAAGGAAAGGGAATACACATTAAATGGTAGGACACTGAGTAGTGTAGAGGAACAAAGGGACCTTGGAGTGCATGTCCACAGATCCCTGAAGGTAGCAGACCAGGTAGATAAGGTGGTTAAGAAGGCATACGGAATGCTTGCCTTTATTAGCCGTGGCATAGAATACAAGAGTAGGGGGGTTATGCTTCAACTGTATAAAACACTAGTTAGGCCTCAGCTAGAGTACTGCGTGCAGTTCTGGTCACCACATTACAGGAAAGATGTGATTGCACTAGAGAGGGTACAGAGGAGATTTACAAGGATGATGCTGGGAGTAGAGAATCTTAGCTATGAGGAAAGACTGGATAGGCTGGGTCTGTTTTCCTTGGAACAGGGGAGGCTGAGGGGAGACCTTATTGAGGTGTATAAAATTATGAGGGGCATAGATAAAGTGGATAGAAAGGACCTATTTCCCTTAGCAGAGGGGTCAAAAACCAGGGGGCACAGATTTAAAGTAATTGGTGGAAGGTTTAGAGGGGATTTGAGGGGAAATTTCTTCACCCAGAGGGTTGTGGGAGTCTGGAACTCACTGCCTGAAAGGGTGGTAGAGGCAGGAACCCTAACCACATTTAAAAAGTACTTGGATGTGCACTTGGGATGCTGTAACCTGCAGGGCTACGGACCAAGAGCTGGGAAGTGGGATTAGGCTGGATAGTTCTTTGTTGGCCGGCGCAGACACGATGGGACGAAATGGCCTCCTTTCGTGCTGTAACTTTCAATGATTCTATGATGCTATTGCCTCCTCCTTTACTGCTACATTGGCAGCATCCTCTTCTCTAGTGAAGGCAGTTGCAAAGTACTCATTTATTATCTCAGCCGTGCCTTCTGCCTCCTCAAGAAGATCTCCTTTTTGGTCCCTAATCGGCTCCAGCTTTCCTTTGACTACCTTTTTACTACAGGTGTATTTGAGTAAAGGAAGAGAAGGTTGCTGCTGTGTTTCAATATCAGTACAGTATGACTTGAACACAACCTAACTAATCAATAGTACAGATACAATTGGAAGTTTTTAAAGGCCAGACTGAAGACACTTTTACCTATTAAATTTACTATTTTATAGTGTTCATAGTTTTTCACTTCATTATGTAAAAAGTAATGATCCCAGTACACTGTAGAGAAAATATTCATATTTAATTTTTGACATGGTGCAGGAACATGTTTGCAGTTAGGATTTGAGGGTGAAGGAGATGCTGCTCACATATCATGTTCCCATGCCATTGCTATTTTGAAGAATGCAAAATCTTGAACTACAACACAATTCACTTTACATAGAAAGAAAATAAAAAGATGTATCAACAAGATAATGTTTCGTGCAAATGTTAGAAAAATGCCATTTTGTCTGTACTTCAAAAATATAATTGATCATTCTAGGTACAGCAAAGGTGATAGAAAACTGAAGTAAACTGTCTATAGATATGCATAAATATAAATTCTGAAGGCCTGCTTGTTAATAGAGATTAATGCTGCATTTACTTTACATTGCTGGTGCTGGAGTCAGCCTTGACTAACATCCTTACTGCAATATAAATGAGATAGTATCGGTGCTTTCTGTCACAATCCTACCACAGGCATAGTGCTGGGAAATATAAACAGCTGTGACTCACGGTCAGTCCAAATGGTGACCTTACAAGCTAACCAGCAATGTGGTTGTTTCATCGCTGGCCTGCACGAACAAAAGGAAGTTTGCAGCTGGGAAGTTAGTCAAAGTCATAATTTAAACAACTGTGTGCAAGTTTGCACATGCACGGTTGTCCATTGTTGCTGCAGGTTCTGTGAAATCCGCCTCTCAACACAATCAGTTTAAATTCCAGAACACTGAGGGTTGAAGCATGTTGTCAAAGCCCTTGCTCAATATAATTATGTTATAAGAAATCACATGGGGCAGAAATTCGGCTGTTGTCGGGTGAGTACGTGCTGTGTACTCACCCGTGGACGTAACGAAAGTGCCGGTTTCTTGCATGCACTGCGCATGCGCGGGAAACTGTCACTTCCGTTCCCCTGAGGAAAGGGGTTCAGAGGTCGAACACGCACGCCGGAGGGCCAGCGCGTTCGCCTCGCACTTTTCTGATTTTTTTTTACAGGTTCCTCTGTGAAGGTAAGCACGGAGAAGATACACTTTTAAAAAGGATGCGCAAGGCCTTCTTTTAACAAGATAAGTGTTGATTTTATTAAAATTTAAACATTTTTTTCACAGATTTATCTTTTTTAATTACTTTAAAGAAAGGTAAGTTTAGTTTTAGCCCTGTTTAAAAAATGTAATTTTTTCAAAAATTTAAATTTTTGTTTAAAATAGTTAATTAATGTAATTTATAGTTATTTTAAAAATGTGATTTTTTAAAAATGTATTTGTAGTTTTAGGGATGTTTTGGGGCCGATCTGTATTCATAGATTTGACAGGTCCTGTCAAATCTATGAATGAAAGATGGTCTGCTGCCATTGGCTCTCCATGGCCCACGTGATCCCAGGGGACGCATCGCACTAACTACGCCCCTGGGATACACAAGCACTGCGCGCCGGCAGTTGGGGGAGGCCCAGGAGCCGAAGTCCCCGTGGGCGCAGAAGTCAACGGCAGGCGCGGTAGGTAGGTGCGCGCGCGATCCTTGCACCCGCGGGAAGCCAGGAGCCGAATTTCTGGCCCCATGTTTTTCTGTTGAATCATGACAGATTTAAACCTACTGGTCTGGATTTAGCCAACTGCAGTGGAGACCTTTGCCATTCTCTAGGCTTGCAGCTGGTGCTCCAGACCATCATCATGATCTGCTTTTCGTCTTTCGGATGAGACGTTAAACCGAGGCCTCATCTGCCCCCTCAGGCAGACGTAAAAGATCCCATGGCATTATTTCAAAGAGCAGGGGCGTTCTCCCCGGTATCCTGGCCAATATTTATCCCTCAACCAACACCACTAAAACAGATTATCTGGTCATTACCTCATTGATGTTTGTGGGATCTTGCTGTGCACAAATTGGCTGCTGCGTTTTCTACATTACAACAGCGATTACACATCAAAAGTACATGATTGACTAAAGTCGTGATCAGCGTTAAATGAATCATAGAATCTTACAGCACAGAACGAGGCCATTCGGTCCGTTGGAGAGCAGTGGTTCAGCACCATGTAAACGTAGGATACACGGAGATAAAAGCAGAAAATGCTGGAAATACTCAGCATATCAGGCAGCATCTGTGGAGAGAAACAGAGTTAACGTTTCAGGTCGATGACCTTTCGTCAGAACTGGAAGATGAACAAAGTAAAAGAGACAAACGGAAATCCCGTCGGAGAGAAGAGCAGAACGTCTT
Organism: Squalus acanthias; assembly: GCA_030390025.1. NCBI lineage: Eukaryota > Metazoa > Chordata > Chondrichthyes > Squaliformes > Squalidae > Squalus > Squalus acanthias. Next base: position 94,704,358 of record CM059426.1, read on the forward strand.
CAAGGTGGGCATTCCTGAAAGAGAAGTGGCAGTGAATTAAACACTAATACAAAATACACAGAGGTTGGTTTGGCATCACTCTTCCAAAACCTGAGACAAAAATGCTGCAATGTAAAAGTGTCGTCTCGCTCTCCAGTCTTTTGCATGTTAGTAAGTGTGTAGCATTTTATGCCCTTTTAGATGGAATGGCTGCTGGATTGCATCTGGCAGTAAAACCACTGCATTAGAAAAGGAGTGATTCCTGCTGGTTTTATTATCCGCTTCACAGTCATATGTTAAAGACCATTAACGATTCATGGACAAATGCACAGCTGGACATCAGTCCAAATGTCAGCATGCTAATGAGTTCACTGTATCAGAAGGATGCTAGATGTGAAGAAATGACTGTGGAAATCATTGTTTCCTGTAAAGTTGGTGACTGCAGCTGCTGGGTACCCTTGGTGTGTGTGCGCGCATTAGGGCGGTTGTCTAAATCCTTCCAGACAATAGAAGATGATGACTTCTCCAGCTCTAGTATTAACCTGTAAACATGCATATTCATAAATCTTACTAAATTTTTTTTCACAAAATAAATTCAGAATAGAGGATTATTTCATATTGGGTTAAGTACAATGCTGGTGCCAATGCTCCTGACTCACAGGTGGTTACCCAATAAATAAACTTACCTGATTCACCAAGGCTGGTCGTTGGGAACGATGGTCCGGAATTTTGCGGTCGGGATAACGGCGAACTAGCAGCGTTCGGCGTCATTCCGCCTTTGAAACTGACCGCAACTTCAGGTTGAAATCCTGAAGTTGCGGTCAGTCATTGACCGCTCCAAAACAGGCTGCGCTGTGCCCCCACCACAGAGCCGGCAATCTGTGTAATCAGCCAAATCAGGGAAACTGACGAAAATGTTGGCTCTTCCGCAGTAATTACGCTGTTAAATTCCCCACTAAAATTTACACCCAAAGGGATTAGGTGTAACTGGGGTTTTGACAGCGTTATTACTGTTAAACAAATGTTAAGAGCCTGGAAAACTAATTTTAATTTTGTGCAGAATGAAATTTGTCCATTTTAATAAAATTAAAATTTAAGAAACTTTTCAAATAAAAATGTCTTACTTTTTTTTCTAAAGTTTGTCCATTTTTATTTCAGGTTTGCCTTTTCCCCTTGTGAGAGCCCAAATCTTTATTTTGCTCTCTATCATTTTTCAAAAGTTAGCATTTTAAGAGCTTACTCACTTTCTTGTTCGCTGTCTGTGAGAATTCTGCATTGTGATTGGCTCTTCAGACAGCTTGTTGATATTACAGCAGTTCACATAAGGGGATCCCCACTATACTTGGTTGATTGAACTGAAGGTCGGAAAACCCGAAGTTCTCGACACAGGGATAACGAGATCCTTGTGCGAAGCGTAATTCGGGGCCAGCAGCGAATGCCTTCGCTTCACTGCTGACCGCAAATTCTGGGCCACTGTCTTTTACTGGATCTTCTTGGTGACTAGCCTTGGCAAATCCAGAAAGCCTATTTTGGGGTTGCCGCCAGCTAGGGTGAGAACTGTGTCAGGAGCCAATACAGGACTTGACCACGATAAAAGTAGCGAGCGTTCATCTCTGTTTAGAGTGACAGGGATGTGTAAAGTGAGATTTTAACTGACTTATTTTTAGACTTGTTATTTTATTTATTTTGGAGAAAAGCTTTAGCTAGTTGTAGAGTTGCTGCAGCTAGTGACTAATAACGTGTCTGGTAAAAACAGTTATTACTGCATACACTGAACTGGGGCTTAGATGTTTGCCTACAAGGTGGGGCTTAGTGACGCTTCAAGCAAACTCTCCATAGAAAGAATTCTGTATCATTACTCATGGTTCATTCCTTTTCATATGGTGTGCTGCAAGTACATACAATTATGTATTAAACTGAGTTACTGACAGTGTGTAGAGTATAAGGGTTCATCGTTCATCATGCAGCTCGCTGTCCTAGACTCCTTCATGCTAATGATCACATTTTCATTCATAGGGAGTGAGCGCTTGCTTGTGAAAGCAGACTTTTGCATTGGGCACAAGAAAAAGTATCTGGAGCATGCCCAGAAGATAGTGGTGCATACATGAATCCAGAGTAAATACCAGGTTGAAGTATAAGCATGATGTTGTATTAAGACTTAATGTATAGCCTATAAATTTGCAAATGGCATGAAACTTGGGTGTGTAGTAAAGAGTGAGGAAGATAGCAATAGACTTCAAGAAGACATAGACAGGCTGGTGGAATGGGCGGACACATGGCAGATGAAATTCAATGCAGTGAAGTGTGAGGTGATACACTTTGGTAAGAAGCATGAGGAGAGACCATCCATACTAAATGGTACAATTTTAAAGGGGGTGCAGGAACAGAGAGACCTGGGGGTGCTTGTGCACAAATCATTGAAGGTGGCAGGACAGGTTAACAAAGCAGTTAATAAAGCATATGGGATCCTGGGCTTTATAAATAGAGGCATAGAAAAAAAACCAAAAGCCAGGAAGTTATGCTAAACCTACATAAAACATTAGCTCGGCCCCAGCTGGAGTACTGTGTCCAAGTCTGGGCACCACACTTTAGGAAGGACGTGAAGGCTTTGGAGAGGATACAGAAGAGATTTACTAGAATAGTTCCAGGGATGAGGGACTTCAGTTACGTGGATAGATTGGAGAAGCTGGGGTTGTTCTCCTTGGAGCAGAGAAGGCTAAGAGGAGATTTGATAGAGATGTTTAAAATCATGAAGGGTTTAGATAGAGTAAATAAAGAGAAACTGTTTCCAATGGCGGAAGCGTCGATAACGAGGAGGCACAGATTTAAAGTGATTGACAAAAGAACCTGAGGTGACATGAGGAAAAACTTCTTTACGCAATGAGTGGTCAGGATTTGAAATGCACTGTCTGATAGGGTGGTGGATACAGATTCAATAGTAGCCTTCAAAAGGTAATTGGATAAATACTTGAAGGAGAAAAAAATTACAGGCATATGGGGAAAGAGTGGGGCAGTGAGACAAACTGGATTGCTCTTCAAAAGAGCCGGCGCAGGCTCGATGGGCTGAATGGCTTCCTCCTGTATTATTCTATGATTCTATATTGTACAATTAGTGCTGACAATCTGTTTATGAAGAGCAGGGGGGAGATTCTGTGTACTTGGAGGTTATGGGGGTGGTGGCGGGGGGGGCACAAGGAACTATTTCTAACATGGAGGCTAGTAATTTAGACAATTAAAAGGAGGTTGGTGAATGTCGTCTGTCCTCTTTCCCAGATTGGGTTAAGTAACCCTGATGGTATTGGGGCTAGCTGAAGTTTCGAGGAGTTTTTTTGGCACTCCTCCTTTAAGACGCTCCTTAAAACCTACCTTTCACCTGCCCTAATGTCTCCTCCTCTGGCTCAGTGTCAGTTTTTGTCTGCTAACACTCCTGTGAAGCACCTTGGGATGTTTTACTATGTTAAAGGCACTATATAAATGCAAGTTGTTGTTGGTTGCCTGGCTCCAGGCATAGTTTGTGCTTTGTTCTAATTCCTCAATGGTTAGGGTGAAAACTGAAAATGGGGAGAAAGGTTTTACATAATTCATTATTTTCTGCTTATCGGAAGAGAAATAACAAAGCTTTATGGACATAACCAATGAGGGGAAAGAAAATTGGATCAACAGTTGCATCACAGACACACTCAACTGACGCCATAAATTGATTACAAAGATATGAGTATTGTTGCTTGGATTTTCTGATTTAATTAGCAAAAAGCTTTAAAAACGAGAACTCTGCTACAAATCCCAATTAATCCAAGCAAAATAATTACATTTCTGTCGTTGAAATTTGTTATGGGTGGATGTCTGAGCCTTAAATCCTGTTACATATGAAATGGTGGAAAGCAACGTGCCTTTAAGCTCCTTTTATTTTTTTTTAAATCACAACGCCAGCTAAAAGGAAATCCTGTGGAAAACCCATCTCATCTTCCTGTGGGTATATCTGCTCTCCTGTATTCTCCTTCACCCACAAGAGAAAAACAACATTCTATGCACAAATGGATATTTTACTTTATGGCTTTCTTCATTGTTTAAATTTAATTCTTAAACGATTGCCACAAAATATAAGTTCATTTATACCAACCATATTTTCACCACACAATAGTTGTGAATCACTGCAACCAACTGTCTCTTTGAGACATTTAATTGTCTTTTGCTAAAGATTAAGCTATTTGCCAGCTGAGAATGATTAGGGTCATATGTTGGCCTAGCGGATTTCTTGATTAACTTTGTATTGTGATTTAAAAATGTAGTTTCTTCTCATCAAGGTCAGCACTGTGCATACCAAAGAATGAAATAGGATTCAATTTCTGGAACCCTGGTTCAGCATCAAATGCGGAATAAAGTTCCTGTACCCTACCCTTGACTGCATCTGAGTGATTTTTCCATTTGCTACAGTAGTCATCCTTGTAGCCCTGTGATTGACATATTGGGACCAATTGCACTATGGGTACCTTGTGTGTGAACTGGCACCAATTAAGAACTGATCAGCAACCCATTACTCCATCCTTCTCCCTTGCTGACCTTCCTGCCCAGTGCACCCTCTGGAGGCTAACCTCGCCACCCTCCTTCCTATCCCACTCACCCTACCCACCATTACCCTGTTGGACTGCCAGCAGATCAGTCCACATGTCCAGAATGTCCTTTAATTGTGAACATAGCACTTGCCATTCAGCAACAACAACTTGCATTTATGTGGCGCCTTTAACGTAGTAAAACGCCCCAAGGTACTTCACCTTATTGTGGGTGGTTGCATTGACATCATGGCCCCTAATTTACTCAGGGCCGTGAAGAGAGTTGGGATGGGAGGGGGGAGGATTTCCGGACAGCTATCCCGGATGTGCAGATAAATTTTTTCCTTTCAATCAGGCTGGCTGTCAGGCAGGAAAACAGCCAGGGAGTGAATGCCGGGGGAGTAGGAGATCGGGTGGGAGCTAGTAGGGAGGGGGGGGGGGGGAGATATTCAAAGAGTTGGGGGAGTTGGAGTCTAGAGAACGTGGGGGGGGAGGGGAGTCTGCGATCGTGTGGGGGGTTAAGCTGATCGCGTGGGGGTGGGGGGGGGGTAGTGTCTGAGATCGGGGGGGGGGGGGTTAAGCAGATCGCGGACCCGCCTCCTGAGAGTGGATTGGAAAATTGTGCATGTCACTCTGCTATTTAAGAATGGTGAGTGAGGGGAACCAGGGAATTCTAGACAAGTTAGCCTAACATCTGTTGTTGGGAAATTACAAGAGTCTATAATTAAGGATAGGGTGACTGAACACCGTGAAAATTTTCAGTTGATCAGAGAGAGCCAGCATGAATTTGTAAAAGGTAGGTCATGCCTGACGAACCTGATTGAATGTTTTGAAGAGGTGACTAAAGTAGTGAACAGGGGAATGTCTATGGATGTTATTTATATGGACTTCCAGAAGGCATTTGATAAAGTCCCTCATAAGAGACTGATAGCTAAAGTTGAAGCTCATGGAATTGAAGGCAAATTATTGACCTGGTTAGGAAATTGGCTGAGCGGCAGGAGACAGAGAGTAGGGATAGTGGGCAGGTACTCTAATTGGCAGGATGTGACTCGTGGTGTCCCACAGGAATCTGTGTTGGGGCCTCAACTATTCACAATATTTATTAACGACTTAGATGATGGGATAGAAAGTCATATATCTAAATTTGCCGATGACACAAAGATAGGCGGCATTGTCGGCAGTGTAGATGAAAGCATAAAATTACAAAGGGATATCGATAGATTAAGTGAATGGACAAAACTGTGGCAACTGGATTTCAATGTAGGTAAATGTGAGGTCATCCACTTTGGACCTAAAAAGGATAGAACAGGGTACTTTCTAAATGGTGAAAATCTAAAAACAGTGCAGGTCCAAAGAGACTTGTGGGTCTAGGTACATAGATCATTAAAATGTCATGAACAGGTACAGAAAATAATCAAAAAGGCTAATGGAATGCTGGCCTTTATATCTAGAGGACTAGAATACAAGGGGGCAGAAGTTATGCTGCAACTATACAAAGCCCTGGTTAGACCACACCTGGAGTACAGTGAGCAGTTCTGGGCACCACACCTTAGGAAGGATATATCGGCCTTGGAGGGAGTGCAGCGGGTGGTGAACCTGTGGAACTCATTGCCACAGCGGGCAGTGTACGCCAGCTCATTAAATATATTTAAGAGGGAATTAGATATATTTCTACAGGCAAAAGGGGTTAAGGGTTACGGAGAGAAGGCGGGGACGGGATACTGAATTGGAGGATCAGCCATGATCTCATTAAATGGCGGAGCAGGCTCGAAGGGCCGGATGGCCTACTCCTGCTCCTATCTTCTATGTATCTATGTTTACCAGAATGATACCCAGACTCCAAGGGTTAAATTACGAGGAGAGATTACACAAACTAGGGTTGTATTCCCTGGAATTTAGAAGGTTAAGGAATGATTTGATCGAAGTTTTCAAGTTATTAAGGGGAACAGATAGGGTAGATTTCTGCTGGTTGGGGATTCTAGGACTAGGGGACAGAGTCTAAAGAAATTACAGCCAGACCTTTCAGGAGTGAAATTATGAAACACTTCTACACACAAAGGGTGGTAGAAGTTTGGAACTCTTGCGCAAATGGCAATTGATGCTAGATCAATTGTTAATTTTAAATCTGAGATTGATAGATTTTTGTTAACCAAAGGTATTAAGGGATATGGGGTAAAGGCGGATATATCGAGTCTAGGTCACAGACCAGTCATGATCTCATTGAATGGCAGAACAGGCTTGAGGGGCTAAATGGCCTACTCATGTTTCTATGTTTCCTGCCACCTTCTGCTTCTCTGAGACCTCACATTGTTCCACCCTTCTCAGCTGTCCTTTACAATCTTTGTTGACACCTGCCACCAGATTTTCTGCCTGAGTTATCCTTTCTCCTTCCCTCCCTCAGCCTCTGCACTGAGCGACTCCTCATCCTTGGTGATTTCAATCACTGTCTCCGCTCCCCTTGCCCTCTCTTCTCTGAATTCACAGTTGTATCCTCTTTAAACATCTCCCTGCATATAAACTCTCCTATCCACATTCATGAACTTGCCATCTCCCACTCTACTCCCACGGTCTTGATCATTGACGAGGCCATCTCTGACCACTTCCTTGTATCCTTCACCACATACATCCCCCTTCCCTCTCTTAACCCCCACTTCTTTCAGCTCCTATCCCTAGGAATAACTCTCTCAAATCACTTACGATTGCACTTCAGACTCCCAGCTGCTGTCTGCCCTTTCATTTGCCACAATACTCTGCAACTGTTGATTTGCTACTCTACACCTCCACCTTTAATGCCCTTGTCACCAGCAAAACATTTACTCTCTCCCATCTTGATCATTCTCCCTGTTATGGTCTCCATCTTCGCCTCCTCAGGTCTAAGGATCACAGAAATGAATGTATCTGGCACAGAACTGGTTTAGTCATCTATCACCAAATCTGGCTTGACTACATCAAGTGATATTGGGCTTCATTCTCCTCTGCCAAAACCGTCCACGACTTCAGGATCATTATGGAGAGCAAAGATAACCTCCTCCCTTAAACTCCTCTCCCCAGCCCCTTTCACCCTCACCTCCACTAATAAGTGGAAGAAGCTCATGAACTTCTTTGTCACTAAAGTGGAGACTATCCATTCAGTTGTCCTCCACCCTCCCCCAGTCCTAACCTTGAACTCACGTCTCTCTCTAGTTTTACTCCCATCTCCCCTCATGTCCCCCATCTCCCCCTATGTCCTCTCTGAGCGTATCTCATCCATGAAAGCCAACTCCTGCTCTCTTGACCTCATTCCCTTTAAACTGCTGACCACCAAACTTATTAGATGACATTGTAAATGGTTTCCTCTCAATTGGGTACTGTAACCCTATCTTTCAAAACTCATGTCACCCATCACCCCTACCCTCACTGACCCCTCAATGCCTCAAATTTAAAATTCTAATCCTGGTCTTTAAATTCCTTTGTGCTTTCACCCCTCCCTATCTCCATGACCTCCTCCAGCCCTGCAACGCTCTCCACCCCACTCTGTTCCTTTGACCTTTTGTGAATCCCTTGTCCCTTCGCCCAACCATTAGCAGCTGTGCCTTCAGCCCTGTGCTCTAGGATTCCCTCCCTAATCCCCTCCGCCTCTCCACCTTTTCCTCTTTTCAGACCCTATTTAAAACCCATCTCTTTGACCAAGATTTCGGTCACCCCAAACAATATCTCCTTATTTGGCTCAGTGATCATTTTCTTTCCCCATGCACCTCTACCATCAGTAGTAGGGAAAATGCTAGAATCTATTATTAGGGACGTGGTAACAAAGCACTTAAAAAATCATAATATGATTGTGCAGAGTTTTTTGAGGTTATAACTGGCAGGGTAGATAAGGGGGAATCAGTGGATGTAGTGTATTTGGATTTTTAAAAAGCATTCGATAAGGTGCCACACAAGAGATTATTAAACAAAATTAGGGCTCATGGGATTGGGGGTAATAAAGTAGCATGGATTGAGGATTGGTTAACGGACAGAAAACAGAGAGTAGGAATAAATCGTTCATTTTTGGGTTGGCAGGCTGTAACTAGTGTGGTACTCCAAGGATCAGTGCTTGGGTCTCAGCTATTTATAAGCTATATTAATGACTTAGATGAGGCGACCGAGTGTAATGTGTCCAAGTTTGCTGACGATACAACATTAGGTGGGAAAGTAAGCTGTGAGGAGGATGCAAAGAGGCTGCAAAGGGATATATACAAGTTAAGTGAGTGGGCAAGAACATGGCATGTGGAGTATAATGTGGAGAAGTATGAATTTATCCACTTTGGTAGGAAAACTAGAAAAGGAGAATATGTTTTAAATGGCGAGAGACTGGGAAATGTTGCTATTCAGAGGGACCTGGGTGTCCTTGTACACAAATCACAGAAAGTTAACATGCAGGGATAGCAAGCAATTAGGAAAGCAAATGGTATGTTAGCCTTTAAAACAAGGGATTTGAGTATAAGGGTAGGGAAGTCTTACTGCAATTGTATAGGGCCTTGCTGAGACCACACCTGGAGTACTGTGTACAGTTTTCGTTTCCTTACTTAAGGAATAATGGCCTGGATTTTCCGGGGCCTGTGACCGTGTACGCTAAGTGCCCCGCAATTTCCAGGTTTCCGCATGTGATGCGCATGTACGAAAACCCGGAACTTGTGATCTGTCAAGTTTCAGCATGACAGATCGTGCCCATGCACAGGAAATGGACATTCGCTGGCAGAGAGTTGGGCTGTTTGCCCAACTACTGCCCAGCGAATGCCCACGAAACTCTTACGCCAGGTAAAAGCAGGCATAGGGCCTTCTTTTACCAGTGTAAGGGTTTAAATAAATATTAAAATAACATTTTTTAAATCATTTAAACATTCACAAACCTTTAAAATTAGTTTAGGTTATTTTTGGCACTTTTAAAAAATGTTTACATTTATTTTTCAAAAAATTAAATTTTTGTTTTAAATGTTTAATTAAATTGTATTTGAATTCATTTTAAATATGTGATGATTTGTTTTTATTTAGGTTGTGTGATGGTGTGTTTTTGAGGGGATTCCTATTATGCTTATGGGGAATCCGTACGTAAATAGAATCTCCATAAGCATAATGGGAATCCCCCTTTTTGATTGGTTGGGCTGGCCCATGTGATCCCAGGGATGCTTGCGAACCACATGCGCCCCTGGAATACGTGGGCCTTTACACAGGCGTATGCCTGCAGGCCCAGGAGCGCGAGTCTTCGTAGGTCCAGGGCCATCAGGTAAGTATGGATTTTACTTGCGGTTCGGAGGCATTTGCCCACGGGAAGCCTCCGACCGCAATTTCAGGTCCAATATACTTGCCTTAGAGGGAGGGCACCGAAGTTTCGCTAGACTGATTCCTGGAATGAGGGGATTATCCTATGAGGAGAGATTGAGTAGACTAGGTCTATATTCCCTAGAGTTTAGAAGAATGAGAGGTGATCTCATTGAAACATATAAAATTCTTACAGGGCTTGATAGATGCAGGGAGGATGTTTCCCCTGGCTAGGAAGTCTAGAACCAGGGGTCACAGTCTCAGAAAAAGGGGTCGGACATTTAGGACTGAGATGAGGAGAAATTCCTTCACTGAGGGTGGTGAATCTTTGGAATTCTCTACCCCAGAGAGCTGTGGATGATCAGTCATTCAAGACAGAGATCGATAGATTTTTGGATACTAAGGAACTTGAGGGATATGGGGATAGTGCGGGAAAGTGGAGTTGAGGTAGAAGATCAGCCATGATCTTATTGAATGGCGGAGCAGGCTCGAAGGGCCTACTCCTGCTCCTATTTCTTATGTTCTCTATGGAGTGATGTCAGACGATTTTTTTCTATTATAAAGGCACCATATATAATTAGTAGTTGTTGTTGAGTTCAGAGAGCCCAAACTCTCTTCATTTGGAATCCTTAAGGCTTTGATGGATGTGAACTCCATTTCAATAAGTGAAAGAATAGTATGTTAACCCGTTGCCCCATCTGGGTTCTATCTTGTACTGTACTTGTCTATTTTATTGTGTATGATTTTTGTTTATTTTGTGCCTGGTTGATGTGTTCCTGTTGACATGCTTCACGTCTGTTTGGGGAAAGCAGACTGATTTTCACTTCATGCATCAACAAATATGTCATCAGGGTGTGAAAATCCAGAGTCAGCAGGTAGTGCATCAAGATTTTAACCTGTGGCTGTAGAAAGATGATTTACTTGCACTGACCTCAAGGCTACATGGCCGCCCATTTTAATATTTGTTTACACCAGCCAATTTAAATGTTAGTAAAATAGCCAAACATTTATATCCAATTTTTTTTCCAAAGGGTATGTGTCCTGTGCATCTTTTAAAAGCTTTCAAAGGAAAACTGAAGTACAGTAGTTATTTGGAGAAAATGTTAATAGTGTCACACAGAACCAATTGGAATTTTCCATTTTTAAGATCTGCATCACAGTCGGATATCAAATTGATTAGCTTTTGGAAACTGCTTTAAAGTTGATTTTACCAATACACATAAGAACTTAATATTTTTGTAGCTGGGTTTGTAAATAGTTATATAATAGTATCTTCCTTAAGTGTTGTTATTGGAGGCAATGGAATGCAATATAATGACACAAAGCAGCCTGTGATTACAACTGTATTTACTGTAACATTTACTGAACAGTAAACATTTTTATAAAGAGGCTGAATTAGGAATCAGAATTTATGCTCAGAACTCCGAGTAACCAGAGCCATTAATACATTTAACACATCAGAAGGGGAGTATGAAGGACAAGGAGAGATTTCATGGGAGATTTTTCATAATTCTTTGAAGTCTCTGGACTAAAGCCACTTTGGTTATATTTCTTTCCTGCCTTGCCTGCTGTTAGTTGAGAATCATCATTAGTTTTGTGACCAGACTGTTAGTTATTGTGGTATATATTTGGAAAGCGAGAGAAGGAGGGGAGAGCTGCAGTTCATAACAGATGGCAATCGGCCCCTCTCTGACATTTAGATTGAGGTTGACGGGTCTCAATTTATGGCTCTTCCTTTGGTTTTATACTGTAGTAATGCAGTTTGCCTTGAGGCTCACGTGCAAGATGTTTTGAGACTGAGATTCAAAGTAGTACTATCATTATAGTTATACATTATTGAAGTACAGTAACCCAAATTTGTACAGATCTTTATTTGCTCAGCTGTTTGACTCTTCAGAAACAAACCTTGGTTGCAGTACTGAGTTTTTTTAAATTCATTCATGGGATGTGGGCGTCACTAGCAAGGCCAGCATTTATTGCCCATCCCTAGTTGCTCTTGGGAAGGTGGTGGTGAGCTACCTTCTTGAACCGCTGCAGTCCGTGTGGTGAAGGTACTCCCACAGTGCTGTTAGGGAGGGAGTTCCAGGATTTTGACCCAGCGCCGATGAAGGAACAGCGATATACTTCCAAGTCAGGATGGTGTGTGACTTGATGGGGAACTTGCAGGTGGTGGTGTTTCCATGCGCCAGCTGCCCTTGTAGGTGGTAGAGGTCGTGGGTTTGGGAGGTGCTGTCAAAGAGTATGTCTGTCAAAATAATGAATCCTTTTTTTCTTAAATAAGTACTTGTTCAGCAATAAATCTTCAGAATATCATACTGATAATGCATTCCCATTGTGAGTTATAACTTTTGGATACCTCTGTCGTTGTAATAACTGGTTGGTTAACACCTTTTAGAGGTTAAATTTTCAGTGAAATTAAGTTAAATTTCTTACACCTTTGCTATGTTAATCTCTTGGATTTAGATGATCAGCTCTTGGCAATTTAACTTTTTTTATTTTGAAGTTAGGAAGGGGAAGACCAGGGGGAAGGAAAGTGATAGAGGTCAGAGAGGTGATCTGTAAAAGATGGCGTTGCTTGCTTTGTTTTGTGGTGGCAGTCCTTGCCCGAATAACTGAAAGGTTAAACCATAATGTCTTATTTTAGGTTTTGTGTACATTTGTTTAGTGAGCTTAGCAGCCACATTGAACTTGAAAACACCTTTTGAATTCTCCACACTGCACATACAGGTTATCCACCCGGAATATGCAGGTATCCAAAAGGTACAGGTCATCTATTGGTACACGTGATGTCATCTGTACAGATTGCTCAGCTCCATAGAAAGAGTGGCATTCTATATTTTAAAATTAACCTACTGTGACATTTAATTAGAATAGACAGCAAAAGTGACTGTCACACAAACAGAATGCTATTTAATTTACAGGAAAATTGTCAGAGCAATCAAAGATAAGTGCATACAAAATGCTTCAAAGAACATAGTTTTCTTTGTATGATGGCACTGCTTGCATTTCTCCCTTTTTTTCCATTCCCCTCTCCCTCAGTACAAAATTTTAACTCTTATTCTCAGGATTATAGGAATTCTAGCTCTTTTTAGGAACATCCTGGGAAAACCCAGGAAATAGAATGATCTCCACTTGGTCTCAGTGGTTTACAATGCCAAGAATGGAACTGGTTTTGTGTATTAAAATATTTTGTGTCGAGGTGAATTTTGATTCCTGATTCTTGATTCTTGACACAAATCTGTTATCTCAGAATTCATTAGACTCGGGAACGGTGCCCATGGATTGGAGGGTAGCTAACGTTACCCCACTATTCAAAAAGGGGGGTAGGGAAAAAGCAGGTAATTACAGACCTGTAAGCCTTACATCAGTTGTGGGCAAAATGCTGGAGTCCATCATTAAGGATGAAATAGCGGAGCACTTAGCAAATGGGGACAGGATAGGACAGAGTCAACATGGATTTACAAAGGGTAAATCGTGCTTGACGAATCTATTGGAATTTTTTGAGGGAGTAACTGGTAAAATAGATGGGGGAGAGCCAGTAGATGTGGTGTACCTGGACTTCCAAAAGGCCTTCGACAAGGTCCCACATAAAAGATTAGCATGGAAAATTGAAGCTCATGGGATAAAGGGGAAAGTATTGACGTGGATAGAGAACTGGCTGTCAGATAGAAAACAGAGAGTTGGAATAAACGGCTCATTTTCTGAATGGCAGGCAGTAACAAGTGGGGTACCACAGGGATCTGTCCTGGGTCCCCAGCTGTTCACAATTTACATTAATGACCTGGATCAGGGAGTCGGATGCAGCATTTCCAAATTTGCAGACGACACTAAACTAGGAGGGGGGGGTGGGCTCAGAGGAGGAGACCAGGAAGCTCCAGAGCGATTTGGACAGACTGGGTGATTGGGCGGATAAATGGCAGATGCACTATAATGTGGACAAGTGCGAAGTTATCCACCTTGGGTGCAGGAACGGGAGGGCAAATTATTATTTAAATGGCAATAAATTGGGAGAGGGGGAAGTACAGAGAGACCTGGGTGTTCTTGTACACCAGTCACTGAAGGCGAGCATGCAGGTGCAACAGGCGGTCAAGAAGGCAAACGGTATGCTGGCCTTCATAGCAAAAGGGTTGGAATACAGGAACAGGGATACCTTGCTGCAGCTGTACAGGGCACTGGTGAGACCACACCTCGAGTACTGTGTACAGTTTTGGTCGCCTCATCTGAGGAAAGATGTTCTTGCCATGGAGGGGGTGCAGCGGCGATTCACCAGGCTGATACCAGGAATGGCGGGATTGACCTATGAGGAGAGACTATGTAGTTTAGGGATGTACACACTGGAGTTTAGAAGATTGAGAGGGGACCTCATAGAAGTGTATAAAATTCTGACAGGTCTAGACAGACTAGATGCAGAAGGAATGTTTCCCTTGGCGGGTGAGAACAGAACTAGAGGACATAATTTAAGGATAAGGGCTAAACCATTTAGGACAGAAATGAGGGGGAATTTCTTCACTCAGAGGGTGGTGAACCTGTGGAACTCATTGCCACAGAGGGCAGTGTACGCCAGCTCATTAAATATATTTAAGAGGGAATTAGATATATTTCTACAGGCAAAAGGGGTTAAGGGTTACGGAGAGAAGGCGGGGACGGGATACTGAATTGGAGGATCAGCCATGATCTCATTAAATGGCAGAGTAGGCTCGAAGGGCCGGATGGCCTACTCCTGCTCCTATCTTCTATGTATCTATGTATAAGCTGGTGAGGTCAGAAAACAGCTGGTTACAGGAGGGGAGAAAAATGTGACCTGCAAGTTCAAACATAAGGCAATGTTGTGATTCATTGATACTGTTCAACATTCCTGTCAAAAGATTTTGTAATCAGGTGTTTATCAGGCCTTGGGATGTTTATTTCCATATTAGGAAGAATTACTGAATCGGCCTGATTTAATCTAAAAAGATGAAGCTTTCTTTCTTTTGTCTTTTAATATACAACAGATATTGTTATAAAAAGCCACACATCAGTATTTACTGTCTAATATTGGTCCCAATTGTAATATAAACTTGACCCTCTTTTTAGGAAACAACTCGGGGCTTTGTCCCAAAGGTGGACATTGAGCTTGTTCATTATACTGTACTATATGTTGGACCAATGATTATACTATTGGGTAGCTACTTTTAAGATTATACCCCAGGGGACTTAAATATGTTTTTTTTCAGCTTCTGACCCATTGTAGATGTAAGCACTAAGACACATATGTCCTTGTGATATTTGTTCTGCACAAAATACAGTGCCACTTTTGAATGGTGCCCCCCCCCCCCCCCCAAAAAAAAAAATGGGCTGGCAGTTCAAAACACCTGTTGCAATATAAACCTATAAAGTAATTTCAACACAGTGAAAGTCCTGTTTGACCCTAAAATGTTTGAAAATTGTTGCTTCATTAATGAGACTGTCACAGATGGCAATACCTTCTAGCATTGCATCTGAGAAAATGGGCTTTTGTTCAACAGATGCATCTGTCCATCATTAGTGTAAACCTAAAGGTTGTCAAATACATGGCCTAATGCATATAAACATATTAAAAGCACATTTTAAGACCGAATGTAAGGTGTTCCTACTTTTTTGGAGAATTGCAGTTTATCTGACAGCATGTTGCACCCAAATAGCTAATACTGGGAAGTCGCGGAGGCAGTGGGTTGAATTTGTCTTATTGTCTCCAGAAGTGAAACCTATTGCAGAAATATTGGCCCGTATTTTCCGATCGGAGGCTTCCTGCATGCGGAGGCCTCCGATCTGGAAAAAAATCTATGCCCTTAACTGAGGGCTCCGGAGGTCCGGCCATTTCCACTCCTGGGCCTCTGCTCTACGAAATGCGCAGGGCCCAGGTATCCCAGGGGCACATGCGGTTCACAAGCGTCCCTGGGATCACGTGGGCCATGGGGAACCAATGGAAGAAGGGAATCCCCCTTCACATTTTTGACAGGTCTCTCAGCTTAGACCCGTCTAAAATATGAATGGGGATCACTCAAAAAACATATCAAAACATTAAATAAATTTTTTTTAAATCTTGTTTTTAAAATTAGTTAAAATTACATTAAATAAATATTTTAAACAAAAATAAATTTTTTGAAAAAAAAATTACGGGGCTAAAAGTAAACTTACCTTTTTTTAAAAGTATTTTAAAATTATAAATGAGTGGGGAAATTTTTTTTCAAAAACTTTTTAAAACTCTTTTATGCTGGTAAAAGCAGGCCTTACACCTGCTTTTACCAGGCGTGAGATTTCTAAGGGTTTTCAGCGGGCGGAAGTTCTGCAGAAAGCGCAACTCTCCATCCACAGAGGCCCTTCTCCAGGGCAGGCGTGCGATCTGTCAAGAGGATTCTTGACAGATTGGAAATGCCGGTTTTCAGCGCATGCGCTTCGCATGCCTGAAACCGGCACTTGTGAGGTCCCTACAGGTGTGTACACAGCTCGTACACACCCGTAGGGATCGGAAAATACAGCCCAATGTCTTTCCACTCCCAGTTTTTTTTTTATTGATGTAATTGTAAATTACTGGAGCTAGTTTCTTGTGCCACATGATTTTGTGCTGTGGTGTGTTTGCTGATAATTGGACCGTTGGTAATTAAATAACCCACTTACAGGTTGTGGAATGACATACTGTGCAGTGATTAACTGCACTGAGAGAAATAATACCTGCTTGGAAGCTGTTAATTAATGGCACTTCCAAGATGGCCTGTTAAGGATGACAAATGAAATTTAGGCAGCGTGCCAGCACAGTGCAGAATTTAATGAGATGTTCGTGCATGTTACATACAATAGCATTTGCAGCATCGAGTTAATGATTGGAAACTAGAAGGAGCACCTGGAGATAGAGTACTGTAATTCATTTGTAATGCACAACATCTATTGGCTTTATGGATGCTGGGTTTACTTATAGAATCACAGAAATCACGACGCTGAAAGAGACAATTTGACCCATCGTGTCCATGGTATTGCTAGCTCTTTAACTAGAGATATCTACTCTAATCCCCTTTTCCGCATCCTTTTATATTCTTCCTTTTCAAATACTTATCCAATTGCCATTTAATGGATGATATAGGCTCTGCGTCAATTACCACTTGTGATAAAGTATTACATGTTCTCATAATCTTCTGTGTGGAGAATATCATAACTTCCAATGATGAGCCTCCTTCTGAGCTGTATCATTTTATGATTCGATGAAATGTTACCAATATCTAAAATACTTTAAATGTACAAGTTTGGAATTGTTTATTTTTAAAGTAAAAAATGAAATTGTATAGAATGTGGGTGAAGTCCTTGTAATAAAATTTCCCCTCTAAATTCAGTCATTTCAAATTCCAAATTACCTAATAATCCAATTTTTAGCACTAAATTCTCAATTTATTGTGTTATTTTTGTTGATTATTCAAATTATTGGATAATTCTAATTTTTTTAGTCCAAAGTTTGACATTGAATTTTCCGGAGTAGACTATAATAATGTATTGGCACTCTTGTAAGTGAATAATGTATCGCGCTAAGCAACAGCATATCTTAGAGATTGAAAGGCAGTTATGTAGTGCCCCAACTGCTGCCCAGGTTAAGTTTAACTAACTGAACAGAGATCAGGGATTGAACCGGAGAACTTCCTGGTATGCAATGCTGAATATTTCACCAGATATGCCCATCAAGACACAAAGGAAACTCATGATATGTTCTTACTCACTGTTCTTTAGGGCATTCTTAAGAATGAACAATGTATCCTTGTTTGTCCACAGAATATTTAACTAAAACATGTGAAATATAGTTCTACTTTACCTGGTGCCTCTCTTTCTTGATTGCTGTGGTATTGTCGTTTATGTACAGTAGCTTTGAGCTTAAAAGTAACGATGGCTCTAGATTCTACTGCTGTCCAAGAGAAAAGGCGTACAGTCTAATATCAAAATACTTACTGTTTCAGACTCTTGTCATTTTTGCCAGCTATCTATTGTATAGAGCTTCTCAGATCATAATTCAATGACTACTCGATATGACATAACTAACTGTGTGTGGCTTTATTTATCCCTTGTGTTGCAGAGATCATTAATATTTTAATGGAGGAAGCTTAATGCTTTGTAGTTAATCATAAATTATTTTTGTTTTTCAGGCCTGAAATTCCCTTGAGCAGTACTTATAAGATGCTGTAATGTGCTGACTGGTCACTATGGGCAGACGGTACCCAGGGGCATACCATCGTCCAAACAGCGCATGTATGTATGGGTACAGCAGTTCATTTCTTTTTTGCTCCAATAGCTTCATTGTGGAAAATCTAGAGATAAATATTCAGAGGATTCTACCGGAATGTGGATGTTAGTTATTGTAGTTATTGAAATTTTCCTTAAGATAGCCAGGTTTCAATGAATGTGATATTCACAATCTATTTCTCGTGCAAATCATTTGTATTTCAAGTTCATGACTTGTTATTGGGGGTGGGAATAGAATAATTTTAAATGTGAGCATTTGGGAATGTAAATAACACAGTGGTGTAATTACACCAGTTGTGTTCTTTGGAACGTTTTGTGATTTGAATTTAATTAAAAAAATACAGCATCTGTTTTACTTTACTTATGTTTCCTATGAGGAGCATCACATTAAAATACAACTTAAATTTGTCACAGGCAGATTTTATGATCCTGGCATGCAATGGATTGTACAAAGAAGGCACACACAAATGCTGAGTATGCAAGGAGCCTAATGGTTCAGCTACAGCTGCAGGCTCTGCCAAATACTAATATTAGGTGCCACATCTTCGTGCTGCCTGCAGGTCTGCAAGAATGTAGGGCTGTGTCATCGCTCCAAGACCTGTCCACTATGCATTGATCTCTAGTTTTCTCCTCTCACCTTCTGATGGTTATGTCTCATGCTGGGTACAGTTGTACAGGAATCAGGAGCTCATGATCTATAGCCGTAGCTCAGTGGATAGCACTTTCGTCTCTGAGTCAGAAGGTTGTGGGTTCAAGTTCCACTTCAGAGACTTGAGCACAAAAATCTAGGCTGACACTCCAGTGCAGTGCTGAGGGAGTGCTGCACTGTCGGAGGTGCCGTCTTTCAGATGAGACATTAAATCCCTCTCCGATGGATGTAAAAGATCCCATGGCACTATTTTGATGAAGAGCAGGGGATTTATCCCCGGTGTCCTGGTTAATATTTATCCCTCAATCAACATCATAAAAACAGATTATCTGGTCATTATCACATTGCTGTTTGTAGGACCTTGCTGTGTGCAAATTGGCTGTCGCATTTCCGACATTACAACAGTGACTGCACTTCAAAAGTACTTCATTGGCTGTAAAGTGCTTTGGGACGTTCTGAGGTCGTGAAAGGCGCTATATAAATGCAAGTCTTTCTCAACAAAATAGCCACTTTTGATACGCAAGATGAGACTGTAGTGAAAATGCAGTTTAGAGAAGCTGGTGGTGAAGGGAATATTTCTCAATCAGCTGGGCGCTTTGACTTGACATTTGAAGCTGTCAACTCATCAGCTGATTCAATCGCCACTGGATCTGCACAGAGCGGGATTAAATGGAGTGTACTTGAACAGAGTGTTTTATTTGGGAATTTGGAAAGAGTGGGAATTCGGAGAAGAGGGAAGGAGTTGCTGCTTTTTGCCTACACTACTTGTAGTGCTTTGTGTTACAGGTAGATATTTAATTTTAGTCCCCATAACTTAATCTAGACCAAGTAAGTAGTCAAGAAACTACACTGTAAACTAAGTTACCTAATTACAAATTTAATTAAATAAAACAATGTCATATAGGGATGGTAGTGCAGGTGGTGTGCTGCAACTGCAGCATGTGGGAGTTTGTGGAGAGCATTGTGATCCCAGGCAGCCACGTTTGCAGTAAGTGTCTGCATCTTGAGGAACTTCAGCCCAGAGTTTTTGAGCTGGAGTCTGAGCTGCAGACATTGCTGGGCATCAGGGATGGTGAGTGTTACCTGGACACTTTGATCCAGTAGGCAGTCACACCCCTTAGGTTAGGTAGTGGTACAGGTCTGGTTAGTGGTCAGGGACAGGAAGGTGTGACTGCAACTCAGGCAGGTAAGGGGACTCCAGGTGCAGTGCTGGAGGAGCCTCAGCCTTTGCCCTTGTCCAACAGGTATGAGGTTCTTGCTGCCTGTGTAGATGAGGGAAAAGCCTGCAGGATGGATGAGCAAGCTGACCATGGCACCATGGTGCAGGAGGCCATTCAAGTGAGGGAGTGAAAGGGAATATATCATAGAATCATAGAAATTTACAGCACAGAAGGAGGCCATTCGGCCCATCTTGTCCGTGCCAGCCGACAAAGAGTTATCCACCCTAATCCCACTTTCCAGCACTTGGTCCGTATACTTGTAGATTACGGCACTTCAAGTGCATATCCAAGTACTTTTTAAATGTGGTGAGGGTTTCTGCCTCCACCACCCTTTCAGGCAGTGAGTTCCAGACCCCCACCACCCTCTGGGTGAAAAAATTTCTTCTTAAATCCCCTCTAAACCTCCTACCAATTACTTTAAATCTATGCCCCCTGGTTATCGACCCCTCTGCTAAGGGAAATAGGTCCTTCCTATCCACTCTATCTGGGCCTCTCATAATTTTATACACTTTAGGTCTCCCCTCAGCCTCCTCTGTTCCAAAGAAAACAACCCCAGCCGATCCAATCTTTCCTCATAGCTAAAATTCCCCAGCCCAGGCAACATCCTCGTAAATCTCCTCTGCACCCTCTCTAGTGCAAACACATCCTTACTCTAATGTTGTGACCAGAGCTGCACGCAGTATTCTAGCTGCGGCCTAACTAGTGTTTTATACAGTTCAAGCATAACCTCCCTGCTTTTATATTCTATGCCTCGGCTAATAAAGGAAAATATCCCGTATGCCTTCTTAACCACCTTATCTACCTGTCCTGCTACCTTTAGGGATCTGTGGACATGCACTCCAAGGTCCCTCTGATCCTCTGCACTTCTCGGTGTCCTACCATTTATTGTGTATTCCCTTTCCTTGTTAGCCCTCCCCAAATGCATTACCTCACACTTCTCCGGATTGTATTCCATTTGCCACTGTTCTGCCCACCTGACCAGTCCATTGATATCTTCCTGCAGTCTACAGCTTTCTTCTTCATTATCAACCACTTGGCCAATTATTGTATCATCTGCAAACTTCTTAATCATACTTCCTACATTCAAGTCCAAATCATCGATATATACCACAAAAAGCAAAGGACCCAGTACTGAGCCCTGCGGAAACCCACTGGAAACAGCCTTCCAATCACAAAAACACCCATTGACCATTATCCTTTGTTTCCTGCCTCTGAGCCAATTTCGGATCCAACTTGCCACTTTGCCTTGGATCCCATGGGCTTTTACTTTCGTGACCAGTTTGCCATACGGGACCTTTATCAAAAGCCTTGCTAAAATCCATATAGACTACATCAAATGCACTAACCTCATCGAGCCTCCTTGTTACCACCTCAAAAAATTCAATCAAGTTAGTCAGACACGACCTTCCCTTAATAAATCCATGCTGACTGTTCCTGATTAATCCGTGTCTTTCTAAATGAAGATTTGTCCTGTCACTCAGAATTTTTTCAAATAATTTTCCCACCACCGAGGTTAGGCTGACTGCATGTAATTATTCTGTCTATCCCTTTCTCCCTTTTTAAATAACGGTACCATGTTAGCCGTCCTCCATCCTCCGGCACCACACCTGTAGCCAGAGAGGATTGGAAAATGATGGTCAGAGCCTCTGCTATTTCCTCTCTTACTTCTCTTAACAGTCTGGGATACATTTCATCTGGGCCTGTGGATATTTCCACTTTCAAAGATGTTAAACCCCTTAATACATCCTCTTTCACTATGCTTATTTCATCTAATATTTCACACTCCTCCTCCCTGATTGCAATTTCTGCATCGTCCCTCTCTTTTGTGAAAACAGACGAAAAGTATTCATTAAGAACCATACCCATGTCTTCCGCTTCCACACACAGGTTACCTTTATGGTCCCTAATAGGCCCTACTCTTTCTTTAGTTATCCTCTTGCTCTTAATGTATTTATAAAATATATTTGGGTTTTCCTTGATTTTACTTGCCAATATTTGTTCATGCCCTCTCTTTGCTTTCCTAATTTCCTTTTTAATTTCACCCCTGCACTTTCTATACTCCTCTAGAGTTTCTGCAGTATTGAGCCCTAGGTATCTGTCATAAGCTTCCCTTTTTTTCTTTATCCTTCCTTGTATGCCCCTTGACATCCAGGGAGCTCTAGATTTGTTAGTCCCACCCTTTTTCTTTAAGGGAACATACTTGCTCTGAACCCTCACTATCTCCTCCTTGAATGCCTCCCACTGCTCTGACACTGATTTACCTTCAAGTTTCTGTCACTAGTCCACTATATTCCTGGTCTATCCTTGTCCTTTTCCATAACTACGCTAAATCTAACTGAATTATGATCACTACCACCAATATGCTTTCCCACTGATACCCTTTCCACCTGCCCAGCTTCATTCCCTAAAACTAGGTTCAGAACTGTCCCCTCTCTTGTTGGGCTGGCTACATACTGGCTAAAAAAGTTCTCCTGAATGCATTTTAAGAATTCTGCTCCCTCCAAACCTTTCATACTAATTTTATCCCAGTTAATATTAGGGAATGTAGTTGTGGGAGGGGACAGTATAGTCAGGAGGATAGATACTGTTCTTTGCAGCCGCGACCGAGAGTTCCAAAGGTTGTGTTGCCTGCCCAGTGCCAGGGTTAAAGACATCTCCTTGCGGCTGGAGAAGAACATGGGGTGGGAGGGGGAGGATCCAGTTGTCGTGGTCTCCGTAGGAACCAACGACATAGGTAGAACTAGGAATGAGGTTCTGCTGAGGGAGTTTGAGGAGCTAGGATCCAAATTAAAAAGTAGAACCTCAAAGGTAATTATCTCTGGATTGTTACCTGAGCCACGCGCAAATTTGCATAGGGACAAACAGATTAGACGTTTAAATGCGTGGCTCGAGTGGTGTGGGAGGAAGGGGTTACAGTTCATGGGGCACTGGCACCAGTACTGGGGAAAGAGGGAGCTGTTCCGTTGCGACGAGCTTCACTTAAACCGGGCTGGGACCAGTGTCCTGGCGAACCGAATAACTAGGGCAATAGACAGGGCTTTAAACTAATGACGGGGGTGGGTGTGGGAGGATTCAGGAGAGAGTAAATTTAAAAGCAGCGAGAGAAATGTCAAGGCTCTAGAGCAGAGTAGAGTTTTGGGTAAAAATAAGCAGAGTGGGTCAGGAAAGGACAGAGAGAGTTAACAAAGGTAATAAGGCATCAGTGACTAAGGTGACATCAGGGAAAAATAGAAATGTCAAAGCTAAAGGCACTATATCTGAATGCACGAAGCATTCGCAACAAAATAGATGAATTAATAGCGCAGATAGAAATGAACAGGGTTGATCTAATAGCCATAACGGAGACTTGGTTGCAAAGTGGCCAAGGTTGGGAACTAAGGGGGAAAAATTCAGCTGCTTGCGCCTCCCGTTAGCGCCTTAAGAGGGCGCTAATGGGGCGTAAAGCAGCTAACGCCCGGGCGCAGCGCCGCCCACGCCTCCCGAAAAATTTAGTGGGAGGTTAGCGGCGGCGGCAGCCGGTAGCGCCCTGTGGCGCTGCGCCGCCGGCGATGACGTCATCGCCGTGCGCAGCACCCCGCTCGCGCCCCGGCCGTGATCTTCAGTCGCGCCCCCTGATTTACCGCCAGACGCTATGTCCGACGGGTTCAGGGAGGCGTACGTGTGGCCGGGGCGGCGATATTTAAAGGGGAGGTGGCAGGCGGCCATTTTTGTTGCTGGCCGCCTGCCAGCACCTGCCCCCGTTGCTGTCCCCGGCCCCCGTGAAGCCCCCCCACCGTGAAGTGCCGGCTGCGCTCCAAGAGCCCGGCACTTCTCTTGAGTGCCGGGCTCTTTTACCGGCACTCCCGATCCCTGGGGGCCCAGCTGGGCCCCGGTTCGCGCTGCGCAGGGTCCCTCCCCTTTAAGAAGGGGAGGAAGGCCTGCAATACCGCGGCGCGACGTGCCGCAGCGCGTGGCGCTGCGGCACGTAGCGCCAGGATATTCACTCGCAGCGCCCCAAGAGGGATGCGGGGTGCTTCCAGTGGCGCCCCGGTTCCAGTGGCGCCCCGCTTCCCTCTTGGGGCGCAACCACTGAAGTTCCGGCGCGGGGCCGCTAATTTTTTCGGGGCGCTAAAAGTCGCGCCCCGGCGAGGTTAGCGCCCCAAATGGGGCGCGACTCAATTTTTACCCCTAAATATTCCCGGATACTTAACTTTTAGAAGAGATAGGCAAAATGGAAAAGGAGGAGGGGTAGCCCTGATAATAAAGGATGGGATAAAGACAGTAGAGAGAAAGGATCTTAGCTCCGAAAATCAAGAAGTAGAATCAGTTTGGGTGGAGCTAAGAAACAGCAAGGGGCAGAAAACATTGGTGGAAGTTGTTTATTGACCCCCAAACAGTAGTTGTAATGTAGGGCAGTGTATAAATCAAGAAATTAGAGGCGCATGTAACAAGGGTAATACAGTCATCATGGGGGACTTTAATCTACATATAGACTGGACAAACCAAATTTGCAGTAATAGTGTGGAGGACGAATTCATGGAATGTATACAAGATAGTTTTCTAGATCAGTATGTTGAGGAACCAACTAGGGAACAGGCTATTTTCGATCAAGTATTGTGCAATGAGAAAGGGTTAATTAATAACCTTGTAGTAAAAGGGCCTTTAGGAAAGAGTGACCATGATATGATAGAATTTTATATTGAGTTTGAAAGTGATTTAGTTAAATCCGAAACTAGGGTCTTAAATCTAAACAAAGGAAACTACGTAGGTATGAGGGGTGAGTTGGCTAAAGTAGATTGGGAAATTACATTAAAAGGTATGATGGTAGACAAGCAATGGCTAGCATTTAAAGAATTAATACATAATTTACAACAAATATGCATTCCTTTAAGGCACAAAAACCCCACAGGAAAAGTCGTCCAACCGTGGCTAACGAGAAGTTAAAGATAGTATTAGATCAAAGGAAGAGGCTTATAATGTTGCCAAAAAGAGTAGTAAGCCTGAGGATTGGGAGGATTTTAGAATTCAGCAAAGGAGAACCAAGAAATTGATAAAGAAAGGGAAAATAGAATATGAGAGTAAACTAGCGAGAGACATAAAAACAGACTGTAAAAGCTTCTATTGGTATATAAAAAGGAAAAGATTAGCAAAAGTAAATGTGGGTCCCTTACAGGCTGAGACAGGAGAAATTATAATGGGGAATAAGGAAATGGCAGAGAAATTAAACAAATACTTTGGCCGCGGAATGAATTCTGGGGGCGGGACAGCTGGTTTCCGGGTCAGTTCTGCGCTGACAGTCCCGACACCAGGGAGACTCGCGTGGAGACGGGTTGACAGTGGGTTTTCTACCTGCTGTCAATCTTTGCGATTTTGACAGCGGACCTGCCTCCAAACCCGCCCCCTCAGCACGATTAAATTCACGGCCTTAGTGTCTGTCTTCACGGAAGAAGACGCATATAACTTCCTGGAAATAATGGAGGACCAAGGGTCTAGCGAGAATGAGAAACTGAAAGAAATTAGTATTTGTAAAAAAATAGTACTGGTGAAATTAACGGGACTGAAAGCTGATAAATCCCATGGTCCTGATGGCCTACATCCTAGGGTTTTGAAAGAGGTGGCTATAGAGATAGTGGATGCATTGGTTGTCATCTTCCAAAATTCCATTGATTCTAGAACGGTTCCCGCGGACTGGAAAGTAGCAAATGTAACCCCACTATTTAAGAAAGGTGGGAGAGGGAAAACGAGGAACTACAGACCAGTTAGCCTGACATCAGTAGCAGGGAAAATGCTAGCATCTATTATTAAGGACGTGGTAACAGGGCACTTAGAAAATAATAATAGGATTGGGCAGAGTCAACACGGATTTATGAAAGGGAAATCATGTTTGATGAATCTGTTAAGAGTTTTTTGAGGTTGTAACTAGCAGAATAGATAAGGGGGAACCAGTGGATGTGGTGTATTTGGATTTTCAGAAGGCATTCAATAAGGTGTCACACAAGATGTTATTAAACAAAATTAGGGCTCATGGAATTGGGGGTAATATACTAGCATGGATTGAGGATTGGTTACCAGACAGGAAATAGAGAGTAGGAATAAACGGGTCATTTGCGGGTTGGCAGGCTGTAACTAGTGGGGTACCGCAAGGATCAGTGCTTGGGCCTCACCTATTCACAATCTACATCAATGATTTGGATGAGGGGACCAAATGTAACATATCCAAGTTTGCTGATGATACAAAGCTGGGTGGGAATGTAAGTTGTGAGGAGGATGCAAAGAGGTTTCAAGGGGATATAGACAGGCTAAGTGAGTGGGCAAGAAAATGGCAAATGGAATATAATGTGGAGAAATGTGAAGTTATCCACTTTGGTAGGAAAAATAGAACGGCAGAGTATTTTTTAAATGATGCGGGATTGGGAAATGTTGGTGTTCAGAGGGACCTGGGTGTCCTTGTACACAAATCACTGAAAGTGAACATGCAGATACAGCAAGCAATTAGGAAAACAAATGGTATGTTAGCCTTTATTACAAGAGGATTTGCGTATAAGTGAAAGACTGCAATTATATAGGGCTTTGGTGAGACCACCCCTGGAGTTGTGTGTACAGTTTTGGGCCCCTTACCTAAGGAAGAATATATTTGCCATAGAGGGAGTGCAACGAAGATTCACCAGACTGGTTCCTGGGATGAGGGGATTGTCCTATGAGGAGAGATTGAGTAGACTAGGCCTATATTCTCTGGAGTTTAGAAGAATGAGAGATGATCTCATTGAAACATACAAAATTCTTACAGGACTCGACAGGGTAGATGCAGGGAGGATGGTCCCCCTGGCTGAGGAGTCTAGAACCAGGCGTCACAGTCTCAGAATAAGGGGTCGGCCCTTTTTGACTGAGATGAGGAGAAATTTCTTCACTCAGAGGGTGGTGAATCTTTGGAATTCTCTACCTCAGAGGGCTGTGAAGGCTCAGTCGTTGAGTATATTTAAGACAGAGATCGATAGATTTTTGAATATTAAGGGAATCAAGGGATATGGGAATAGTGCAGGAAAGTGGAGTTGAGGTAGAAGATCAGCCATGATCTTATTGAATGGCAGAGCAGGCTCGAAGGGTCAAATGGCCTCCTCCTGCTCCTATTTCTTATGTTCTTATGTTCATTGACCTCAGATGAGGTCAAGGCGCAACGGGAAACCAGTGGACGACTTGTCAAATTCAAAAAGCTGGGAAAAAACCATTAAGTGGCTGTAAACAAGCCACTAATGATTTTAATTGCCTCCCCCGCCACTACTTGTCGGGTCTGCTCAGCGCTGACAGACCCGACATTTGGTAAAGGCACATGGCGGCAGGTTCACAGCGGGGTCCCGACCCGCTGGGGAAAAAAACACTTTCCCATTCGACCTGCCACCAATCGCGCCCGTTGACCCCGCAAAATCCAGCTCATTGAAGCAGGAGTTACTGTAAAATAAGACAGTGCATCTTCAACCATGTTGGCATCTCAGCCAACCTCCGTATATGAATACTTTGTAGCAGGAATAGCTAGATAACTATCAGACTCAGGAACTTTGATTTCCTGCCCTCTCCTCCTCTAGGTCAGGGACACTGACACCAGTTACCCTACTGAAATGAGCTAACTCAGCACACTGATTATTGCTGGGATCTTCCCTATCTGAATACTATACCACTTACTTACTGAATCATGTCCTGTATTGATGTCTTTTCTATTCACAGTAGCAATGCACCAAGAAACCCAAGATTCCCTGATCTGAGGCATTTCAGATTATTACTGATACTAATCGGATTTACCAAGAGGAGATGAGTCCTGCATAATCGGCCTTTACTGTTTTTGCTTTTTATCCCATGCTCTTCACTCTGCTCCAGTCGATTTCCCATTTATAATTTTTTAAATAGTTGCACAGATTCTTAAACATTGTGATGCTGCAGTCAGTTTTTCTGTCAGTAGGAAAGCATTGTTTGGAGAATTTGGGAGCACAACATAAATTTGAAGTTAGTATAATATTCAAAATGCTTATTTAGTGATCTTGCCTCCCAAATCTATGTCCATCATTCCCCAACTCCATGTTTGAACCTTTCCAATCAAGTTTCCACCCCTGCCACAACACTGAAACGGCCCTTACCAAAGTCACAAATAACATTCTATGTGACTGTGACCATGCTAAACTATCCATCCCCATCCTTCTCGTCCTGTCTGCAGCCTTTGACACGGTTGACCACACTATCCTCCTCCAACACCTCTCCTTTGATGTCAAGCTGGTTGAGACTGCCTTCGTCTGGTTCCATTCATGTCCAGTCATAGCTAGAGAATCTCCTGCAATGGCTTCTTTTCCTGCTCCCACACCATTAACTCTGGAATCCCCCATGTCTTTATCCTTGTCCCCCTCCTATTTCTCATCTCATGCTGTCCCTCAGCGACATCATCCGAAAACACAATGTCAGGCTTGACATGTACGCTGATGACACCCAGCTCTACCTCACCACCACCTCGCTCGACCTCTCCACAGCCTCTGATTTGTCACGCTGCTTGTCTGACTGCCAGTATTGAATGAGCAGAAATTTCCTCCAACTAAATATTGAGAAGACTGAAACTATTGTCTTTGGTCCCCGCCACAAACTCCGTTCCCTAACCATCGACTCCATCTCTCTCCCTGGCCACTGTCTGAGGCTGAATCAGACTGTTCGCAACAGTGGCATCCTATTTGACCCTAAGCTGAGCTTCCGATCTCAGACCTCTCCATCACGAAGACCACCTACTTCTATCTCCGAAACACTGCCTGTCTCCACCCTGCCTCAGCTCACCTGCTGCTGAAACCTTCATCCATGTCCGTAGCTCCTGGTCTGGCAACACCTCCATTTTAAAATTCTCATCTTGTTTTCAAATTCCTCCATGGCCTCGTCGCTCCCCATCTCTAACCTCCTCCAGCCTCTAATACTCTGAGATCTCTGCGTACCTCCAACTCTGGCCGCTTGCGCATCCCCCATTTTCATCACTGCACCATTTGGGTCCTTGCCTTCAGCTGTCTATTTCCTCCCCATAAGCTCTACACCTTTCCTCCTTTAAATCGCTCTTTAAAATCTACGTCTTTGTCCAAGCTTTTGGTCACCTGTCCTAATGGCCGGAATTTTAATTTGGAGGCGGTGGGGAGAAGGGGTGCTGGAAAGCGGTCAGGAAACCTGGGAGAACGGGTTTCCTGCAGGCCCTGCCGAATTTAACGGCAGGGCCTGATTAGCATTTCAAAGCACTGATTCCCGCCTGCAGCCAGCCAGATGGAGAGGCTGGCTGACTGTCGGGCGGATAGGCCTGCGGCACTAGGCTGCAGAGAGGAGGGAGGGAAGGATTGTGGGGTGGTGGGATCGGAGGCCGGTGGTGGGGGGTGCGGTCGGGGGCTGGAGTTGGTCGGGGGGGGGGTGCGGTCGGGGGCCAGAGTTGGTGGGGGGGGGGGGGGGGGGGGTGTGTCAGGGGCCGTGGACCGAGGATTGAAAGCCGGAGGGGAATCCGGAGATTAGAGGCCTCGTGGGTGGGGAGGGTTGGAGGACTTGTTGTGGGTGAGGTGGGGGGTCAGAGGCCTCTGGGGGAGATCGGAATGGTCAGGGGCAAATCGGAGGCCTCGGGGGGGCGGGGGGTGAGTTGGCAAGGCACTTACCTCCGGGATTCAGCAGTCCCCTCCACCCTTTAGCTGGTGAGTTCCCCAAGGCCAGGGAAACCCGCCCACTCACAGTTAAATTTAAAATGGGGCACAGAGCCTCATTTTATTATTTAAATAGACGACCCGCCTCCTGGGAGCGGGTTGGCTGCCCGCCCTGTTAAAACTGGAAGTGGGCAGGTTGGGGTTGGGACTGAGTTTCTTAACTCTTTACCCTCCCACCCGACCCAACCCACCCGTTTTTGGGGTTTAAAATTTCCCATAATATCTCTGTGGCTTGTTGTCAAATATTGTCTGATAATGCTCCTGTGACGCGCCTTGGGGCATTTTTTTACTATGTTAAAGGTACTATATAAATGCAAGTTGTTGTAAATTTTATATTCAAATTAACGTACTTAGAGGCAGTTGGATGGTGCAGTAATTAAATTACTGGAATCAGGGGAAAATATCTCCACTGGCTGGAGTCATACCTCGCACAAAGGAAGATGGTTGTGGTGGTTGGAGGTCAATCATCTCAGCCCCAGGACATCGCTGCAGGAGTTCCTCAGGGCAGTGTCCTCGGCCCAACCATCTTCAGCTGCTTCATCAATGACCTTCCCTCCATCATACGGTCAGAAGTGGGGATTTTCGCTGATGACTGCACAGTGTTCAGCTCCATTCGCAACTCCTCTGATAATGAAGCAGTCCATGCACGCATGCAGCAAGACCTGGACAACATTCAGGCTTGGGCTGGTAAGTGGCAGGTAACATTCGTGTCACACAAGTGCCAGGCAATGACCATCTCCAACAAGAGAGAGTCTAACCACCTCCCCTTGACATTCAATGGCATTACCATCGCCGAATCCCCCACCATCAACATCCTGGGGGTCACCATTGACCAGAAACTTAACTGGACCAGCCACATAAATACTGTGGGCAACAGGAGCGGGTCAGAGGTTGGGTATTCTGTGGTAAGTGTCTCCCCTCCTGACTCCCCAAAGCCTTTCCACCATCTACAAGGCACAAGGAAGGAAGGAGTGTGATGGAATACTCTCCACTTGCCTGGATGAGTGTAGCTCCAACAACACTCAAGAAGCTCGACACCATCCAGGACAAAGCAGCCCGCTTGATTGGCACCCCATCCACCACCTTAAACATTCACTCCCTCCACCACTGGTGCACCGTGGCTGCAGTGTGTACCATCTACAAGATGCACTGCAGCAACTCGCCAAGGCTTCTTCGGCAGCACCTCCCAAACCCGCAACCTCTACCACCAAGAAGGACAAGGGCAGCAGGCACATGGGAACACCACCACCTCCAAGTTCCCCTCCAAGTTACACACGATCCTGACTTAGAAATATATCGCCGTTCCTTCATCATCGCTGGGTCAAAATCCTGGAACTCCCTCCCTAACAGCACTGTGGGAAGTACCATCACCACACGGGCTGCAGCGGTTCAAGAAGGCGGCTCACCACCACCTTCTCGAGGGCAACTAGGGATGGACAATAAATGCTGGCCTTGCCAGCGACGCCCACATCCCAGGAACGAATATAAAAAAAGATCTCTGACCTGGATTCAAGTTGTACCACTGGGCTGAATGTTTCAACTTTCTGACAGCTGTAATTGTGTGCGGTGAAGTGAGTTTGGGATTCTCAACTTGGTTCCAAGTGGATGTGCACCCAAATGCAAAAGCCCCTGTAATTAGGTATTAGTTTGCAAAAACTGAGATGCCTTTACTTTGCATCTAACACATCCTGTACCTTAACCTGGGTATGCTTGATGGTGATAGTTAAATTGTTACTTTGCAATGCACTGACATGACATCTCTTACCTTGATAAATAAGGAAGTACACCAACTTTATTAAATTAATTAAGAAATATTGTAATCAATAAATTAATATACTTGCATACTTCAATTTAAATCACTGATCCAGAAACTAACAGAGCAACGTTAAAATTCAGAACAGTAATGCAACTTCTATTAAAACTATAAATTTGAAATCCTAAATATCCTTTGCCTCCGATTACTTTTCTCCTTCTAAACTATTTTATTTTCAGTCACGGTGCTTCCAGTAACTGACACAGAAATGTAACATTTCTGATATGAGTGAGTTTTTGGTGAGATCGATGTGCAGTGGGTCATCCATCTGACTCTTGATGCACTGCTGTTCTTACCTAAACTACTTGGTTTGGACATAATTAAATATTCATTTCAAGCTGCTGCCCACAGAGAGGGTTGCCTGTGGGAGCTTGCATGCTTGGAGCTGGAAAATTATTGCTGCAAAAAAGTGAAGGTGGTTTCTTACTTACTGGAAGACTCAGCAACAGTATCTGCCTTTAATTTTTGTCAAGCGGCATGGGCACATTTATAGATGGTGCTCTTGAAGTACGGAGGCAAAGGAGTTTTACCATTGTTGACGTCCAGAAGCATCCTCTCCATGGAAGAGTTGCCTGGCAGGGTGATTGTGTTCTGAAACACCCAGAGGTCCTGGCTGCAAATGTGGACGATGAAGGTAGACCTGAGGAAAGGTACCAAGGTAATGTTAACTCAACAGTCGAGCAAATGGTGGGTGGTAGAGGAAGAGCAAGGACTTTGTGCATTGAAGATATTAATAACCCTGTACTTTAGCAAGTGCAGTAAGAGGCTGAAATTGGCCACCTGCACCTGTATTCTGCTGTTATTTTGAGAAAAAGCAGATGAAAGTGCTGGCCCTGAAACAGTGCAGCAGCCACTTGTTTAATGCATCTGTGGCAGCGCATTGGTTGATACTGCAGATGATCCCTACGTTAGACCAGAAGGAGACAGAGGGAGAGAAGCTGAGGGAGCTGGTGGCCTTGACTGGCACTGACAGGACTGTCCCTATTGTGGCTGCACGTCTCCTCGCAGCAGATGGCACAGGTTTGCAGCTGCCTCCCAGCTGAACCTGAATCTGAGAGGCCTGGGCCTGCAGATGAGATTACTGGCATAATGGCAGGTATGGGCAATTCTCCTTTGGTCTCTTTGGCATGACATTTCCTTTGTTCCCTTACTCGAGATTCTGCGATGGGAAGCTTAGAAAGCAGTCGCAATGTCCTGCATTAGAGCAGCGGGTTTTAGAAAATGACTGTTTACGTGGCTCAACTGCTTAGTGTGTAAACCCGCTGAGCCATCGGGGAGACACTAAGAACCATGCACACACATACATCCAAAAATATTTGTGTTAGCTGCAGAAAAACTTGCCTACCCAGCATCTATAAAATAAATTGCACATGGGATTATGGTTTTTTTTGTTGTAATTACGTCATGTGAACAGATGGAATAAATAAAGGCATAAAAGGAGTAACATTCGTTTTATGTTGATTTTATTTTGCTTTGTTGAAGATTACATTGCTGAAATAACTGGGCAATTGGAAAACTGAACTCCAACTTTTTACTGGCAAAATGATGTGTGTGCCACTGAGTTGAACTTTCTTTGATGCCTCCTGGAGTGCTGCACTGTCTCATCCCCGCTGCTTCCCTGATCTTTCAGTGCTTCCAAATGACATATTCCTTTAAGTAGTTGTGATATTAACGTTTTGGTTGAAAATCTTCCTCTCACTAGGGAGTAGTGAGGAGTTTAGCTGTGGACCTAGGGTTTACTTTTCATCCTAGGCTGTCCCATAAAATGCTGTTGGCTTTTAATGCTGCAGGAATAAGCAAAGTAGAGCAATTATTAACAACTTTGAGCAGACAGAATGCTGCGTTTGTTATAAAAGTGTGATGCTAAAGGTCTTAATTGGGCTCTAACAATCTGAGAGCTGGTAATTTGACTAACTAACTAGTCTGGTAACTTAGCTTTTATAAAGACTTTTCCTGTTTAATGCTGAGTTTGGATCACTTGATAGAGTGCAGTCAGATACAGGAGAGTAGCTGTTCCCAACATTAAATGTATTTATTTTGCATTATTGTATTTGCTTTGGCAGCAGTAGCGTATAAAATGGCATGAAGCTTTTTTTCAAATCATACTGTTACCAGCCCTCTAAAAGAAGTACCATGGGCTGTTGGCTCCTTGCATTGTCTGAGCAGAATGCACTTGTAGGGTTTCCAGGAGGTGAAGGATGCCCTGCCCTGAAATATTTTTTTTATAAATACATGTTTTAAATTGCGTCCTTTAGACTTGTTATTCTTTTAAAGGAGAAGTAAAGGCTATGGGGAATACTTTGTGAATGAGGAAAGTCTGTATGAAGTACTTTCGGTCTGAGGTACTCCTCCATCACTATTTTAAATAGACTCCATGGGCTGGATTTTCCAAGCCCCGAGGAGGCGGGCATGGAGGCGGGACAGCTGGTAAAATCGGAGAAAGTGGGGGCGGATGGCAAACCCGCCTCAGTGCCCTTCTGCCAGGAGGCGGGAGGATGTACAGTTTTGGGTCCCGTCTCCTGGAGGCGGGAAAGGCATTTAATCCTTTTAACTGCCTGTTAACAGGCAGAAAAAAGGATTAGTGCCATTTTACCTTCATAGGTGAAGGCTTCCCGACCTCGGAGAACCCCGCCGGGTTGGAGGAGACGTGGAGGAGGTCTGCGGTGGTTGGAGGCACCTGGAAGTAAGGTGTAGAGGTGAGTGATGGGTGAAAGTGTGGAGAGGTAAGTATGTAAGGTGAGTGATAAGTTTAAAAAAGTGTGCTTGTTTTCTTTCTACAGCCTTTAGCCGCGCTGGATGGGGAGAGCCAACATTCTCCTTGTCAATTTCACCTAATGGCTGTTGGATCCTCCGATCCTACAGACATGTGAAATTTACAAAGTTGAAAGGTTTGATGAGTCCTCACCACAAAGGCCCACCAAACTAAAGAGAATGTCAGTGTTTGACAGCCTCACAGAGCTGTCAAACGCTCTCATTTCTTCTTTCAAGAAGTCTTGACAGATAGCACGTCTGACGTTGCCGTGATCTGTCAGTGACTTCCTCCCTAATTGGCCTGCTGAGCCCGCAGGGCGGGCTTAACCAGCTCAATCAGGGGAAAATCCCTCTGATTGGCCAGGCGAGGATGGAGGCAGGACATTGACACGACAAGCAGCAGTCCCGCCTCTAACTCACCTCCATTCACAAAATCCAGCCCAATGTCTCCCACCCTTTAGGAGATGCTCTTATTTTTGAAGTCTGTTTTTCGGTTCCTGGAGACTTGGGGCGCGATCTTGCCAGCCCTGGGGAGGCGGGACTGCCGGGAAAATGGCAGAATCTGGGGGCGGGTGCCCATCCCGCCCCTAACCCGCCTCCATGCCATCTTGCCAGGAGGCGGGTAGCTGACCCGCGCTGGGTCCCGTCTTCTTGGAGGCGCAAAGGGGATTACAGCCACTTAACTGCCTGTTAACATTAATACTTGCTGTATGCGGCCATCTAAGGGCTGGTTCTATTGCCACTGAAATAGTCTCTGAATGCTCCCATTGTCTCAAAATATTCAAGTGTCGAGCTTTGAAGCTTGGATGAGCACCATTGTGATACCAGTGAAATTGGAAAACAAAGTGAGGAGAGTCTGATGTCATGTAATATTTAAACCCTCAAGATACTGCTGTGTAAGATGAGCAACATATTATAACACTTTTTTCACAAAGGAATGAATATTTAATGTCTTTGGAGTCTGAAAATCTATTTGGTTGAGTAATAGAGGATAAGGTAACTGAGGAGCTGAAATAAAATAAACATGCCCTTGATCTATTATAATTGTTCTTGTGAACAAATAGAGTTAAATAAATCACAGGTAAAACAAAAGGTGAAAAATTTGATCTCTTGTATGTATCACTTTGCACCTAAGTTGTAAAGCATACTGAAAAAAAATCAGTTACCATTAAACTTTAAAAGAACAATAACACTTTTATTGATTTTATCAAAACCTTTTTACCTTTATGGTTTTACTGCAAATGGCTAAAACCCAAATATAGATATTACTTACTGTGAATGATAAATTGTGATACATAAGCAGAAGCCTGTAGGTGGTGCTGTGATGGGGTTTTTCAATGTAAAAAGTAACATTATGTTACAAGTTTTGAAACTAGCTACGTATATAGGTGGTGATTTGTGTCTGTGTCGCATTCATTTCCACACAGTGGTGACCGGGTGACTGCATCAATGTGTCTGCTGAACCACAACATTTTAGTTATTGTTTGTGTTTCTTGGCATTTAGAAATTTTAGAATCTTACTGTTTTAGTAATGAACCCAATTTAATATCAGGACTCTGTCTTATAATCCCTGTCCTGGTTTACTCAATGACCCACTGTCTGAATCTGTCCTGCTGCCCCCTTTGAACTGCAATAGCCAATCAAAGAGGATTGTTTGTGGCTTAACTCTCCGGCTTCCTCTTTGCAAAACCACGCAGGAGAACCGAAGAGTACCCCACATTATGTTAAAAGTATTATTCCGACAGATTGAAAATGATCTCCCTTGAACTGTATCCTATTACATAAAAATCATTGCCCGGGGAATGAAAGGTGGTTATACCCCTCCCCCTGCTGAGTGACAAGTCAAAGGTGAGCTTACTGTAACCACACCCAGTAGGGGAAAGGGGAGCAATGCCATGTGCAATCAGCCTGTAATTTCTTAAATACGCAGATGTAGAGGTAGGAAGAATACCAATGAGATGATCACCTTCGGAAGCTAGTTTGCATCTGGATCATACTGGGTTTGAAGGAAACTGCTTCCTGGAGGAGGTCATTGTTGGGTTATAGTCTCCTTATTAAGTGTGTTTAAAAGATTAATTGTTAAATGGCAAGATTCTTTTATCGTTTAACATTAGGTTTCAAGATTTTTATCTGCCATACCTGATAATCTCAACCAAAGAATTTGCATGTCTGCTATTTTTCCTTAACTGTAGCAACCATGAAATAACAAAACAAAGAATTATTTAAAAACACAGTTAGCAATGAAATGAGCTGTACCATCTGTTGCAAAGACTCCTGCAGCTAACATGCACCAGAGGACAGACACAGCCAGTAATGGTAGCAGCCAGCTGCAATCTCAAATCTGCTTTGACTCCTTCCAGGTGTGCTACAGTACTGACCTATCGGGTTCTTGCAACCACCTCATGTGGCACCATCTTCGCTTTATCGACCATCAAACCGGAGTGCTGGGATGCTTCGTTATTTGCCTGCAGAGTCTCTTTAGTGCTTCCACATTGGGTTTTCCTTCACTTCATTTTTGCTCGTCACTTCCTTTCCCTTTGACCTTCAGCCTTGGCAACATCTGGCAAAGGGTTACAGTGTCTTTTGAACTTTTCCAAAGGCTGGAGGATTCCTGCCTTACTATACTGCCACTTCCCTCTAATTGTCTGCATCTCTGTTAAATTTCACCTTAAACACAATTCCTCTCAATTTGGCTATTTCACTGTACAAGGTCAAAGTAGCACAAGAAGTTATGAATAGTTATGCTAATGAGTTGGCCATAGAAAATTGTGTGCAACTAGCATGCTACAGGGTAGATTTTTGTTTTTATTGCCTGGGTGGAACGCAGAGAAGAAAATTGGGCAGGGAGGATCGCATATTTTTGAGGGAACCTGCTAAATTTTCAGTCCATTGAAATTAATGGAAGGAAAATGGAAGGGCTCCTGCACAGGCATGTGATCCTCCCTGCTTGATTTTCCTCTATTCAGAACAAAATAGCAGGTGTACTGGAAAATCTAGGCTAATACTCTCACCTCATTGCAGTTAAGAACATTGAAAAAATCCTATTGCATGCAATTTTAACTTTCCTATTCTACAGATTTTAATTTTTAAACAGTAATAAATCAAAGAATATCATGCCTATTGTAGAAAGATGACTAACCAATTTTAAAACTCTGGATAGGCCCCACTGATTAAAAAAAACTGAATAGGGGGCAAAGCCAGTCAAACATTCTTTTCATAAAGATTAAACCACTTTACGAGCCCATCTAATCACAGAAGCTTTATTCTGTATAATGTGATGTAAAATTTGGGTTTTCAGTTCTCTTTAATTTCTTAACATATTTTCTTAATTACATGGGTTTCATTTTGTAACCCAAACTAGACTAGTGTGTGAAACTGGATATCTGCAATCAAGTATTAACTCTTCTCAGCGTCTTTTTAACTGGCATTTTCTTTCCTACAGACCACTAAATGATCAATAATTGCAATCACCAGTTTAACAGAAGGGGGAAACTGATTGATATAAAACCTCAATTTTCCTGATTCAATAATATTTGCTTACTCAGCTCTGTCTGAAAGGAATTGAATTTTGCTTAAGAGCTGTTAGAAAGACTAGCTGTAAAATGAGCTAATCTGATCTAGTTACAGTACAATATTGTGAATTCATATTTCCCAGAGGTTTTCTTCAACTGGCTTATGATTTTTTTTGCCTTTCTTGCTTTGTTTGCCTTTCCCGAGTGACAGCATTGTTAGGAAATGGGATGGATGGTGTACGAGATAGCCCTGTCAACTGGACGGGATGGGCTTAATGGACCTGATGGTCTGTTTCTCATATGTTATGAACAGCCTTTAAATCTTGAGTACTGTACAAATCCAATCCCTTGGATGACTTATGGCTCCTCTGAGCAAACTTGATCTGAACTGTTGGGCGGAAACTGGACATCTGTCTTGGATTTCAGATTGCTGCAACAGCCAAACCTTTATTGTGCTCAAAAAGGCAATTTGCTCATCAGACTTAATTTAAGCATTGACATTTCTATTTCCTGTACTTTGTAACAGGAATAAAAAGATAAAGAAACTCTGTGGGTAGATCCTTTGGAGAGGGAAAAAAATCAATTCACAAGCCAAGTTGCAATTTACTAATGAACCACCATATATGCTAATCAATTCTGCAGTTGAAATTATCCTGCTATATAATTAAAATGCATAAATGTTCTACTTTAAACCTGCCCATTGTTCTCCTCTAGTAGTATAAATGAGTGAAACAGACTATGGATGCAAATTTACAATATTGAGCATAAAGTGCATTTATAGTACAAGTAAAAGCCTTCCTTTCAAAGATGGAGCACTAATTCACAGTGCCATGGTGTGACAGGGTCAGTATCCTATGCCACTGAGTTCCCAATCTCAGCCATACTGCTGTAGGGAAGCTGTAGGAAGAAAGCAAATTGAGGGAGAGCGATCAGTGGATCTTGTAGCTGGCTGAAGAGCTGTATTAGTTGATGTATGGGAGCAGGTTAGCCACCATCTGCTCAGCTACAGGGAATCTGTGGACTAGCTGGAACAAGAGAGAGTGCTGGGGAGAAAATGGCAAGATTCATATCTACACCAAAAGAGATGAACTTTGGGACTTTGTGCCAAATGGTAGGTTGGAGGTTCAAGTTCATTGTCCCCCCCCCCCCCCTCCTATCATTGGGACAGATGCAATGTCCCAATGCCTGGGAACAGACCTTCAGTCCGTTACATCATGGGGCTATAGCACCCTCGAGGTTTATAACATAGAAGGGGGACATTCAGTGCAATGTGTCTGTGCTGGCTCTTTGCTAGAGCAATCCAAAACGTAATGCCACTATTGTGCTCTCTTTTCATCAGGGGAGGAGGTAGTTGAATGGCACAGCGACTGACATTCCATGATACTGTCACTGTATGGAGGCAGATGTAGTTTTGTATATAAATGTTAATATTTTGTGCTTTGTATGAGTTTATAGCTAAAGCTGAGGCTAAAAGCTGTATAATGGCTGGCTTGCAGGAGATATTTTTTATCTTCCATGCAATATAACCAGAGTGGCTTGGAGAGAAATAAAGTGCAGCGAGCATCAATGATCTAGAACTGTGCAAGTCCTAAAGGGTATAAGATCTCTGCAGGGGCAGAAACATGTAGAGCTGCAGCCCTTGATTTATAGGGGAAGCGAGATCCACTTAGAGGAAGTACATCAAGAGTGTTGCAAGAGGAATGGCTCATCAAAGTACCCTAAAATTACATCATGGCAAGTTGTGTGATATTTCAAAGGAAAAAACACTTATTTTTGTAGAA
This sequence comes from Squalus acanthias, assembly GCA_030390025.1. NCBI lineage: Eukaryota > Metazoa > Chordata > Chondrichthyes > Squaliformes > Squalidae > Squalus > Squalus acanthias. The sequence goes on from CM059426.1 coordinate 94,743,805, forward strand.
ATGACTAATTGTTAATATACATTTCATAATGGTACAAACTTTAAAGATGCTGTAATGCCACAAAAGAGGCTTAAGCAAATTACATAATAAGGCTTCTCCATCTTTTCATTCTATATACTTACAGCCTTTGCAAAATTTAATTAAATCAGAGAAGCACATTAATAGATGCCAGATAGTATTATGATTTCATAATGGTAGGACTGGTAGCCCACTGAGCATTATATATTTGGAATTGGAATTTATAATAGTCCCTTATTTCTGGTAGATATTTGTAACAGCAAATGAATTGGGTTCTCATGTCCATTAAACCTAACAAATTAATTGAGTTCAAATATTTTATTCATGAAATGCAATTGTCACAAAATGCAGATAAGGATCATTTTAGAGATTCTATACCTGGACAGTAATAGCAATATGGTACTTGAAGGATTGTTACTTGTAGCGCTGCCAAATGGATGGTTTTAGCATTGTTGTGACATACACCCTCACATAGGCAAAGTCCTATAGAACGTGGGAAATATATTTTCAAAGTGGTGATAATCCAAACTTCATAAACATTTAAATAATAAACTTATTTAAAGCTCCTCCTAGAAGAGAAGCTTGATTACCCAAGCTGTGATGAGTCCGTGCCGGTTTTCTGTTTTCCGTGAAAGGAATTGTATTTATTTTGTTCATAGACGAGGCATCATGGTTACCCTAATATTTAATGGTTAATCCAATCCCTGATGGTACAGTAACAAATAGCTTTCTAAAGATTTTGAATAATTGTATGGTTCATTATTGTGAACGTCGCTCTCAAATTTTACAGTGTTCATCAAACTCTCAACAGCACTGGGACAGAAGTTGCACCCAGGGTTTACAAGTTGTAACAGTGTGGATGAAACCTGGGTTTCAACTTAAATTTGGATATCATGCTGCTACACAAATTTTATATCATTTGCTAAACCCTTGTATGCTAACTTGGGCATTGAAATATCAATCTAGACCTTTTTGGTGTTAACAGATATTCAACTGTCTACCTAATCATTTTGAATTACTCCCTGATGGTATGAAGCTTGTGATTTGATGCTTATTTTGCCTTCTTTGTTTCTGTATTTACTTTTTGTATTTTTGTTTAATTGAATGATCCCTCTTTCCAGATTTCATATAACCTATACTCCAGTATCCTCATTGTTGAAGCCCTGTGATCCTTGTCAGAAGTGCTCCCAGGTCAAAGTAAGATTCTTTCTTTCGAGAGTATTTGACACAAATGTTCTAGATTGTGAATTCTTAAACCATCCTCTCAAAGGGAGAACAATCATGATACATGCTGATCTCAACTTGTGGGAATCAGTTTGGGAACACAAAGAGTATTAGTTATAAATGAAAACATACATACTTTAAATGTACAGTATCTAGTGTCTCGGCTTGCTTTTCATTTATTACCAAGCCTTTCCTGGTTGTTGTGCTTCCACTATTATTGCCATTTTCTGTTTACATTTCTTTCACTACCATTACCAGCCTCCATGTGGTTTTAAAAAAAAATTTATGTTGTACCTTTTAAATTTTTTAATACTATTTGGCTTCTTCCCAGTATGTACACTCCAGCTGTCTGAGAGCATCAACTAGTGATTTGTTTCTGATTCTTTGTCAACGTTATGCTATCAGCAATAATCAGGAGGCGTGTGAGTGGCTCAGAGTGACTTCACCCCTCATATGGAAACTCTCCACTCCGCACCTCCAGTCACACAATGTCTGAGAGGAAACTGAACATGTGGAGAATTATGGGCCCGAGGCTAGGTTGAATGTGCTGTTCTACCAGCAGCATATCACTCCATTGTAGCAATTTAACTCTTAATATGTTTACTCTTAAAGTACTCCAAAGCATAGTGCTGTTCTTTGAATTTTCAAGTCAGAATGGTGGAATTTTAGAAAATTGCACAACCAAAGGGTATGTTTAATGAAGAAATTGAATTTATTAGGAGGGCAAAATAACTTAGAAGATTATGAGGGAAAAATGTACAGTTTTAAATAAATCCGATTAAGCTAATTGAATAATCAAACCAAAAAAAACTGTGATCTGAACTATTTAAACTCAGTAATTGAATGAGTCAGCACATCAGTAAAATGCTCTGATTATCTGATGCTGATTTAAATTATTTTAACAATTTCATACATTAATTGCTGCAAATAGTTTCATTATTGGTCATAGATTTTTAAATTTTTTACATTGTGCTGTTACCTGTGGTCATTCCAACTCCATTCATAGCACATTGCTACAATAATTCTGCTGTTTGGTGTTAGGACTCCAGTCTAGATTACAAAGAAAAACTAATTAATTCCTTGTACACATTTTAAGAAGACTGAAGATCAATAATTCTAATTTCAATTCCAGACAATGATTGTTCCCAATACAGTCGTATACATACATAAATCATTGTGAAATTTAATGCTGAGTTGATGAATTGCACTGCATAACAATAAAGATAATGTGAGGGCTGTCTCCTTGAAGCGACGATTAATATCTTGTACGTTAGACTTGTTTTTAAATAGGGTGAAATTATTGCAGTATCCTACTGTAAATGTGAAAATTTTTTTCATTTAAAATTTTGAAATTCAATATAGCAATTAATGTTCTTCATCGTACATGACACAAATGGCAACAAAAGACTTTCCAGTCCTTGGTCAAAATTAGGAATGGAACTTGATGCAAATGTGTAAAAATCTGTATGTTTGCTTTAAAATACCATCTTAGTGCTCGTAGTTTTGAGCCCTTTATTGCCATAAATTTACTGTCAATACAGAAGGCCTAAATGAAACAAAGCACAGTTGACGTTCTGATAACATAGTCTACAAGAGTTGTACAAAAAATCCTGTTAGAGAAACCATGAAATACATTATTGAAGGCTGTCCAAAACTGTATCTGTATTAGCAAAGATTAAGATATAGCTTTTTTCCCCACATTTCACCGCTCCATCCTTCTCCTGAGGGTATTGACTCCTTGCTTAGGGTATGGTTTCATAGGTGTTGCTTGCCCTCTAGCATCTAGCTCAAGTGGCCATTATTCATGTGCGTACCTCAACAGAGTGTTAGCTGGTTACTGGACCCCGTGGATGGGAGGCACCCTCACTGCACTTGCCTGATGTCCACACACTCACACTCCTATCAGGGGCCATTGGTCCAGGAGCATATCTACTCCACCCTTCTCCCTAACTGACGGGCCCTGGAGCCAATTGTAATGACCATATTGCTACCTTGGCTGAGAGCAGATAATCTAGTACAGATTACAGATCAAACTTGGGTCATTGCTATTATGTACTTGTGTTCTAGTCAGGGATTACTAGAAGGAAACTTGCATTTTATGATTGACTTAATTTTGGTTTCCTCTCCTTTTTTGCAGTTGACTCCACTGTGGACACTATGTCAGTGTTCCTTGCAACCGCCAACAGCCAAACAGATGTAGTGAATCGCAACAGTTCAGCTACTCCACCAAATACACTTAACCTTCGCTCCTCCCACAACAAATTGGTAAACTCAGAAATAAAGAACACAGAAATCAAGAACAACACTCCTCCAAAATGCAGGAAGAAATATGCCTTGACTAATATCCAGGCTGCAATGGGCTTGGGAGACACAACAGCATCGCCAGTTATAGTAAACAACGCCAACTCAAAACTGGCAAAGAACGGAGAAAATCAGCTGCGGAAAGCAGCAGAACAGGGTCAGCAGGACATGAATAAAAACATCAGTGCAAATGTTGTCAAAAATATAATCTCAGAAAAATTGGAGGGCAAGGAGCCAAGCTTGCAAGACACGTCTTGCACTGAGCCCTTGACGTCACAGCCGAGGAAGAGTAAGAGCTTTCTGAATTACTATGCAGACCTGGAGTCATCCACTCGTGAGTCAGAGCAAAATTATGGGAACAACCCTGTTGATAGTGAGGAAAACACCGACCAGTCCCACGATACAACTACAACGAATGATGACATGGCCAGTGACGAGAGTGTGTCTGCCAGTCCAGAAGATTGCCAAATGGCCATGATTTCCTCCAGCCCTGAAACAAAGAAAGACCCGCCCAGATTGGGAGGGAAAACTGACTGTGCATTAAGTAAAATGCAGAACATGGCTCCCAGTGATGAAGATTCAAGCTGGACCACCCTGTCACAGGACAGTGCGTCACTGAGTTCACCTGAAGAAACAGGTATGGAAATTGCCGCCTTTTCATACATTAATACCTCAGTTGTTCTGTAGTCAGTCATTTTATTGCAGACATTAGACTTAAAATTAAAACTTTTTTATATCAATTGCTTTCCAAAGGGAAAGGATTGCTTATGGTCAACATACTGTATCCTATTAAAAAGAGGCATGTAAACCCAGAATTTCAGAGAAATAAATGGAAAACCATGGATGTAGATACTAATTGCTCTAATTCCAACTTTATATTGCAGAACAGCTTCTAGTTGAAGCACCTCTGCATTGTACTGGGGTTTACGGTGCTGTAGAGTCTGACCCAATTAGATTGCAGCACAAAATTCCACAAGACCAACTGCAATGAGGAAACAACTGTGTGACTTTCATTTTCTGCTCATCGATGTTCCCTGATGTTCAATGAAAATCTGTAGAGCCAAGAATGTAAAAGGCACACTTCTAGACTTCACGGGCTGGATTTTCTCAGCGGTGTCGGGATGGTGGCAGGATAGCTAGTTGCCGGGTTCCAGTCCCACTTCCAGCTGCTGTCGTTCTGTCAAAGGGATTTTCCCTTGATTGGACTTGTTAAGCCCGCCTTGTGGGCTTCCCAGCCAATTAACAGGAAGCGGGTCTGATGACATCATTTGATGACGCGTCATCAGCCGGTTTCCTTAAAGGGACCATGGCTACATTGAGTTTGACAGTTGTTCTGTCAGTGTTTTACAGCATTGAGGTGCTGCAAACACTGACATGCACTGCACAGAGGTGGACAGTTGCACCCAGGCTTTCCAATGTCTCCCTCCATATGCTTATGGAGGGAGTCACAGCACGCAGGGAGGTCTCTTCCCTTCCAAGGGCGGAAGAGACCTCCCCAGGACACCAACACAGCTTGGTTGCACATTGCACAGGAGGGCAAAAGCAGGGATGACGTCAGGAGTCCCTGGCTGCAGTGGCACCAACCTTTCAATGATCTCAGTGGATCACAAAACGTTACTGCAAAACCACACTCAAACTCACCCTGCTGTGCCACTCAGCACATGCCCATCACTCTGCCTTCCATACCCTTCTCCTGCACATCCTTACTCACACCAACTTAGCTTGCACCTCCACCCATCCCTCTCTATCTACATTATCACTTCCCCATCTCACTAGCCACCCCTCACACTCGCCCTCATCCTACTGCAAGCATACCAACTAACAACACACAAGGGTAGGTACTCGAGAGGTTCAGCCAATGTCCCTGTGAAGTTTCTGGTAATGTGTTGTCATAAAATCTATATTTTCAACACTGCCCCTTATTGGACAGATCTGTGCGCACCTTGAGAAGTGTCTTACTGAGTTCCAGTGAATGTTGAGACATAACGCCCCCCCCCTGCTAGCTATAGTGATGAGTGTGCATGGAATGGCTTGGACATTAAAGGGATGCTTCACGGTGCTGGTGTGGGATGGTGTCAACCTGGCGCATCATGTGGCAGCCAGGGTTTACAGCGTCAAGTGAAGTAAATCTGGCCATGGTGATGCCATCGCTGTGCTCCTGGGCAGCAATGTTGTCAGGGGCTGGTGTCCTGTGTCCTTTGCAGCATCAGGTGATGTCAGAGAAGGTTGCTGTTGTTGTTGGTGCTGCTGGTGTGCCTGGTGATGTTGGTGTTGGGGCTGAGTGTGGGAGGGATCATAGGAGCAAGGTGAGATAGTTTCTCGGGCACCGATGTTGCTGCAATAGATGGCAGCTGCAGGTGAAATGACAGAGGCAATCTGTCAATGGTGTGAGAGGTTGTTCCAGTGAGGTGGCACTGGACATACAGTTGGCTCTAAACACTTGCAAGCTGAAGAAATCTCTATCTGTATTACAAATGCAGTAACCAACAGTTTTTGCGCTCTGAAACTGGCCATCTACAACATGGCATCCTTTACACCACTTCTGCAGCTGTCAGCTTATCAGAAATATCAGAGCAGACTCAACTCACGCCAGAGTGAGCTGACATGTTCCCCGAACAGCGGGTAACCCGTGGGGGATAAGGTAAAATTGGAAGGAAGCCTCAAATGCCATTAAATGAGCTCAGTTGTCTCCCCCGCCGCTTGGTGTTGGGTCAGTTCTCCATTGACAGACCCGACACCTGGGAGACTCGCGTGGAGGCGGGTTGACAGCGGGTTTCCTACCCTCTGTCAATCTTTGCTATTTTGACAGTGGACCCGCCTCCAAACCTGCTCTCTGAGCACCGGCAAAATCAAGCCCCACGTGTGGGCTTTGTATTCAGCCCGCTCACATCTAATGCTGATGGCTATAGTTCATATTTGCTGCTGACAGCATTCTCTTCTCCAAAAGAGTCATGAAAAACCTTCCTTTAGGTGATTCTTGGCTTCTCTAGTAGCGGTGGTGTCACTGCATTTATGTTACGGTGTTGCTGCCCAAGTCCCGGGTTCCATTGGCAGTCTCGCGACAAGATTCAAGGGAATATAACCTTCCTCCGTCTGTCCATTTCACATAGTGAAAAACTGCTTAGATCAATTGTACAGCTGGGCAGACAAATGACAAGTAAAATGTAATCCTGTCATATGTGAGTTGTTGCATTCTAATGAGGAAAAAGATTGTGATGTAAATGTGAAAGTGATAAACTTTTAGAATAATCTGCTAGGCAAGGTAGACAAGGTCAAGCCATTGGGGTGTTCAATATGCAGTTGGCTACTAGGCTGGGTGAGTTAAAGTTATAGAGGGACAAGCTGTAATGGGCCGAATTGGAATTTCTTCCACCCTTAACTTTCTCTTGTGTTTCTTTTTATCTCATGTTTGCAGAGCAGAATTAGATGCTTAGCTGTTACATTACTGCAACAAAAAATATTTTTGTTCAAATTATTTTATTGATTTGTATTCCTTATTGCTAGTAATCGTACACACAGAGTTCATTACGATTTCTGGGTGCTATTACTGCAAGGTACAGAAAATGCACGCTTCATTCAGATAGGCAAAGATGAATTAGTGTATCTGAATCCTTTTGGATACTAGGTTAATGTATTAATTGTTTCTAGTCAAGCTACTCATTTTGATGCTTATGAACCACTGTGGGATCCAGGCTTGTTCTGCAAGTACTGTTCGTTTGAGTATAGCAAAATGGCAACCAAAAATGTTAGTTAAAGAAGCTGGTTTAAGGTCCTTTGGTCTGACATATCTTCACGGGATCTTGAAACAATTCGGTCAAGAAATCTGGCACAAATTTAAGAACGAAGCCAGCTAGGGGTGGTGATTCTTTGATTGGCAACTATTTCTGGGCTTAAGAATGGGTTGGACCAGCTGAACAGGGGCAGAACCGGTGAACTTCGTAGTCTTTTTTTGAGAGAACTCTGGCCAGATGCTGAAATTGCAGGTTTCTGTTGAGCTGCCTGCACTACAGTCTACAGTCAATCTTCAGCCTGCAGAGAGTCTGCCGAGTTTGATTCCATGGTTGTGTTGCACCATTTGAGAACTGAGTAAATGGTTTCAGGGATCTAGTTTTGTTGAAATGGTACTCAAGGGAAGTAAAAACATGGAAAAATAGGAGCAGGAGTAGGCCATTCGGCCCTTCGAGCCTGCTCCGCCATTCAATATGATCATGGCTGATCCTCTATCTCGGTACCATATTCCCACTCTCTCCCCTTACCCCTTGATGCCTTTTGTGTCTAGAAATCTATCTATCTCCTTCTTAAATATATTCAGTGACTTGGCCTCTACAGCCTTCTGTGGTAGAGAATTCCACAGGTTCACCACCCTCTGAGTGAAGAAATTTCTCCTCATCTCAGTCCTAAATGTCCTACCCCGTATCCTGAGACTGTGACCCCTCGTTCTGGACTCCCCAGCCAGGGAAACATCCTCCCTGGGAAGCATCCAGTCTGTCTAGCCCTGTCAGAATTTTATACCTTTCAATGAGATCACCTCTCATTCTTCTAAACTCTAGTGAATATAGGCCTAGTCGACCCAATCTCTCCTCATACGACAGTCCTGCCATCCCAGGAATCAGTCTGGTGAACCTTCGCTGCACTCCCTCTATGGCAAGTATATCCTATCTTAGGTAAATAGAAGTGTCTTTGATATGCCGTGAAGGGTAGGAAAATTTGTAATGTTTTATGCAAAATGCTGTTCGTTGACCTGCTTTCGTTAAATTGTCTATTGGTTTATAGCTAGAGCCTCGACCTAATAGAACATATGCCTACCAAAGAGAGGGGATTTACGTGACAGCGCATGATACATTCCAGTATACTAGCATAGAGTGATTCTCTGTTTTATCCCTCAATCTTGCTATTTTTTCCCTAGCTATTGGGCAGGCAAAATACAGTCTTAATTCAGAGACAACGCAGGATCTACTTACAAGAGTGATCGGTGAAATGAGTAGGATATCGAGTGTAAAACCCAAAAAAGTAATAATTACACTAATTGATGCTATAAATGAGGTTAGTCTATTCTTGGTTTTGGGGGAGATCAGTGGAACCCTTGGAGAAGTGGTTTTCAGCCATTAACATTGTTTTTCTGGAGGTTCCGCTTCCGCTGAAGATTGCGACAACCCCCAAGGAAATTCAGAGCCTCTATATTTTTAATCTTTTACTATGCTGCCAGGACTCCATTTCTAGCAAGAGCGGACTGTGAAAACTGTGCGCCGCTTGTTCATGCCACCTGTAGTTTTGACAAGTTTCCTATGTTGTATACCGCACATATTGGAAAAGTTTCATTATTTCTTTCCCTACCCCTTTCCTCCTTAATTTCTAAATGTCAGGTAAACACAAAGCTGGGGACCTAGACCATTATTAGACCTAGAGATAGGAGAGGTGATGAATGAATACTTTTCGTCAGTGTTCACCGAGGAGAGGGGCCATGTTCTTGAGGATGAGAGTGTGATAAAGGTGGATAGGCTGGAGGTGGTAGATGTTCTGAGGGAAGATGTTTTAGCAATTTTGAAGAACCTGAGGGTCGATAAGTCCCCTGGGCCAGATGGGATATATCCTAGGATTCTTTGGGAGGCAAGGGAGGAGATTGCAGAGCCTCTGGCTTTGATCTTTGGGTCCTCACTGTCCACGGGAATGGTGCCAGAGGACTGGAGAGTGGCGAATGTTGTTCCTCTCTTCAAGAAAGGAAATAGGAATGACCCTGGTAATTATAGGCCGGTTAGTCTTACTTCGGTGGTTGGTAAGATAATGGAAAAGGTCCTGAGGGATAGGATTTATGACCATTTGGAAAGGGGCAACTTAATCAGGGATAGTCAACACGGATTCGTGAAGGGTAAGTCTTGCCTAACAAATTTGATTGAATTCTTTGAGGAGGTAACTAAGTGTGTAGATGAAGGTAGAGCAGTTGATGTCGTATACATGGATTTTAGTAAGGCGTTTGATAAGGTTCCCCATGGTCGTCTCATGAAGAAAGTAAGGAGTTGTGGGATAGAGGGAAATTTGGCCGATTGGATAAGTAACTGGCTATCTCATAGAAGGCAGAGGGTGGTGGTGGATGGAACATTTTCGTACTGGAGACCAGTTACCAGCGGTGTGCCACAGGGGTCGGAGCTGGGTCCTCTGCTGTTTGTGATTTTTATCAATGACTTGGAGGAGGGGACTGAAGGGTGGATCAGTAAATTTGCTGATGACACCAAGATTGGTGGAGCAGTGGATGAGGTGGAGGGCTGTTGTAGGCTGCAAAGAGACATTGATAGGATGCAGAGCTGGGCTGAAAAATGGCAGATGGAATTTAACCCTGATAAGTGCGAGGTGATTCATTTTGGTAGGGCAAATTTGAATAAGGATTACAGGGTCAACGGCAGGGTTCTGAGGAACGTGGAGGAGCAGAGGGATCTGGGGGTTCATATCCACAGATCTCTGAAGGTTGCCACTCAAGTGGATAGAGCAGTAAAGAAGGCCTATGGTGTGTTGGCGTTTATTAACAGAGGGTTTGAGTTTAAGAACAGTGAGGTTATGCTGCAACTGTACAGGACCTTGGTGAGACCACATTTGGAATATTGTGTGCAGTTCTGGTCACCTCACTATAGGAAGGACGTGGAAGCATTGGAAAGAGTGCAAAGGAGATTTACCAGGATGCTGCCTGGTTTGGGGGGGAGGTCTTATGAGGAAAGATTGAGGGAGTTGGGGCTTTTCTCTTTAGAGCGGAGGAGGATGAGAGGCGACTTAATAGAGGTTTATAAGATGATGAGGGGGATAGATAGAGTGGATGTTCAGAGACTATTTCCTCGGGTAGAGGCAGCTGTTACAAGGGGGCATAACTATAAGGTGCATGGGGGGAGATATAGAAGGGATGTCCGAGGTAGATTCTTTACTCAGAGAGTGGTTGGGGTGTGGAATGGACTGCCTGCTGTGATAGTGGAGTCGGACACTTTAGGAACTTTCAAGCGGTTATTGGATAAGCACATGGAGCACACCAGAGTGATAGGGAGTGTGATAGCTTGATCTTGGTCTCGGACAATGCTCGGCACAACATCGAGGGCCGAAGGGCCTGTACTGTGCTGTACTGTTCTATGTTCTATTCCAGTGCGAGTGACCTCCACTATTCAGATTCCTGCACCAGGTTGTACTGAATGGTGGACTACAGCCTGTGTTGATAGGTTTCCATTTTCCTTGCTGGCATATTCATCTGAGAGATCATAAAGGCTGCACCATTTCACTCTTAATTACCTTTTAAAAAAATTCTTTAACTATGTAATTTAAACCCTTTTAGAGCTTGCACCAACATATACCTGAAACATTTGCTCACTAACCTATCACATAAGTATATATCATAGTTTATTTAGTCCTTTCAATTTTTTAAAAGTTTTATAACCTTGCAATTAATCATTGGAGGATACAGCAAATGGGCGATTGGTTAGTTTGGGCTGACTGACATTACTCTTGGGTTCAGTTTGAATTATTGATCAGAAAGCAGGGAAGGTCTTCGTGTTGAGAGCAGCACTCTAGCTAATAGAAATCTCCCACTAAATCAATTTATACTGTAGCTGAAATGCACCTATAGGGAGCTGAAGGTTAGAAACCCAAACAGGATTTCTATCCTGCAAGATTAGTGGTTAGCATTCTCAAAGAAATTTAGCTGATTCATTCAACTTTACATTTGATTTAAGTGACTAAGAGCGAGCTGCGAGCATTCTTTACTACCAGAGAGCACTCGTTTACATCGAAATGCATTGCAGTGACTGATAATTGAATGCCACTAGTCAAAATGTACAATTTCAAAACGTCAACTCCTAAACAAAATCGGTCAGTAAATATATCATTGTCTTACCAGTCGGAGACGATTCCGTACTGACTGCATTGTATGGATGCGCTGCTGTAATTTCTTCATGGCTGTCTTCTATCTTGTTGATTGCAATGGACTTGTATTAATATTGTGAACAATGCATTGTTTTAGGTTTCAAAGCAGCAGGGTCTGGTAGAGAGTAATTTTGTGCAGGATATTTCTGTATAATGTTAATTAAGTGAATCCCTGTCGTGTTCAGTTGGTTACTGTGTATTTTGTTGGGATGCTGGTGCTGATAGTGTGGAATATGGAGTTGCAGGGACATGTGTACACTTAGGTTGAAGGATGCTGGTAGTAGATCAGCAGAAGCTTAACTGGAGAGAAGCAGCTGATAACGGTAAGTACAGTACAGATTATTTCAGTTCATGCTTGTGTGCATCAATGATCATGCATTACTGCTGACTGAGCTCAGATATACCAGGTGCTTTCTTGTTGTGCGATAGTCACTATAGTTAATGTTGCAAAAATGATATTTTAACATTTCCAAATTCTTTAAAAGAAAAACTACTATCAAATATCTTACCAGGATATCACATTGAAATGAAACAACATGCAGCAAACATCTGAACTGTATTGAGAAGCAAAGACAGTATCTACATTAGTATAACTTAAAATAGAAAAACTAACAAATCAAAAAAGAGAACTGAAGAATAGAAAATGGAGAAACACTAATGATTGTGTTTCTGCTTGATAAGTAGTTGTATGTTTCTTTTTAATTGAGAAATATTTTCTCAGGTAAAGAATTTCGAAAAAATGCGGCCAGGTTGATAAAGGATTGCTTTCCATATTTTCTCTGTATGTATGTTGTATGATATAATCCATTCTCATAGTTTTTAAATGGATATCAATGTGCAGTTGATGAAAGATGTTTTTAACATTGCCTCTAAAATTCCTAAATTGTGCCAGTACATGACTTCCAGCTGTTCAGGTTATTGAAAACATGCACGAAGATTTAACCTGATTTGCGGTCTATTAAAATAAATTTAGCAGTTTTAAAACATTAAGGGGGAGAAATTCAGTATCGCTCATTTGGGGCGCAATTATCGGCCGGGCGCAAAGATTAGCGCCTGGCGCTAATTATCGCCACCGACTGCAAACTTGACTTTTATCGCCCCTGGAGGTGATTGCAGCGCTATATCAGGCGCTTCACACCTGTCTTAAGGCGCAAAGGCCGAGGAGCGAGGCGCTACCTCAGAGCGCTGGCGAAGCTCATGTAATGTCAGTCAGCAATGGAACACACACACAATGGCACGGGCCAGTTCTTAAAGGGGATGGTTAATCTTGCTTTCCATCCACATCCTGCTCATTGCAGCCTTGAATCTCGGCCTGGAGAGACCTGCACATCAAATCTGCTGGAAAGAACAATGGAGAGTACCAGGCAAAGAGCTCAGAGTGCAGCCTCCACAGTCTCTGCTAAATCGATACAAGGAATGGCAAATCAAAATGAACCTGCAAAGTGCTGCTCAGTACCCAAAACTCCTTCACACAACGTTGAATCTCTCCAGAAGTCTCTCCCTCTCTCTCTCTCTCAGAATGCGTAGTTCAAAAATGGCACCAACAATAAAAGGCAGGAAGCGGTCGCCTTTAAATAGCGCTCCCCCTTTCCCTTCATGACTGCAGAATGCTCCCCTCAACCTGTCGTTGCTAGCGTCAGGCGGTAAGGCAGGGGGCGCCACTCAATATCCGCTCCGGGGCGATACCGGGGCGTTGCGCACTCGAGTGACGTCATGATCTGCCGGCGCAGGAGATCGTGGCGGTAGTGTTTAGCGCCGCCGCAAAATGTCTAGTTAATTTCGCGAGCGGCGCAAACTTCGCCGCGCCTGGGCGCTAGATGCTTTGCGCCCCATTAGCGCCCTCTTAAGGCGCTAACGGGAGGCGCAACCAACTGAATTTTTCCCCCTAAATCTTGAGTACCACTCCTGCTACCCCAGGCCTGCAGTTCATATTGAGTGGCGCCCCCTGCCTTTCCGCCTGCCATTAGCAACGACAGGTTGAGGGGAATGTTTTGCAGTCGGAAGGGACTGGGGGAGCACTATTTAACTGCGGCCGCTTTCTGCCTTTTTTTGTCGGTGACATTTTTGCACCACGCGTTCTGAGAGAGAGAGAGAGAGACTTCTGGAGAGATTCAACGCTGTGTGAAGGAGTTTTGGGTACTGAGCAGCACTTTGCAGGTTCATTTTGATTTGACCTTCCTTGCATCGATTTAGAAGAGACTATGGGGGATGCACTCTGAGCTCTTTCCCTGGGCCTCTCCATTGTTCTTTCCAGCAGATTTGATGTACAGGTCTCTCCAGGCCGAGGTTCAAGGCTGCAATGAGCAGGGTGTGGATGGAGAGCAAGATCGACCCTCCCCTTTAAGAACTGGCCGGCGCCAGTGTGCCTGTGTTCCATTGCTGACTGACATCGCCTGAACTTCGCCAGCGCTCTGAGGTAGCGCCTCGCTCCTCAGTGTTAGCATCTTGAGAGAGGTGTGTAGCACCTGATTTAGCGCTCCAATCACCTCCAGGGGCGATAGAAGCCAAGTTTGCAGTCGGAGGCGATAATTAGCACCAGGCGCTAAACTTTGCACCCGGCCGATAATTGTGCCCCAACGGGGCGATACCGAATTTCTCCCCTCAATTTGTAAAAAAAAGCACATAACTAATTGTTAAATTGAATTTATACAATCTAATCACTTATATTGAAGATGTTAATTTGTCAACAGTTGTCGTTTTTGAGTTAGTTCCTTGGGGGGAAAAATTGGGTTGCCGTAAGAGGGTGCTAACGGGGCGCAAAGCACCTGGCGCCCGGGCACGGCGCCGCCCACGCCTCCCGCGAAATTCAGCGGGAGGTTAGCAGCGGCGCTAACCGGTAGCGCCCTGCAGCGCTGCGCCACCGGCGATGATGTCATCGCCGTGCGCAGCACCCCACTCGCGCCCCGGCCGTGATCTTCAGGAGCGCCCCCTGACTTACTGCTGGACGCTATGTCCGACGGGGTCAGGGGGGCCTACCTGCGGCCGGCGATGCGCAATTTAAAGGCGAGGTGCGGGGCAGCCATTTTTGCTGCTGGCCACCTGCCAGCACCTGCCTGCGCTCCCGTCCCCGGCCTCCTGAACGCCCCTCCCCCCCCCCCCCCCCCGTGGAGTCCCGGCTGCGCTCCAAGAGCCCAGCACTTCTCTTGAGTGCTGGGCTCTTTTGCCGGCACTCCCGATCCCCGGGGGCCCTTTAAGAAGGGGAGGAAGGCCTGCAATACTCTCAGCGCCCCAAGAGGGATGCGGGGCGCTTCCAGTAGCGCCCCGCTTCCCTCTTGGGGCACAACCACTCAAGTTCCACTGCGGGGGCGCTGATTTTTCCGGGGCCGGCGAAGTTAGTGCCCCAATGGGGCGCTACTCAATTTTTAGCCCATAATCTCCAAATATCCTGGTGTCATGCGTGTGTGTATGGGATTAGTATACTATCACGATCTGAAGCCTCAAATTATATTTCTTGAAGTTGCCATGGATACCCATAACATCAATACAAGGAAGCAGTAGTCTTAGCCAATGATAAAACACAGACCAAGAAAGATTGTGGCCAGAGCCTTCACAATTTCCACCCTTACTTCCGTTAGCAACCTAGGATGCAGCCCATCTGGACCGGGTGACTTTTCTACTTTGAGCGCTGTCAACCTTTTAAGTACCTAGAAAAATAGGAGCAGGAGTAGGCCATTCAGTCCTTCGAGCCTGCTCCGCCATTCAGTCTGATCATGGCTGATCCTCTATCTCAATACCATATTCCTGCTCTCTCCCCATACCCCTTGATGCCTTTTGTGTCTAGAAATCTATCTCTTTATCTATTTTTATCTTATACAATTTCTCTATTACCTCCTCCTTTACCATGACATTGGCAGCATTCCCTTCTTTAGTGGAGTCGGATGCGCAGTACTCATTTAGTACCTCAGCCATGGCCTCTGCTTTCACAAGAAGATCTCCGTTTTGGCCCCAGCCTCCTTTGACTACCCTTTTACAATTTCTATGGGGGCGATTTTCCCAATGGAGGCAGGTTGGAGGCGGGTTTCGGGTTTGGTGGGTTCCAAACCCGCCTCTACTGTCAGGTGGGAAAAATTTGCGATTTTCCCCTAATTGGCCAGTTGATTTCAGAGGTGTGGGTTCCCCTGGGCCAATTAGTGTTTCGGGACTGAAACTCGCCTCTGCTGACGTCACTTATCCAGCTTCATTTAAGGGCTGCTTGCTGCCTTGGCTCATTCCACTGGTTTTTGGTTGATGCTGCACCACCTCCAAGCTGTTATCTCCTTGAAGAATGGCCAGCTCCAAGGCAGGGGCCTCCCCGAGGTTCTCCGATGAGGCGCTGGGTATGCTGGTTGAGGGGGCGAGAGCCAGCAGGGAGGTGCTCTTCCCCTCATCTGGGAGGAAGAGGCCTCCCAAAGAAACCAAGGCTGTGTGGGTCCAGCTGGCAAGGGGTATCACCTCCAGATCAGTGTGTAGATTGGGTGATTGTTTCTGTTTATTGATGAAATGCCATCCCTGTGGGAATGTATTAAAATTAGGTGATGGCAAACTGTTGGCGTGATGGCGTCTGTTATTTCGGCTTAGGCAGCTCCACATTGTGGGCTCCGCGACACTTGCGTGGTCAGGTTGGTGGTCAGAGTGAAAGGAGGCCAGAGAGTCATGTCCATTGTCTATCATGTGTTAAGAAGGAGTCAAGCACATGTGCCACAATGGGCAACCTATGCAAATCTGGCCAGGATGAGTGCATTCCTTGCACGACGTGCTTCCATGCGCTGGCGCCTTCTGCCCTGTGCAGCATCAGGTGGCTGAGCAGGAGGTTGGGGCTCCTGCTGCTGTTGCTGCTGAGCTGCCTGGTTCTGCTGCTGCCGTGGCTGCTCCTCATCCGAATCTGAGGTCCATGGTGAAAGGAAATAAATGATTCCCATGCTGCTGGCAGATACCTCTGTTGCGGAAGCGCTCAGTCCAAGCGGGGAGAGGATCTTCCAAAGAGGTCCCACAGTTGAGAGATAGAAGCTGCAGCACCTCTGACTTTGGTAGGCCTGCTAAAAGTACTGAAAGACCTTTGGAACAAAAGTTCTGCCACCTGCAACTGCTCCCTGATGAAAGCTCCGTTTTAATGGTGGAGCTGCAGCTGTGAGGAGGCCACCCACTTGTCAACCCGCCAGGATTAGCTGGCGTGGTTTAGGAGAGTCGTGCAACACGCTGAAAATGTGGTAAAATAACGAAGGCCTGTCAAACTAGGATTATAGAGGCCCTTAACTACTATTTAAGGGTCTTAACTACCTCTCCCAACTGGTGGAGGCTGGGACCGAATCGCACCCATCAAACCCGCCTCCAGCAAAATTGTGCGAAGGTGGGTTGGAGGCGGGTTCCGAACCCGCCCTCAGTTTTTGCCATTTTGCCAACTGTCCCGCCTCTAAACCTGCCTCCTCGGGGCTGGGAAAATCGCCCCCTATGTTTCTAAATGACTTCTGGGTTCCCTTTTATGTTACCCAATAATCTATTCTCATACTCTCTCTTTGTCCATCTTACTTCCTTTTTCAGTTCTCTCCTGTACTTTTTGTATTCAGCTTGGTTCTCTACTGAATTATGAACCTGACATTTATCATAAGCCTCCTTTTTTTGTTTCATTGTACTCTCTATATCTTTAGTCATCCGTGGAGTTCTAGCTTTGGATGCCCTTCATTTCCCCCTCGTGGGAATGTGTCTACCCTGTACCAAACTATCTCCTCTTTGAAGACCTCCCATTGCTCATTTACTGTTTTATCTGGCAATCTTTGATTTCAATTGACCTCGGCCAGATCCCATTTCAACTCACTGAAATTAGCCCCCCTCCAGTTGAGTATTTTCACATTTGATTTTTCCTTGCCCTTTTCCACAACTCTCTGATATTGTGATCACTGTTCCCAAATGCTCTCCCTCTGAAACATGCTCCCAAAGCTAAATACAGCACTGCTTCCTTCCTCGTTGGGCTGGAAACATACTGATCAAGAAAGTTCTCTTGTACACATTTCAAGAATTCCTCCCCCTCTTTGCCCTTTACACTGTTATTTTTCCAGTCCTTATTAGGATAATTGAAGTCCCCTATTATCACTACTCTAAAGTTCTTGCATTTTCTGCAATTTGCCTGCAAATTTGCTCCTCTATCTCTTTCCCACTATTTGCTGGCCTATAGTACACACCCAGAAGCATAATAGCTCCTCTATTTCCTTAATTCTAACCAAATAGATTCTGTCTTTGAACCCTCAAGTACATCATCCCTTTCTATTGCTTTAACAGTATCTTTGATCAATATTGCTACCCCCTCTTTTTCTTTCCTTCTTCCTGAAGACATTGCAGCCAAGAATATTAAGTGCCCATTCCTCCCCTTGTTTGAGCCAAGTCTCCGCTGTTGCCACTATATCATAATTCCATGTAGCTACTTGTGCCTGCAGCTCACCAACCTTATTTACCACGCTGCATGCATTTACGCACAAGCAGTCAAAACCCATCTTCATCTGCCTCACATTTTCCCACCCCCCTGTCTGATCCCTCCTATTTCTAAATTACTCTTTATTCTAATGCAGTTTGTTTCTCCCATCTTGTACAGATCCCTTCTTCCCCAGAACTGGTCCCAATCCTTCAGGAATCTGAAGCCCTCCCTCCTGCACCATTTCCCCAGCCACACGTTAACTTGTCTTATCTTACTGCTCCTACACTTACTAGGACGTGACATTGGGAGTAATCCAGAGATTACTACCTTTGAGGTCCTGCTCTTTAACTTCCACCCTAGCTCCTGAAACTCTGCTTGTAGGATCTCAACCTGTTTCCTACCTATGTCACTGGTTCCAACATGGACCACGGCTTCTGGATAGTCCCCTTCCCCTCACAAAATGTTCTGCACCTATTCAGTGATGTCCTTTACCCAAGGTGTCATCGCCCTCACCGGTATTCAGCACTGAAAACCGATTTGAGTGTGCCACTATCCCAGAGGATTCCTGCACTGCCTGCCTCTTCCTAACCTGCCTGATACCCATTCATTTACTATCCTTCTGAACTCTCTGTAGCTGCGGGGTGACCACCTCCTGGAACGTGCATCCAGGAAATTTTCAGCCTCCCATATGCGATTGCAGAAATGTCTGTCTATCCCCCCTGACTATCGAATCCCCTATGACCACTGCATTTCCCCACTTTGCTGTGCCCCCTCTGCAGTGACTCCAGCCGCTCCAAAAGCTTAAAAACCCTGAGCTGGAGTTCGAACAACTGGAGGCACTTCCTGCACACGTGGTTATCCAGGACACATGAAGCGCCCTGGCATTCCCACCGGCAATGGGTCTCAGCTGTCCCATCATTTTGCTTAAAAGTCTATCTATTATGTTATTTATGTTTTTAGTTTAGTATCCCCTTACTCCTATTTATTATTTATGTAAACCAGATTTTTATTTCATGCAATTCGGATCCCTTTAATGTTGGTATCCTCTACTTAGTTAATATTAATTTTATCCCCTTAGATTTAATTAATTACTCTGATTATTTATATATTTACTGATTTACTGTTGCCCCTTGGTTTAAATTACTTAGCACCTCCTTCCTCCTCTGCACCAAATTCCCATCATCACTCTGTTTAGCAAGCCACTCCGTTTAGCAGATTTACCGAACTTTCACAATGTTTTATTAACTTCCATTTTCTAAGCTGCAGTAATTTGGAGTTTGCTTGACTATTGTTGAGTTTAAACACTGTCGCTGTATCTGTTACTGTAACTAATTTGTTCATCCTTTAGATCTGTGCAGCTGGAAGTTGTACCTACTTGTTCAGAAAGCATGTATGTGCACACAAATAGTAATTACTGCTGCCGCTTATAAGGATGCATGAATTTGTGAGCATTTTATTACAAAATAATTTTGGTATTGGCAGCAATTGATTTTATTTTGTTTCCATTTTTAAAGCAGAATAAACCAGTAACTGAAAATTGTTCAGAAACGTACACGCTGTGCATTAATGATACAGCAGTGAATTTCACTGATCAGCTGAACCCAAGACAGTAAATAAATAAAGATTTGTGTTTATATAACAACCTCTGGACGCTTTACAGCCAATGGAATACTTTGAAGTGTAGTCACTGTTGTAATGTAAGAAATGCAGCAGTCAATTTGCACACAGTAAGATCCCACAGTGATGAGATAATTGACCAGATAATCTGTTTTGAGGTGTTGGTTGAGGGATACCAAGAGGTCGGGACAGCAGGACAACTCCCCTGCTCTTTGAATAGTGCCTTTTATGTCCACCTGAGAGGGCAGACAGGTCCTCGGTTTGACGTCTCATCCGAAAGATGGCACCTCTGACGATCCAGCATTCCCTCAGTACTGCACTGGAGTGTTAGCCTAGATTATGTGCTCAAGTCTCTGGAGTGGGTCTGGACCCAGAACCTTCTGACTTGGAGGGAAAGTGCTGCCACTGAGCCAAGGCTGACACCTAATCATTTTTGGAATTGATATGTTTAATTTAGAAAAACTATAATGAAAGTAAAATTGCACTGTGCAGTATTTTAACAAAAGCGATAAAGTGTTAAAATTGAGGAGCAAGGAATATTACATGAATGTCTGTTTTCATCCCACGAAAGTATTCAGTAGAATTCCACATTAATACTGACTTTTGTTTATTATGTGTGCTTACTGTGGGTGTATCTTGAGACATGTAACCAATTTTGCAAAGCCCATATAGAGTTTTAAACTCCATGCCCTGGCAATCCTGAATGCAACATGCATTCTTCTAAAACTATGGTCTGTTACTGAAGGGTCTCTTCAAAGCAGTGCCTCCATATGTATAAATAGCAAAATTAAATGCAATTAGCCATTTAGCTTTCTAAGAGCTCTATTCTTTCTCTCTTATTTGAAGGAGATTTTGGATTTTTCCTCCTTGGAAAGAAGTAAATGTAACATTGCTCTGTATTTATTAGACATAATGGTATGGTCTAAATTGTTCGAATAGATTGCTGTGGTTCGGCTTAAAACAGTGATGGATGCTAATGTAGTTATTTTTTTTGGTTTGTTGAGAGGTATTTGAGCCTTAGTTATTACAGCAAAACTCTAACTACATTTATTTTTTTAAAATAACTTAGCTAGGTTACAGTTGTTTAACATCGAGCATTCTGATTATCGGAGAACTAAATTCAACAG
Organism: Squalus acanthias; assembly: GCA_030390025.1. Taxonomy (NCBI): domain Eukaryota; kingdom Metazoa; phylum Chordata; class Chondrichthyes; order Squaliformes; family Squalidae; genus Squalus; species Squalus acanthias. Next base: position 94,764,370 of record CM059426.1, read on the forward strand.
TCTCTCTCCATGCCCCATAATACGCTTGAATTGGCCTACCAATTAAAATGTGAAGTAACCAAAATAATGTTATCCCAAATACACCTTATTGTTTAAAGGCGTGTTAGATGTCCACTGTACATTTCTCAGATGAGACGGAGCTCATTTTGCTTTCCTGTCTGTGTTTTAACAGATGTCCTCATTTTATAGTACAGGAAACTTTCGTTTATCCGGCATCGACGGGACCGGCGTGGTGCCGGTTTATCGAAAGTACCGGAAAACGGAGAGTTATATCTACCGAGGCTATTTTTAACCTAAAAAAATCAAGAAATGAGCAGTATACAGTATTTGGGTACTCACCTACAGAATGTTGTGTTAAATGGATAGTGGACGATGCTTGATTAAGTACAGTACTGTCAGTTGAGGGTAATCCATAACTCTTTAATTACTTAACAGTAAAACAAAACTTATAAACGACTGTCTACAGTACTGTAGTTGACTGTACACTTATTCCGAGTCATCTGGTTCATCAGAAATATCCGTGCCAGCTGGGTCATCAGGATCACGCAGTTCCACCGATTCTTCAGGCACTTCCGCTGCTGCGACTCTTTTGGAAGCTTTCTTAAACATGTTGCGGATGTCGGTTTGCTTAGTGGACTCTTGCCTTTTCTGTAGAAAGGTGGAATGCAGAATATGGAGTTGCATAACTTCTTGTGCAGTGTAGCAATTCTGCCTTTCAGCAAATTTGAGGATTGTAGAAAATCCTTCTGCAGCTTTAGCCCAAGAAATCTTCTCTTCTTCAGAAATCTCATCCTCTTCACTTTCCATCTCACTTTCCTTTTCTTTCTTTGGATTCAAAACATTCTGAATTATTTCATCATCACTTAGCATATGCACAACACCAACTTCTCTATCTGCATCAACCCACTGCTCGATATCACTTTCACTGAGGTGACGTAGAGGGTTTGCTGGGCCTGCATTTTTCACCATTCCAGCCATTTCCATTATTGTACTCTTCTTGGGACGAACACTGAACCCATGAAATTCCTCCTCTGAAGAAGAACCTTCAGCAAACATTACAGAAGGCCACAATTTGCGCCAGGCTTGCCTCAGAGTGTGACCTTTCACCAATTTCCAGGAACATGCAACATTATAGATGGCATCTTTAATATTGTATTCCTTCTGCAAATCTTGAATATTCTCATCTTGGCTTAGCAGTTTACGTAGGAAGTCTTTCTTGTAATGACACTTCAGATTTTGGATAACGCCCTGGTCCATGGGTTGGATGAGAGAAGTTACATTTGGTGGCAAATAAATGGTGAAAATATTTCCCGAAACCAACTGGGATTCATGCGGATGGGCTCTGCAATTATCAAGCAATAAAATGCATTTGCTATCTTCAGGTTTCCCTATTCTGCGGAAATGTTCCTTCACAGATGGAACAAAAATATGATGGAACCAATCGGAGAAGATTTCCTTATCCATCCAAGCATTTTTTTGAGCTTTGTACTCAACAGGTAAGTGCCTCACATTTTTAAATGCACGGGGATTTTTATACTTCCCGATAACAAGAAGTTTAACCCGGTGTGATCCAGCAGCGTTCGCACATGTTAGCACGGTTACACGATCTTTATTTTTCTTGTAACCTGAAGCATTAGCCTCACTAGCCCCAGCAAGCGTTGATTCTGGCAAAAACCTCCAAAACAAGCCAGTTTCATCGGCATTGTAGATCTGTGCTGGCGACAAATCATGTTGCTGCACAATCCGATTGAAATAATTGCAGTATTCTTCTGCGGCTTCGTGATCAGCTGATTTCTTCTCCCCGGAAATATCGAGTCGTCGTATCCCGTGCCGTAACTTGAAGCACGTTAGCCATCCATCGGAGAAAGCACACTTGTCAGTGAGCTCCATCCTATCGTAGAATTCCTTCGCTTTCTCGATGAGCATGGGTCCGGAAATTGGAACACCCTCTGAACGCTTAAGAGAAAACCATTCATAAAGCACAGTATCCAGCTCTTCAAGCTTAGGCTTACGAAGCGTACGCCGTTTCTCTACACTCTTGCATGTCTCCGAGCTTGAATAAAACTTGAGCAGCTTATCCTTCTGCGATTTGATGTCGTAGATTGTTGACGAACCGATTTTGAATTCATTCATAATGTTGATACGCTTCTCTCCCCTTTCTAGTCGTTGGCATATCTCGATTTTCTGTTTTAAAGTTAAGACCACTCTCTTCCTTTTGCTTGGACCAGCTTTTGGGAATTCCATAATGCAAGATGGAGGAGATAATTGCCGATGAAGATGGAAAGACACACAGAACAATGGTGGCTAGGAAGAGACTACCAGCAGCGTGGCAGACACACAGCAAAATGGTGGATCAGAAGAGACTACAGTACCAGCAGCGTGGCAGACACACAGCAAAATGGTGTATCAGAAGAGACTACAGTACCAGCAGCGTGGGAGACACACAGCAAAATGGTGGATCAGAAGAGACTACAGTACCAGCAGCGTGGCAGACACACAGTAAAATGGTGGATCAGAAGAGACTACAGTACCAGCAGCGTGGGAGACACCCAGCAAAATGGTGGATCAGAAGAGACTACCAGCATCGTGGGAGACACCCAGCAAAATGGCCGATCCGAAGAGACTCCAGGCAGCGCGGGAGAATCTACTCATGCTACTGCAATGTTTCGGACTTGCGACAGCGCCAGGAGGCCGAGTAGTGGCACTTTTGAAAAGTACCCCTACTGACTAAATCGGCGTTCTCGGACTCGGACTCGGGATCGGCAACATTGCCGGTTATTTGAGAGGAGTTTTCGGAGCACTCGGCGTTCGCGGAGACTCGACTGCGACTCGGCAACATTGCCGGTTATTTGAGAGGAGTTTTCGGAGGATGATTTTTGCCGGTTAAGCGAGAATTCCGGTTATTTGGGTGCCGGATAAACGAAAGTTTCCTGTATTGCCAAAATACCATTTTACGATTTGAATCAGTGACCTTTAACTCAAATCTTTGATATTCCATCTGTGTAACTACTATAGCCTAGGAAATTTATTCTCTGGAAAGAATGCATAATAACTTTAATTAAAATACTAAAGCCTTTTTTCCATGTCTTGAATTTAGACCTGTTGAGAAATGCTAACAATGACTCCTGGGATCTCTCAGTTGGGAGCAGGGAAATGAGCTGAAATTTCTGCAGCAAATGTTATTATCATGTATTTAAGGTTCAGTGTGAGTGGGAGCTTTATTTATGTTGGAGTGATGAGTTATAAAAACTATTGCCTGTAAGTTGAGAGAAACTGGAGCTCTCTTGCCTTATGAAGCTGTGCTTTTTTTCCTGAAATATTAACTAGAATATGATTCTTGTAATGAATGTAATTTAGCTGAATTTACAGTCAGTATTGAATTTAGTTTTGTTCACTTTTATAGTTCTCCAAGCTAAATCAGCATTCATAAATCTTATAGCTTCTTAACTGGCTGAATTTCTCAACTTTAAATTCAGTGAAAAACGAAGTAATATTCTCTCTGTATCCATGCCACATGCCTTTCTTGCCAACAGATTCTTCAAATTGTCTTCCCACAAACGACTTATTAAGCAGTTTGCTCAGTGAGATATAAATGTTTGTTAAAGGTTCAACTGTCTGTTCAAAAAATGCGTCAAATTCTAAAGTCAATGCACTTTGGGAAGGTCCAGGAGCTTCCTGCTTATGTGTAAGCCATACATAAATACTGATCGTGTTTAACCATATTGAGCACAACAGTATCATGGATTTAAAAAAAGATAATTGTGAATACTGAAAATATGAAATGAAAGCTGGAAGAGAAAAATTTCAGGTGTGATTCTTCATCAGGTCTGTTTTCTTAAGATGTTGACTGTTCCAGGTGTTTCTGGCTGACACTACAGCAAGAAGCTTGTTTCTATTTGTATTAAAATTTTAGGGTAGATTTTAAACTTGCTGCATGGGTATAACTTGCTGCATGCGGATTGGACGCCCCTTATAGAAACCGCCCGGTTTTCATTTCTGTTGAATGTGTCCTTGATTTGTAGTAGTGTTTGGTTTACATTACAAGCACGTCTGGTGTGAATTCGATTTTTGAGTGGAATTTCAGATTACATTTGTAATTTGGACTCCTGTTGACTTTGCAGCTTTGGGTGTGTAACCATTTGTTACTCTGGTACCATCATAAGGTGAGTGTGGGCGCAGATTCTGGTGTTGGTCTATACTGTTTATCTCTTGGTAATCAACAGTGACAGTGCAGTCACTATCACTATCCGTCCTGGACATAATTGAATTTTTAAGCTTTATGATCAGCAATGGTGTAATCTTGCAACTCAGTTTATCGCAGACTGAATAATGCTGGTGCTCATTGTACAAAAAGGTTTTCTGATTAATTGGTGATAAGCTAGTACTGGTCTAGGTCATTGAGCTTTTTCTTTAATTAGGTACCAGTTAATTACCATGGTGTTGCTCTTGGATAGGTCTGGATCTGGAGGATGGTTTCTGCTGCTTAATGTGGTCCTGTGGCAGCTTAAACACGGCAGCGTCTGTAATAACAGTAAATTTACTCATCACTCTAAAACAGATAGAACTCCCACTTACACTGAACCTTCAATACCCACAATAACAGCTGCTGGAAGAATTTCAGCAAATTTACATGACTGACATAAGATAAAAATATAACTGATGCTGTCAATACTGAAAGATACAAGTCTCCCATTATTTACAATACTATTAATCTACCATTTTAGAAAACTTTCTTAAGATGCAAGTAACCTTGTTCTACACTCTCCAACCCATTTATTTTCAGGATAAATACTTATTTTTGTCCTACTGTCCATGATGGATTCAGGGTATCTGCTGAAGATCTTAGTACCTTATTTATTCTTCCCTACACCCTCCCCACAATGTTTTTCTCTGTTATCATAATTTGAAAAGATTTTTTTCCTCCACCGTACGTTGCACAGTGGACTTGTTCTTGCTGAAGGTCCTGTTGGTGTCACACAATATTATCAATATAAATATTTGCCCTCTGGAGCTCAATGCTGTGGTTTATGGATTTTTTGTGTCCGATCTTGTGTCACAATGGGTAGATAGCTCTGGAGACAGGTAACAATAGAAATGTATTTGTTATTGTCTGTCTTTAACAAGCTAGCAAATATTTTGTTCCCTGTAACCATTCTGTAATACACACAATACTTAAGATAGTCTACATAAAGTAACTTTTCACTGCATTTTCTAAAAGTTACATCATTGCAATCTGTGCATTCTGTCTCACAACTTGCAGACTATCTTTCTGTCAATTTTCCACCATTTAATTTCTGCTGTTGCCCGTGTTCTTCATTTCCAAAGGACTCTTCACCTGTCGGCCCACGGACCTGATTATTTTTCACAGAATACCATCCGCACTCAATAAGACAGGGTGAATTACAAATGTTAATGGTCTTTTTATGTGCACGAGTAATGGGGATCCAGAACTATCTTGGGATTGCATATGTGTCTGTAATTCATCTAACCATCCATTATTCCACATAAATTTCAGACTTCTGTCAAGATTTATAACAATTGCATAAGTTCTTGTGTTTAAATTTGGCTTTTCAGTACTGCTAACTGAAGTGATTACACTCGTTTGAAGTGAGAAGTCACTAATTATGGCAACATACTGATTTCCAATTAAAAATGAAATGCAGTTGCACCAAATGCCTGCTGTAAGTGGCAGCTACATTAAATGAGGCAGTCTGTGAGAATTTCTCAGGAAAGAATACAGCTCTGTGATGGAGCAGCGAAGAAGTCTCTAATATACTTCGGCGTAATCATGGTTTTCAATTCCAGAGATGACCGACGATTGTGATTTCTGCACTCGGTATAGTAAATATTGTTTTCAGCTGCTAACTAGGATATTGAATCTTATGTTCACAAGCTGGGGTAGGGGAGAGGGTTTGTGTACCTTCTCAGGGTGTGCAACGGATACTTGAAGGTGACTAGCTGCCTGAGGGAGATTTAATTTTTTCAGAAGTATTGTTCTGGTGCTGTAATGCAGATATGCAATAAACAGGCCTTAACCTTCGATCTCACTTTAATATCTTCCAACCATACACTAGAAAAGAACCTCTCTCCCTGTGTGTTTTGATGTTTGCATATTGCCAGCCAACTATAATAGTCAATCAATAAAAAGAAATCGGCTTGCAATACTGTATCTCTTCAGTCACATGATTGTTTTGCTGAGGGACTGCAGGGAGACTATCCTTTTGGTTGTCATAGCAACACAGTGCTGAGCAGAAGGAAAGGCAGAATGCACCAAATGATCAGTCTCTGTTGTGTAATCTTATTAGGAATGAACAGGTTTCACCAGACATAACCCGGAAGTCTGCTTTCTGACTCTTTTTGCCGAACCACTATCTATTTCACAGGGTTTTCTCTTATTAGTTAAACTGTCGGGGAGGAAATTTATTTGTGTGCCCGTGCACGTAATGATGCTGGGGAAAGATTATATGCTGGCCATCATTATCGTGAATTATGAGGGTAGGTAAAACTTCAGACATCTTGTTCTGCATGCGGAATGATGTGGAGTTTAATTATTTAAAAACCAGGCTGTGTTTATGGTGGTGCAGTAATGATAAGTGCAGCAGGGGGCCCAGAATTTATCCAATCAGCCATGATTAGGGTGGAAAGACTCAAACTGTAAAACTGCCTTTAGTTTCCTTATACATTGTGTGGAATTTCAATACTTTAAAAATAACAAGTGATTTAATGCGTGGAATGCAACGTAAGCTGACTTGCTGCCAATGGACAGTGAGTATGTGGATGGCATGTAAGCAGGTGAGGGGTACAGTACCTGCATTTTCAGCAGCGTTGCTCAATATTTTTATTCATTTTATATTATATATGTATAAAATGAAGATGTGGCCATGGCTACTCATATTAAGTAATAGTTTTTTTAATTTCAAAATCAGTTAGGATGTTTACCCTTGAGGGAGGTCTTATTTTTTATTTGTACCTTGAATTTTCCTTTCTATTCACATGTAATTTTTAACTATATCAGAGCTGTAAAATATATTCTAATGATTAATGCTGTGCATTCTCTAGGAGTGAGCAAAAATTAATTTTACGATTAGTGAAAATTCAAGCAAATTTCTTTCTGCAGGGAAGGGAATGTTTGACTTGTGAATAATAACTTAGAAGTTGCAACTACACGTTTATGTTTATTCTAGATGGAAGTTAATGATTAAGGTGAATGCTGGAATCTATTATAAAGGATGCAATAACTGGGCACTTAGAAACTAATAGTAAGATTGGGCAGAGTCGACATGGATTTATGAAAGGGAAATCCTGTTTGACAAACCTATTGGAGTTCTTTGAGGATGTAACTAGTGGAGTAGACAAAGGGGAACCGGTAGATGTGATGTATCTGGATTTTCAGAAGGCCTTCGATAAGGTCCCACACAAGAGGTTGGTGAACAAAATTAGGGCACATGGAATTGGGGGTAATATACTAGCATGGATTGAGAATTGGTTAACAGACAAAACAAAGAGTAGGGATAAACGGGTCTTTTTCAGGATGGCAGGCTGTGACTAGTGGGGTACCGCAAGGATCACTGCTTGGGCCCCAGCTATTCACAATCTGTATCAATGATTTGGATGAGGGGACTGAATGTAACATTTCCAAATTTGCTGATGATACAAAGCTAGGTGGCAGTGGCAGTTGCGAAGAGGATGTGAAGAGGCTTCAAGGGGATCTCGACAGGGACAGTGAGTGGGCGAGAACATGGCAGATGGAATATAATGTGGATAAATGTGAAGTTATCCACTTTGGTAGAAAAAACAGAAAGGCAGAGTATTTCCTAAATGGTGAAAGATTGGGGAATGCAGTTGCTTAAAGGGACCTGGGTGTCCTTGTACACGAGTCACTGAAAGTGAATGTGCAGCAAGCCATTAGGAAGGCAAATGGTATGCTGGCCTTCATTACAAGAGGATTTGAGTACAGGAGTAAAGAAGTCTTACTCCAATTATATCGGGCCTTGGTGAGACCACACCTGGAGTACTGTGTACAGTTTTGGTCTCCTTACCTAAGGAAGGATATACTTGCCATAGAGGGAGTGCAACGAAGGTTCACGAGATTGATTCCTGGGATGGCGGGTCTGTCGTATGAGAAGAGATTGAGTAAACTAGGCCTGTATTCTCTTGAATTCAGAAGAATGAGAAGGGATCTCATTGAAGCATACAAAATTATTACAGGGCTTCATAGTATGGATGCTGGGAGAATGTTTCCCTTGGCTGGGGAGTCTAGAACCAGGGGCCACAGCCTCAGGATAAAGGGTAGGCCATTCAGGACTGAGATGAGAAGAAATTTCTTCACACACAGGGTGGTGAATCTTTGGAATTCTCTACCCCAGAGGGCTGTGGAGGTTTAATCATTGGGTATATTCGAAACAGAAGTCGATAGATTTCTGACTAGTAAGGGCATCAAGGGATATGGCGATAGGGCCGGTGAATGGAGTTGAGGCAGAAGATCAGCCATGATCTCATTGAATGGCGGAGCAGGCTCGAAGGGCCGAATGGCCTATTCCTGCTCCTATTTCTTATGTTCACCACGTCTGTAGAATTAACAATAAAATCATACTATTGACTTTTTGCTCACGCCAAAGACTGCCACAATCCTTGTGTAGTAATCTCATACCATTCTGTGGCATATGTGGAGCATAAACACCGGCATAAACTAGGTGGGCCGAATGGCCTGTTTCTGTGCTGTAAATTCTAGGTAATATGTGCTGCACCAATGGCTGCAACTTTCTGCACATAATCAATTCAGATTTGCATTTTATTTCTGGAGGTCGTTTGAGGCAGTTTAACTTACCAGTGGATAAAGTGGAAACATACAAGACTTGGATATATTAACTTATTAGGTGTGAAAACACAGGCATGCAGAGTAAAGGCCTCATTGTTGTAATAGCAGAGCTGCATCAAACTGAATACAAATGGTAAATAGAAATAAGGGATACACTAACTGAGCATGCCACTTTGAATATTTAGATATCAAAGTTCACTATGGAACTAAGTGAGGACTAAGTACTGTGTATAATGTTCCTCTAAAGTCTTAACGGTTAACTGTATTGCATTGTGTGGTACTAAGTCCTATTGGCCAACAGGTCAGATTCAATTCCCAGCCTTTGCTGCGTTAGTTGATCTCAACCTGGGTAGCAGTGGGAGTGCTGCCATTTGCCACAGTGTCCCTGGGCTTGAAAGCAGAAGATTCAACCAGGGTTCCTGCTTCTGATCCTGTAACACCTGATACATAGGACTGTGTGTGTGAACATCAAGTGAGGACAGGATTTGGCTCGGCTGTGATGCCTTTGTCTTCAAATACCCTGCAACCAAATATCCCGCTGAGGCGCACCTGTAAAGAATTGGCTGTGACTCTGGAGGGCTACTGCCATCCATTGGATCATACCCCAGAAAAAGTCTACACCTTAAGGAGAGGAGGGCAGCTGATTGGCAGACAAATTAGGGTGGGGGCAAAGAACCTGTATATAATGTTCCACATCATTTTGCATATGTTGTAAAATGTGTCTAAAAATGTTTAGGTATTTGGAGCAGAGATAATCTTCTATTAAGAAAGAATAAAGAAGACTTGCATCTGTAAAGTGCCTTATTAACCGGGCAGTTGACTTGCTCTTAGGTCTGTACCAAAGCTTCTCTTAAAAACAAACTGCTAGCAAATTCATACGAGCAACTATGGGTGACTTCTGTTTCACCGTCAGTGCGATAGCAGAGATTGGCAGCGTGCCATTTGAGGAAGTGATAGGCATGACTTTATGACCTTAATTCTCCATGGTTTAGCACATATGTGCTTTGCTATTCTGCCTGCGCATAAAATGTAGTATGTATTTTCACGTAAAGAAGTATGGTATTCTATTGAATTGCCCGATAAATCTAAATGTTACATGTACACTTTTTTTTCAAATTGGGCATGGCCATCACTGGTAGAGAGATTTTACATCATATTCTCTGAGCAGTGGTTTGAAAATAAAACATGTTACATGTACATGAGTCAACTGTAAGGGTGGAAGAATCTCCCTATGTAACATTTATGATTGTATGGCATTTTGCTAAAATATCCGTTCCCTTAATTGCTGTGACTGAAGTTTGATTTGCCTCCTGTGATTTAATTTGTACGTGCAGCATAATTGAACACTTAAGTGCATAAACAACTTATTTGCATAACGTGTCAGCCTTCAGATTTATTCCCACCCACTTCTCTAATCTTATCTCTGTTCAGTCTCCTGATCCAGCTGATACTAATCCGAATCCCTGTTGATTTGACAGTCAGGACAAAAGAATACACCATTTTGTAAGCTAAAAGTGCAGAAATAAATAACTGAAAACTGACCTCTTCCATTATTTCAGTATTTTGTGCAGTACTACCTTATTTTAGAAATTTAGAAAGTTTTCCTTAAAGGATTACAACGTTTCAACCTTGATTTAATTTGGTATTTTTCAAAATATTTTTCAATTTTCATTTAAAATAAAATGCAAGTGAACAGCACATATTTAAACTAAAGTGCAAGTGGACTGTATAATTTAAGAAAAATATTTTCATTAAGATGAACAGTTTTAAACATTTTATAATTATTAAAACCTTCCAATAGGAGAAGGAGGGGCGGATTTAGTTCAGATAGCTTGAATTAGGTTGAGTTTGTGTTAAACGCCTCCTGGATATGACAGAGATCTGAGATGCCAGGAAGAGACTAGACAGATTGACAATTACAAGGAGAAGGGAAATCTGGTGGGTGTCCATCATATAGACATCAGAAAAACATCAACCAAAGTATTATTACTTGTGTGTTTTACCTTCTTAAAGCTGTGATGGGAAGCAGATGAAAGGTCTGTGCCCTACAGACCACACGAGACATGGACTATCTCCATGTACAGCTGAAACAGGCGTACCGAGCCAAGTCTCTCGACTGTCAAAATCAGAGATTTTTGGGGAAGTCTGTCAATTTTCGAGTGAAAGTTTGGTGGGAATTTTAAAATTTGAGAATTTATTAGGAAGAAATCAATTTTTTTTTAAAACCTTCAGTTACATAATATATATACAATTAAGAGGGAGAAGCTGAACATAACTTTTCACCTTTTGAAAGCTATTATCCTTCTACTGATTGCCAGTTGAGTTTCCAATTCACCTTCTGCTTCTAACCACCAAGCAATTACTTGAACAGCAAGTCTTCAAATCTACTGAAAATTACACACCCAGAAACAGGTTTACATCGTAATATAATGGAATCTTGTTTTCCTGGTAATTAGCTGCAGAATATCACTTAAACTTTCAGGGATTCTATCCCAATCGTTAACTCTGGTGTGGACATCACCATTTGCTAACTCCATAGAGTTTGAGTGTTGATATCAGCTGGTGGCAAAAAATTGACAAAAAAACAAAACTACTTTACTAGTGGATATATTTTAGCCAACAATATATATGCGAGATTACTACCTTCAAATCAGATAACAGTAACTGTTTATGATATTTCAATGTCTAAAGATTACTGTCTTGAAACTGTTGGGTGTCCTTTGTTCTCTATATAAATGCGCTTTGGAAAGGTACTGAAATATCACCCCTTCACTGGAAAACTGATTGTTTTAAAATATCTTAGTTCTCAAAATACTATGCTTGAGGTATTTGGTTATTGATCTGTCAAAATGATTACATAAATGTTTCCCTACATTATAACAGTGACTACACTGCACAAAGTACTTAATTGGCTGTAAAGCACTTTGGGACATCCGATGGTCGTGAAAGGTGCTATATAAATGCAAGTTCCTTTCTTTCTCTTTTACCCCCCCTCTTTTTACTTTCTTTCGTTCTTGGTCAAGACCTTTATTTGCAGAATTACACAGAATAATAAGTTGTCTGTTCTGTTGATCCCTATCTCTGAGTTTCATAGGCTATTAAAATGGATGAGCCATTAAACCAAGGCCTCGTCTGCTCTCTCAGGTGGACGTAAAAGATCTGATGGCACTATTTTGAAGAAGAGCAGGGGTGTTATCCCCAGCGTCCTAGCCAATATTTATCCCTCAATCAACATCTAAAACAGATTATCTGGCCATTATCACATTTGTGGGAGTTTGCTGAGTGCAAATTGGCTGCTGCGTTTCCTACATTACAACAGTGACTACACTTCAAAAAGTACTTAATTGGCTGAAAAGCGCTTTGGGACATCCGGTGGTTGTGAAAGGCGCTATATAAATGCAAGTCTGTCTGTCTGTCTTCTTTCAATCAGGTTTCTGCCCCTGCCACAGTACCGAAACGGCTCTTACCAAAGTCACAAATGACGACCTGTCTGCAGCCTTTGACACGGTTAACCACTCCATCCTCCTTCAACGCCTCTCCACCGTCACCCAGCTGGGCAGGACTGCACACACCTGGTTCAATTCTTATCTATCTAATTGTAGCCAGAGAATCTTCTGCAATGGCTTCTCTTCCTGCTCCTGCATCGTTACCTCTGGTGGCCCCAAGGATCTATCCTTTGCCCCCTCCTATTTCTCATCCACATGCCACCCCTCGGCGACATCATCCGAAAACACAGCATCAGTTTCCACATGTACGCTGACGACACTTAGCTCTACCTCACCACCAATTCTCTTGACCCCCTCCACGGTCTCTAAATTGTCAGACTGCTTGTCTGACATCCGGTACTGGATGAGCAGAAATTTGCTCCAACTAAATATTTGGAAGACCGAAGCCATTGTCTTCGGTCCCCGCCACAAACTCCATTCCCTAGCCACCGACTCCATCCCTCTCCATGGCATCTGTCTGAGGCTGAACTAGACTGTTCGCAACCTTGGTGTCATATTTGACCCTGAGCTGAGCTTCTGACCACATATCTGCGCCATAACAAGACCGTCTAGTTCCACCTCCGTAACATCGTCCGACTTTGCCCCGCCTCAGCTCATCTGCTGCTGCAACCCTCATCCATGCCTTTGTTACTTCTAGACTTGACTATTCCAATACACTCCTGGCTGGCCTCCCATGTTCTACCCTGCGTAAACTTGAGCTCATCCAAAACTCGGCTGCCCGTGTTCCAACTCGCACCAAGTCCCGTTCACCCATCACCCCTGTGCTCACTGACCTACATTGGCTCCCGGTGAAGCAACGCATCGATTTTAAAATTCTCATTCTTGTTTTCAAATCCCTCCATGGCCTCGCCCCTCCCTATCTCTGTAATCTCTTACAGCCCCACAACTCCCCGAGATATCTGCGCTTCTCTAATTCTGCCCTGTTGAGCATCTCTGATTTTAATTGCTCAAACATTGGTGGCCGTGCCTAAGCTGCGGAATTCCCTCCCTAAACCCCTCCACCTCGCTACCTCTCTTTCCTCCTTTAAGACCTACCTTTTTGACCAAGCTTTTGGTCATCTGCCCTAATTTCTCCTTATGTAGCTCGGTGTCAAATTCTGTTTTATAACGCTCCTGTGAAGTGCCTTGGGACATTTTACTACGTTGAAGGCGCTATATAAATACAAGTTGTTGTTGTTCTATCTATCTTCACAGAATCCCCACAGTGCAGATAGAGGCCATTTCAGCCCATCAAGCCTGCACCGACACATATCCCACCCTATCCCCGTAACACCACTTATTTAATCCCCCCTAACACTAAGGTCAATTTATCATAGCCAAATCAACCTAACCCGCACATCTTTGGACTGTGGGAGGAAACCGGAGCACCCGGAGGAAACCCACGCAGACACGGAGAATGTGCAAACTCCACACAGACAGTCACCCGAGGCCGGATTCGAACCCGGGTCCCTGGCGCTGTGAGGCAACAGTGCTAACCACTATGCTACCGTGTTGCCCTTTATGCTACCGTGTTGCCCTTCTATATAAATTTAACATTACGTCCCAGCTTTTGTATTTTTTCTCTAGAAATGAAACCCAGTACTTTGCACTCTTTATGGCCTCATCAACTTGTGTTGCTACTTTGTGTATCTGTATTCCGAGATCTTTTCACTCCTCTACCCGATTTAGCTTCTTACCTTCCAAGGAATAAGTGGCCTCCTTATTCTTATCAAAATGAACCAACTCAGACTTCACTACATTGAATTTAATTTGCTATTTATCCACTCACTCTGCAAGCTTATTTATGTCTTCCTTTATTTTGGTGCAAACCTCCACATTATTAACTATATCTCCCCCCCCCCCCCCCCCCCCCCCCCAAAATTTGGTATTATCTGCAAATTTCAACAACATACCTCTAATTTCGAAGTCCAAATCACGTATGTTTTATGGTTAACAGCAGTGCTCCCAGCATAGATCCCTGCAGGACACCCCTTCCTACTTTCTATCAGTCTGAGAAACTTCCCTCAACTCCTAGGCTGCGAATTTAATGGCGGGGGCGGGAGAGCTGGGTTCCGGTCCCGCTCCCAGCTACATCCGCTCTGCAGACGTGATTTTCCCTTGATTGGCCTTGTTAAGTCCGCCTACCGGCCAATTAACAAGAAGCGGGTCTGATGACGTCATTTGATGACGTGTCATCAGCCGGTTTCCTTAAAGGGACCACGTCCACATGGAGTTTGACAGTTGTTCTGTCAGTGTTTGACAGCATTGAGGTGCTGCAAACACTGACAATCACTGCACAAAGGTGAACGCTTGCACCCAGGCTCTCCAATGACTCCCCCCATATGCTTATGGAGGGAGTCACAGCACACAGGGAAGTTCTCTTCCCTTCCAAGGGCAGAAGAGACCTCCCCAGGACACCAACTTACCTTGCACCTCCACCCAACCCTCTCTCTCTACTTTATCACTTCCCCATCTCACTAGCTACCCCTTACATTCACCCTCATCCTACTGCAAGCATACCAACTAACAACACACAAGGGTAGGCACTTGAGTGGTTTAGCCAATGTCCATGTGAAGTTTCTGGTAATGTGTTGTCATACAGTGAAATCTCTTTTTCCAAAAGTGCCTCTTATTGGACAGATCTGAATGCACCTTGAGAAGTGTCTTACTGAGTTCCAGTGATTGTTCAGTCATAACTTCCCCCTCCCCCCGCCCCCGCTATAATGATGAGTGTGCATGGAATGGCTTGGACATTAAAGGGATGCTTCATGGTGCTGGTGTGGGATGGTGTCAACCTGGTGCATCATGTGGCAGCCAGGGTTTACAGGACATGGTGATGCCATCACTGGCCTCCCGGCCAACAATTTTGTCAGGGGCTGATGCCCTGTGTCCAGTGCAGCATCAGGTGATGGTGGAGAAGGTTGGTGATGTTGTTGGTGTGCCTGGTGATGTTGGGGCTGATCGTGAAAGGATTCGGAGGACAAAGGTCTGATTGTTTCATTGGCTCCGATATTGCTGCAATAGATGGCAGCTGCAGGTGAGATGACAGAAGCGATCAGTCAATGGTGAGAGAGGTTCTCCCAATGAGGTGGTGCTGGACATACAGTTGGATGTAAAAACTTGTAAGCTAAAGAAATCTGTATATGTATTAAAAATGCAGTAACCAACATTTTCTGCGCTCTGAAACTCACCATCTGCTACATGGCATCCTTTACACCACTTCTGCAGCTGTCAGCTTTTCACAAACATCAGAGCAGACTCGAAACACACCAGGTTGAGCTGGCGTATTCCCCGAACAGTGGGTAACCTGTGAGGGAGAAGGTAAAATTAGAAGTAAGCCTCAAAATAGTCTTAAATTGCCTCTTTAACAAGCCATTTAAGTAGCTGAATTGTATCCCCCGCCACTTGGTGTTAGCCGAGAACTGACCCTACAGACCCGACCCCAGGGAGACTCACGTGGAGGCGGGTTGACAGCAGGTTTCCTACCCGCTGTCAATCTTTGCTATTTAGACAGCGGACCCGCCTCCAAACCCGCCCCCTCAGTGCTATTTAATTTGCGGCCCTACTCTCTGTTTTGTAGCCATCTTTCAATCCATTCTGCTACCTGTCCCCTGACTCGTACACACCTTTGTTCTCGATTTAAAATTCTCATCCTTGTTTTCAAATCCCTCCATGGCCTCCCCCCTCCCTATCTCTGTAAACTCCTCCAGCCCTACAATCCTCATATCTGCGCTCCTCCAATTCTGACCTCTTGCGCATGCCCGATTTTAATCGCCCCACCATTGGTGGCCGTGCCTTCAGCTGCCAAGGCCCTAAGCTCTGGAACTCCCTCCCTAAACCTCTCTACCTCTCTTTCCTCCTTTAAGACGCTCCTTAAAACCTACCTCTTTGACCAAGCTTTTGGTCACCTGCCCCAATATCGCCTTATATGGCTTGGTGTCAAATTTTGTTTGATAATGCTTCTGTGAAGCGCCGTGGGATGTTTTACTATGTTAAAGGCGCTGTATAAATGTAAGTTGTTGTTGTCATGAGTCTCCTACTGCTCCACCATCTTTAGAGAGATGCAGTAACGTGCAACTCAAAGACCAGATTTTACATACTCTCCAGTCCAGCGATGTTGAAACTATAGCCCATGGGCTACATGCAGCCTAACCTACGAGCAGTGACGGACAGGTAAAGACTCTCTTGTCCATCGAGCCTGTCCCACACAATGGCGATACCTTGTGTATCACAATACAGTATATACACTCCACCCCACCCTAAACCATGTGATCTCCTGGGAGAGGCCATTCGGTGCACGTGTCTGTGCTGGCTGAAAAAGAGCGATCCAGCTTAATCCCACTTTCCAGCTCTTGGTCCGTAGCCCTCTAGGTTACGGCACTTCAAGTGCATATCCAATTAATTTTTAAATGTGATGAGGGTTTCTGCCTCTACCACCCTTTCAAACAGTGAGTTCCAGACACCCACCACCTTCTGGGTGAAAAATATCTCCTCAACTCCCCTCTAATCCTTCTACCAATTACTTTAAATCTATGCTCCCTGGTTATTGACCTCTCTGCTAAGGGAAATAGGTCCTTCCTATCCACTCTATCTAGGCCCCTCATAATTTTATACACCTCAGTCAAGTCTCCCATCAGCCTCCTCTATTCCAAAGAAAACAACACCAGCCTATCCAATTTTTCCTCATAGCTAAAATTCTCCAGTCCTGGCAACATCCTTGTCAATCTCCTCTGTACCCTCTCTAGTGCAATCACATCCTTCCTGTAATGTGGTGACCAGAACTGCATGCAGTACTCTAGCTGTGGCCTAACTAGTGTTTTATACAGTTCAAGCATAACCTCCCTGCTCTTGTATTCTATGCCTCAGCTAATAAAGGAAAGTATCCCACATGCTTTCTTAACCATCTTATCTACCTGTCCTACCTTCAGGGATCTGTGGACATGCACTCCAAGGTCCCTCTGTTCCTCTACACTTCTCCGTACCCTACCATTGTGTATTCCCTTGCCTTGTTCGCCCTCCCCAAATGCATTACCTCACACTTAGCCGGATTGAATTCCATTTCCCACTTTTCTGCCCACCTGCCCAGTCCATTGATAGCTTCCTGCAGTCTACAGCTTTCAGCCTCAGTATCAACTACAGGGTTAATATTTATATCATCTGCAGACTTCTTAATCATGCCCCCTACATTGAAGTCTGAATTTTTTTTATTGGTTTATGGGATGTGGGTGTCGCTGGCATGGCCAGCATTTATTGCCCATCCCTAATTGCCCTTGAGAAGGTGGTGGTGAGTTGCCTACTTGAACCGCTGCAGTCCCTGTGGTGAAGGTACTCCCACAGTGCTGTTAGGTAGGGAGTTCCAAGGATTTTGACCCAGCGACGATGAAGGATCGGCGATATACTTCTAAGTCAGGATGGTGTGTGACTTGGAGGGGAACCTGGAGGTGGTGGTGTTCCCATGCGCCTGCTGCCCTTGTCCTTCTAGTTGGTAGAGGCCGCAGGTTTGGGAGGTGCTGACGAAGAAGCCTTGGCGAGTTGCTGCAGTGCATCTTGTAGATGGTACACACTGCAGCCACGGTACGCTGGTGGTGGAGGGAGTGAATGTTTAAGGTGGTGGATGGGGTGCCAATCAAGCGGGCTGCTTTTTCCTGGATTATGTCGAGCTTCTTGAGTGTTGTTGGAGCTGCACTCATCCAGGCAAGTGGCGAGTATTCCATCACACTCCTTACTTGTGCCTTGTAGATGGTGGAAAGGCTCTGGGGAGTCAGGAGGTGAGACACTCGCCGCAGAATACCTAGCTTCTGACCTGCTCTTGTTGCCACAGTATTTATGTGGTTGGTCCAGTTAAGTTTCTGGTCAATGGTGATCCCCAGAATGTTGATGGTGGGTGATTTGGCGATGGTTATGCCGTTGAATGTCAAGGGGAGGTGGTTAGACTCTCGCTTGTTGGAGATAGTCATTGCCTGGTACTTTGGCGCGAATGTTACCTGCCACTTATCAGCCCAAGCCTGAACGTCGTCCAGGTCTTGTTGCAGCCGGCATGGACTGCTTCATTATCTGAGGAGTTGTGAATGGCGCTGATCACTCCGCAGTCATCAGCGAACATCCCCATTTCTGACCTTATGTTGGAGGGAAGGTTATTGATGAAGCAGCTGAAGATAGCTGGGCCTAGGACACTGCCCTGAGGAACTCCTGCAGCGATGTCCTGGGGTGTGATGATTGACTTTCAACCATCACAACCATCTTCCTTTGTCCTAGGTATGACTCCAGCCAGTGGAGCGTTTTCTTCCCGATTTCAGTTTTACTCGGGCTCCTTGATGCCACACTCGGTCAAATGCTGCCTTGATGTCAAGGGCAGTCACTCTTGCCTCACCTCTGGAATGCAGCTCCTTTGTCCATGTTTGGACCAAGACTGTAATGTAGTCGGGAGCCGAGTGGCCTTGGCAGAACCCAAACTGGGCATCAGTGAGCAGTGTATTGGTGAGTAAGTGCTGCTTGATAGCACTGTCGATGACACCATCCATCAATTTGCTGATGATTGAGAGTAGACTGATGGGGCAGTAATTGGCCGGATTGGATTTGTCCTGCTTTTTGTGGACAGGACATACCTGGGCAGTTTTCCACATTGTTGGATAGATGCCAGTGTTGTAGCTGTACTGGAACAGCTTGGCTAGAGGCGCGGCTAGTTCTGGAGTGATATATGCCACAAAAAGCAAGGGACGTAGTAGTGAGCCCTGCGGAACCCCACTGGAAACAGCCTTCTAGTCACAAAAACACCCGTCGACCATTACCCTTTGCTTCCTGTCACTGAGCCAATTTTAGAAACATAGAAAGAACATAGAAAAATAGGAGCAGGAGTAGGCCATTCGGCCCTTCGAGCCTGCTCCGCCATTCAATATGATCATGACTGATCCTCTATCTCAATACCATATTCCCGCTCTCTCCCCATACCCCTTGATGCCTTTTGTGTCTAGAAATCTATCTCCTTCTTAAATATATTCAGTGACTTGGCCTCCACAGCCTTCTGTGGCAGAGAATTCCACAGGTTCACCACCCTCCTGAGTGAAGAAATTTCTCCTCATCTCAGTCCTAAATGTCCTACCCTGTATCCTGAGACTGTGACCCCTCTTTCTAGACCCCCCAGCCAGGGGAAACATCCTCCCTGCATTCAGTCTGTCTAGCCCTGTCAGAATTTTATACCTTTCAATGAGCTCCCCCCTCATTCTTCTAAACTCTAGTGAATACAGGCCTAGTCGACCCAATCTCTCCTCATACGACAGTCCAACTTGCCACTTTCCCTTGCATCCGATGGGCAAGCCTTGCTAAAATCCATGTAGGCTACATCAAACGTGCTACCCTCATCAACCCTCCTTGTTACCTCCTCAAAAAATTCAAACAAGTTAGTCAGACATGACCTTCCCTTAACAAATCCAACACAATATGCACATTAATGGCAACATGAATTTAAACTTTACATCTGCCTCTGAGGCTCCATAATACACATTTAAGGAACTCGCGAAGACAAATATAATAGACATTTCTGCACTAGTCTAACCTAACTTTGATGCTTGATATGTGAAAAAATAAGTTTGGACCCAGTCTCTTCAGTTTGTTGACTGAATTGGCCATTGTAGGCCATCTGTTGGCTTACCTGATGACAAGTAGATAATGGATTTATTTGCAATTTCATTGTAATGGGAATACCTTCACCACACAGACTGCAGCGGTTCAAGAAGGCGGTTCACCACCACCTTCTCAAGGGCAATTAGGGATGGGCAATAAATGCTGGCCTTGCTAGCGACGCCCGCATCCCAGGAATGAATACAAAAAATTGATATAGCTTTGATTTAAATGCAGCTTGGGTAGTCTGCCCTTTATGTAGTTCTCGGTTTAGAAGTCAGGAATGCATAGTACAGACCTGTCTCACATTCATTGCTAATTAGCTAATAAGAACATAAGAAATAGGAGCAAGAGCAGGCCATTCGGCCTCTCGAGCCAGCTCCGCCATTTAATGAGATCATGGCTGATCCAATTTTGGCCTCAACTCCACTTTCCTGCCCGCTCCCCATAACCCTTGACTAATGGTTAGAATTGGCCCCAGGAATAAATGGTGTTAGAAATGAAAGTGATAGTTTGAACATCATCAGTGCATTGGGAGAGGAGTTTTGCACTGCACCTGGAAAATATTCTGTTCCCATGGTAGTCATCCCTCATTCCAGCTAAAAATATTTAACTGTTTTTGTGTAAGTCCAGTGCTTTAAGGCTGGGTGTTCTGTAGTGCTGCTGTTTAATAAATATATAAATTGTAATAATTTAAATTAGAAAAGGAACCAGGAGGAAAATCTGTAATCAGGACAAGATTTCCAGCTGGTCTATTCTCCTCCAATGAGGTGTAGATTATGTGGTAGTTTTGCTTGGTTGCTGGAAGCTTGAAAGGTTCTGTAACTTGCTAAAGAAGGACAGAGGATCAGAGGGACCTTGGTGTGCATGTACATAGATCCCTGAAGGCAGCAGGACAGGTAGATAAGGTGGTTAAAAAGGTATATGGGATACTTGCCTTCATTAGCTGAGGCATAGAATATAAGAGCAGGGAGGTTATGATGGAGCTGTACAAAACGCTAGTTAGGCCACAGCTGGAATACTGTGTGCAGTTCTGGTCGCCACACTATAGGAAGGATGTGATTGCATTGGAGAGGGTGCAGAGGAGATTCACCAGGATGTTACCTGGGCTGCAGCGCTTCAGCTATGAAGAGAGACTGGACAGGCTGGGGTTGTTTTCCTTGGAGCAGAGAAGGCTGAGGGGGGACCTGATTGAGGTGTACAAAATTATGAGGGGCATAGATAGGGTAGATAGAAAGGAACTTTTCCCCTTAGTAGAGGGGTCAATAACCAGGGGGCATAGTTTCAAGGTAAGAGGCAGGAGGTTTAGAGGGGATTTGAGGAAAAACTTTTTCACCCAGAGGGTGGTTGGAATCTGGAACTCACTGCCTGAAAGGGTGGTAGAGGCAGGAACCCTCAACATTCAAGAAGCATTCAGATGAGCACTTGAAACGCCATAGCATACAAGGCTACGGACCAAGTGCTGGAAAATGGGATTAGAATAGATAGGGCTTGATGGCTGGCACAGACACGATGGGCCAAAGAGCCTCTTTCTGTGCTGTATAACTCTGACTCTAAGAATTACATTTTGACTGTAATGATAATAGAACAACACATTGGGTTTTTTGGGGGTTAGAAATTCTAAAAAATGTTATGGTCAGAACTTTAATATGATTATATTAGAAACAAAGGCAATGAATACCTACTACCTCTGAAGCAATTTGAAGAATTTTTGAAATTTTGCAAGGGAACATGTCACCTAAGATTGAACTATACATCTCCATCAGTGACCAGATCTTCAGGCATCTTTTCACTCCAGTGAGAAGCTGCTGTAACTCACCCTGGTCCTGGAGCTTTGTGAGCTTTTCACACTCTCCAAAATAAAAAAAAATACTTGTAAGTTAACATAACTGGTTGGAGCCTACATTCCCATACAATGTACCTTTTGATGCTGCTAGATGCTTGGAGAGGAAATGAACACTGACTTTTAAAATATTTTTTTTAAAAAAGCATAAATCAATAAATTGCTGTGGTAGCAGCCAAGTAGCTGATGTGGCATGAAATCCTATATTGTATCAACAACAGCTGAAAAAATACTCTGTGTGGAAACTGTTCGCTAAGTATAATAAATTAAAGTCTGAATGGCCTTGGTAAGAACATCCATATCTACACAAAAATAAAGAAAGTAAGAACTTGCATTTCTATAGCGCCTTTCACGAGCTCAGGACTTCCCAAAGTGCTTTACAGCCAATGAAGTACTTTTGAAGTGAAGTTACTGTTGTAATGTAGGAAACGCGGCAGCCAATTTGCACACAGCGAGGTTCCACAGCATTATGTGACGCTGACACAGAATGTATAAGCAGTGGAAGAGTACTGGAATGTAGATTTTGTCTGTTTCATTGCTATAAGTGGCTGCACTTCATGGCATTTCAGAATTATCTAAAGAGAACATTACATTTTAATTTTACATTCTATCTAGTTACAGGTGACATTTGCTTCTTTGTGTTTATGTTTGAACTTTCTCCATTTTTGACAATCATTTGTTACAGCTATGACTTAGGCTGCGATTTCGCCAGCAGAGGTGGGATCGCAGCAGGAGAGGTGGTTGGCGGGTTCCTGTCCCGTTCCCGGCTGCAGCTGCTCTGTGAAAAGGATTTTCCATTAATAGTGCTTGTTAAGCCCGCCATGCGGGGTTCCCAGCCAATTAACAGGAAGTGGGTCTAATGACGTCATTTGATGACGTGTCATCAGCCGGTTTCCTTAAAGGGACCATGGCCGTATTAATTTTGACATTTGTGCTGTCAGTGTTCTGCAGCATTGAGGTGCTGCAAACACTGACAAGTACTGCACAGAGGTGCACGGATGCACCCAGGCTCTCGCATGACTCCTCCATATGCTTATGGAGGGAGTCACAGCACGCAGGGAGGTTCTCTTCCTTTCCAAGGCAGAAGAGACCTCCCCAGGAGATCAACGCAGCCTGGTTGCACATTGCACAGGAGAGCACAAGCAGGGATGTGGTCAGGAGGACCAGGCTGCAGTGGCGCAAACCTTTCAATGATCTCAGTAGATCACGAAACGTTACTGCAAATTCACACCCAACCTCATCCTGCTGTGCCACTCATCACATCCCCATCACTCTGCCTCCCCTACCCTACTCCTGCACATCCTTACACCAACTTACCTTGTACCTCCACCCATCCCTCTCTATCCACATTATCACTTCCCCATCTCAGTAGCCACCCCTCACACTCACCCTCATCCTAGTGCAATCATACCAACTAACAACACACAAGGGTAGGCACTTGGGTGTTTTATGCAACGTTCATGTCAATTTTCTGTTAATGTGTTGTCAAGCATTGAAATTTTTATTCTCAACACTTTGCCTTATTGTACAGATCTGTGCTCACCTTTGGAAGTGTCTTAGTGAGTTGTTGTGAATGGTGAGACATTACGGTATCCCCCGCAATGGTGATGAGTGTGAAAGGAATGGCTTGGTCATTGTAGGAATGCTTTGGTGCTGGTGTGGGGTGGTAACTTGCCGCATCATGTGGCAGCCAGGGTGTACAGCATCAAGTGAAGTAAATCTGGCTGTGGTGATGCCATCGCTGGCCTCCCGGCCAGAAATGTTGTTAAATGTTGATGCCCTGTGTCCTGTGCAGCATCAGATGATTGCGGAGAAGGTTGGTGTTGTTGTTGGTGATGCTGGTGTGCCTGGTGATGTTGGTGTTGGGGCTGATTATGGAGGGATTCAGAGGATCACGGTGAGATTTTTTTCAAGGGCACTAGTGTTGCTGGAATAGATGGCAGCTGAAGTTGAGATGACAGAAGCGATCTGTCAGTGGTGAGAGAGCTTGCTCCAAGGAGGTGACAGTGGATAGAGAGTTTACTCCAAACACTTCCAAACTGCAGACAGCTCAAAAGTGTCTTCCAAGTCCTGAAGGCTCAAGCTTCTGACATTGGAAAGTGACCAGTTGTGAAATGGTAGCTTTCATACCACTTGTGCAGCTGTCACCTATTCACAGCAATGGGGAGACACAGAGAACCCGACCTACTTACCTGACATGATCTCCGAATGACGTGAACCCCATTAAAATATGGTAAAATAGGAAAAGGCTGGCAAAATAGTGGTTAATAAGCAGTTAAGTATCCTAAATGCCTCCCCTGCCGCTTGGTGTCGGGTCTGTTCTGAAATTGCAGACCCGACACTTTGGAAACTTACATGGAGGCGGGTTTGAAGCGGGTTCCTAACCCGCTGTCAATCATTTTGATTTTGACAGTGGACCTGTCTCCAAACCCGCCCTCTGAGCACCGGCAAAATTCAGCCCATAGTTACTGCCTGCTGCTGTCAGTTTGCTATGTAACTTTTTTTTAAATAGTCAATGTGTGTGTAGTCTGAAGATCTGCATCTAATGCAGACTATATTTCCACCTGCTACGAGTGTTTACTGGAGCTTCCAACCTGTGGAAATGGAGTGGGTCCACAAACCTGACTGCGATTTCAAATACTGAGCTAAGATTATGATGCATGAACTCAACACACACGAAATTATTAGACTAAAACCGGTTTTAGATCAGCTTTTTTCTTTCGCTAAGAAAACAACTTGCTTATTAAGGCTATAACCAAAATTACACGTAAAATATTCTGGGGAATGAGGGAATATTTATCTCGTATTGGATGGTAAGAGTAATAACGCAGTTCTCAACAGGTTAACTGGGCACATTTTTATTCTTTGTGCCAGAAATTAAATGTTAATAGTGGTTTAGATGTTACTGTGAGATGCTAATTACAGGTGAAAACAGACATGTTTGCGTGTTAGCTGCAATTTTGTAGCCTGGGGCATTATAACCTCAAACAGGTTCTGTTACCACTTAGCTGTAAATTAAATAAAAGCAAACAGAATGACAGGATACCAGTAGTGAGAGTACCTCTCTACCTGAAGGTCATGGGTTTCAATCACAAGTTGCCTGTTGTTTCAGTTCACTTAAAGCTTAAGAGTTGGAGGCGGTTTCAGTTGTTCCTGACTAGCATTGTGTAGAAGCAAGGACAGAGAACACAAGAAACATCCAAGGCATTTCACAAAGAAGGGAGAAAAATAAATAGGAATAGTTAAGGAAATTGACACTTAGCAATGGAGAGAGGGATAAGGTGATCAAAAGCTTGGTTGAAAAATATGGGTTTTAAGAAGGTGGAGAGAGAAGAGGAGATGCTGAGGGTTTTAGTGAGGGAGTTTCAGAGGGTAGCTGGGGCAAAGAGGAGGGGAATGCACAAAAGGACAGAGGTGGGGATATAAGTCTGGAGAATGTTGCAGAGAAAGGGTGAGACAAGGTCATGGAGGGATTTGAGGACGAAGATGAGGATTTTAAATTGAATATTTTGGGGCTCGGACCCAATGTAGATTAGCAAAAACAGGGATGATGGACGAGTGGGACTTAACCTGGGAGACCAGAGGGAGGGACATGATAGAAAATTAACCCAGAGGTGACCAGAGCATAGATTAGGGTTTCAGTGGTGGATAGACTGAGGTAGCACCAGAGGCAAGCAATGTTGTAGAATTCCCTAAGCCTCTCCTCCTCTCTACCTCTCTTTCCTCCTTTAAGACGCTCCTTAAAACCTACCTCTTTGTCGGCCCCAATATCTCCTTATGTGGCTCGGTGTCAAATTTAGTTTTATAATGCGCCTGTGAAGCACCTTGGGACCTTTTACTATGTTAAAGGCGCTATATAAATGCAAGTTGTTGTTGTAGAGGTGGAAGTAAGCAGTCTTGGTTATAGATGGGATGTCAGGTTTGAAGCTTAGCTCAGGTTCAAACAGGATGCCAAGATTTTGCTTGTTCTAGTCCATCCTGAGAAAATGGCTAGAAAGGGGATGTGCTCAGCAACAAGGAAGCATAGTTTGTGGTGGGGGCCAAAAACAATTGTGACTCATCAGGCAGTCTGACAGCTTGGAGCTGGTTGTGGGGTTGAGAGAAGTGGTGAAAAGGTAGAGCTGGGCATCATCAGCCTATGCATGGAAGCTGACCCTGTGTCTGTGTCTGTGGATGATGTCACTAAGGGGCAGCATGTAGATAAGAAAGAGTTAGGCAGCCAAGGATAGATCCTTCGGGGGTTGTGGAGGTAATGGGAAGTGAAGAGAAGCTGCTATTGGAAATGCATTAGCTGTGTTCAGACATAGGAGTGGAAGCAGGCATGGGCAGTCCCACAGAGCTAGACAGTGAAGGAAAGGCAATAGAGGAAGGTGACAGGCTCAACCATGTCAAATGCTGTAGTGAGGAAAAGCAGGAATAGCGTACCACAGTCACAACGGATGTCATCTCGTTCTACTTGAATTGTACCTCCTGTCATTTATAGAGGGACACGCAAACAGTCGAGCAGAAGCCAGTAACTTGGAATTCCATGGTTACTGGAACTGTATGAACTTATTTCAGTGTGTACATATTTCATTACCTGAGCAACAAAAATTGAGGGTGTTGCAACTTCAACAGCATCCCCACCACCAATATCAAAAATGTTTTAAGTTCATTTTAAGATTTTTTTTAAAAAATTTGTTTAATGGCCTTTCTTGTAGTTGTCTTTCTCCTTCTCTTCTCAAAAATTAGCCAGAGAAATATTCTATGTGTATTCTTGGTTTTTTAACAATAAAATTGCATTGTGCAGTAACAATGAACATTGAAAAATTCATGACAACATAAAGCTGAAGAAACTTGATGAGCTATGTGCTATCTGCTGAAGGCAGTTTAGTCATTCAGAAACCATACTCTGCTTTTACTCATCCTTTCAGGAATGAAATATAAAACACAGAGCATAGCTTTTGCATTACTTATATCAGCCTGACAATGCTCCTTAAATCTTTAGACCCTGACATTTTTGAGGGCGGTGAGGCAGCGGACTGCTGGCCGGGGGTGGGGGGTTGGAAACCCAAATCATCCAGGGTCCTGCCTCTTTCTGGCCCCCTGATTTGGAGGTGGGGGAGTGGTATGCACATTGCCACAGAATTTGTAGTCCCATAGGGCTCTGGGAAGAAGGAGAAAATTTATTGAAAAACTCATTCAATTTCTCATGTCGCTTGCAGCAATGCAATCGATTTCACTCAAACAATTGCATTCTTGAAACCAGTATGCCAAATTTTTAATTCATCCCCATGCCCTAGCAATGCTGGATGCCAAGGACCCATAGGTATCCTTGACATCCAACATTGCTAAGGGTTCAACTGAGGAAAATATGTCATATAATGTATTTTCTTCATTTACATCATATTATAATATAACTGCCCATTTTGGGTGCGTGTATTCTGGTGCCTCAAAAGTACCAGAGCTTATATTTCATCCTTAAAAGGATGGATAAAGGCAACATATAGTTTCTGAATCACAAAACTGCCTTTAGTAGGCAGCATATCGTTTTTCAGGTGTTATCGCCCTTCGCTTGTAATAGCTTGTAGTCTGTGCTGTCTTGGGTCAGTTCTGTTCCCAGGTCTTGCTGGTACTGTACACTGTTGAGCCCAGCTGCCATCTCTTGCCATGTGTGGTGCACTGCTGTCCTCTGGGGAGGATGCCTGGGACTGACAAACAGGGAACCTTCCTTGCAGCTCCCTCATGCAGCATGAATCACTTCACCAGCCACAAATAAGGATTGGGTTCTGTGCCACTACAACCTTCCGCCCCCCACAACCAGTTCAGCATTATCGAAGGCTACCAATAGGTTCAATATATTATGAGCCTTTCTAAAGAGTGCAAGTATTTTACCCCCATACAGCTACTTAGCATTAAGTGGCCACATCCCTTTAAATTGCAGCCAAATTGCAATATTCCTTCCCCCCCATTAGACTAACTCCCCGCACAAGGCCAAAGTTGTGCAGGGGTGGATACAATTATTATAATAAGCTGCCTCCAGAATATTGTAGGAAGTCAGTGAGGTGCACTTTTGGCTATGATTATCCGAGCTTCTGACTGGTCTCGGCTCCACAATGGGACTGGAAAATTGGCTCTTTAGCTCAAAGTACAAAACACTCCCTGTCAGTGAGTAATTCCAGCCATTGGAAAGTGGTATTGCACCATGGGGAGTGGGGATGATAAGGTGACAGACATACATTGAGCTTCTAAATAACAACAGAAAACGCTGGAAAAACTCAGCAGGCCAGGCAACATCCGTGGAGAGAGAAAGAGAGTTAACGTTTCAGGTCGAAACCCTTCGTCGGAACTGAAAGAGCAAGAAATAAACAGATTTCTGTTTATTTCTTGCTCTTTCAGTTCCGACGAAGGGTTTCGACCTGAAACGTTAACTCTCTTTCTCTCGGCACGGATGTTGCCTGGCCTGCTGAGTTTTTCCAGCGTTTTCTGTTGTTATTTCGGATTTCCAGCATCCGCAGTATTTTGCTATCGTACATTGAGCTTCTATTGTTTTACTGCTGCATGTTTGTACAAGCTTAAGTAGCTACTTGGGCCTGTAGCTAGTAACAGTTCCTGAGATATTCCCAATCAGTCATGTCCATACCTTAGAAGGTAATAAAAGCAGAAAATGCTGGAAATACTCAGTAGGTCAGGCAGCATCTGTGGAGAGAGAAACAGAGTTAATAGCTGGAATTTTCCCCTAAAAAAAAAAAGGGTGGGTTTGGAGCTTGGGGGGGTACTTAAATTATTAAAAATGGGATTCCCGACCTGATTCCCCCCCCCCCCCCCCCCAATCCACTTCCGGTTTTAACAGAGGCGGGACGGGGGGGTGGGGGAACGTGTGACCAACCCACTCCCAGGGGTGGAACGTCAATTTGAATATTGTAATGAGGCTGGCAGCCTCTTTTTTTCACCTCCATTTTGTTTTTAACTGCCTGTGGCCGAGTTTCGCATAATTCTTGAAACTCGGCAGTTAAAGCGAGGCAGGGACTGCTGCATCCAGGAGGTAAGTGGCTTTATACACACCTTCTGGATCCAGGGTCCCTACCTAACCCACCTCCTGCGATTGGGGATCCCCTCACGAGACCTCCGATCCCCACCATGAGGCCTCCCCCCAACCCCACTGATGATGCTGAGGCCGGCCACAATCCTCCTGTGGCCGGCCCTGATCCTCCCTCCATCCCTCTCTCTCTCTCTCTCTCTCTCTCTTTCTCTTTCCTCCCTTCCCCCCCCCCCCCCCCCCCCCCCGCCGATGCTCCGGCCAACCCCGGCCCCCCTGCAGATCCTCCGACCCCCTCCCGATCCCTGGCCGACACCACCCCCCCCCCCCTCCCCCATCGATCACCAATTCCCGACCATGCCGACCCCACGATCCCTTCCCTGGGCCGACTCCTCACATCTGAGGCCTACCCGCCCGCAGCCAGCCAGCCTCTCAATCTCTGGCTGCAGGTGGGAATCCGAGGCCTCACATTCAAATCAGGCCCTGCCGTTAAAGTCAGCAGGGCCTGCGGGAAACCCGGCCTCCCAGATTTCCCGCCCGCCTCGGAGGCCCCCCGCCTCCCTTGAGAAAATTCCGGCCAATGTTTCAGGTCGATGAGCTTTCGTCAGAACCCCTTAGAAGGTAATGGTGCGTTTTAATTTTATTGGCCAAATAATGTGTTGATTCTACAAACCCACTGGAAAGTAGCAGTCTTATTCCAAACCTACTACAGGCTAAATAAATATTAACTGATTAAAACAGCATAGGAACAATGATGGACAGGTAAAGACCATCTGGTCCATCAAGCCTGTCACACAATTGCGATACCTTGTGTATCACAACATATAAAAAAGAAAAAAAGACTTGGATTTCTATAGCGCCTTTCACGACCACCGGACGTCTCAAAGCACTTTACAGCCAATGAAGTACTTTTGGAGTGTAGTCACTGTTGTAATATACACTCTACCCCACCTGAAACCATGTGATCTCCTGGGAGAGGCAAAAAAACAGATAAAAAACCCAGGCCAATTTGGGAAAAAAAAATCTGGGAAATTCCTCTCCGACCCATCTAGGCGATCCAAACTAATCCAGGAGATCACTCTGGCCCTGAATTCCCTGCAGTACCTACCTTCTGTAAGAGGTGATCTCCTCCCCAGCCACAAATAATCCAGCTCTCGCTTGAAGGAATTCAGTGAGTTCGCGACCACCACAAGAGATTGCAGCCTGTTCCAGAGGTCCACTATTCTCTGGGAAAAGAACCACCTCCTGACATCTACCCTAGATCTCGCCTTATACAATTTAAATTTGTGACCCCTGGTCGTGCCTAACCTATTTAATTGAAATAAACTATCAGCTGGAACACAATCTATTCCCTTCATTATCTTATAAACCTCAATCAGATCCCCTCTAAGTCTATACTTCTCTAAGGTAGAGTCCCAACTCTTTTAGCCTATCTTGATAACTAAGATGCTTTAGACTGGGAATTAGTCTAGTGGTCCTCCTCTGCACCCTTTCCAAAGCCTCCATATCACCCACCATGTGAGGAGACCGAAACTGGACATAGTATTCCAAGTGCGGCCTGACTAAGGTCTTGTACAAGGACAAAACAGTATGCCTCGTTTTGTACTCAATTGTCAATGGATACACCCCAACACCCTATTTGCTCTAGCTATCGCTACATGGCATTGCTCATGTACCTTTAAGGATGTATGCACTAGAATGCCCAAATCTCTTTCTATCTCCACCATCTTTAATGCCTTTCCCTGAAGGGTGTATGAATCTTGAGCATTTGCCCTGCCCACATGCATAACACTGCACTTATCTACGTTATACATCATTTTCCAGTCTTGAGTCCAATCTTTCAACACATTAAGACCTGCCTGAAGCAGACGAGCATCATCTACAGTTCTAACACTCGCACAGATCTTGGTATCATCTGCAAATTTGCAGATTGTGCCCCCAACACCTACATCCAGATCATTAATAAAAATAGTAAAGAGCAACGGTCCCAACCCTGATCCCTACGGGACACCACTGGTCTCCAAACAGATCCAAATCCATCTATAACTACTTTTTGCCTACATCCTGCCAGCCAGTTCTGAATCCAGCTCAATATTTTACCACTAATACCAGATGCTTTGATCTTATAGAGAAGCCTCTTGTGCGGTACATTATCAAAAGCTTTTTGGAAATCTTAAGTAGACAATGTCTGCTGGGCTTCCCTCATCCACCAACTTCGTAACTTTTTCAAAAAATACAATTAGATTTGTAAGACATGACCTTTTTATGAAGCATTGTTGGGTGTCCCTAATATGTCCCTCTCTATCCATGTATTCCTACATTTCATCCCTAATGATTCCTTCAAGCATCTTACCTATTACTGATAAACTAATGGACCTATAGATACCCAGGTCTGTCTTGTCACCTTTTTTAAAGATGGGGACTACATTAGCCTCCTCCCAGTCTATAGGAACCATTCCAGAGTGCAGTGAGCTATTAAAAAATACAGGCTAGGGGCTCGCACAGCACATGCCCCATCTCCCTGAGGACCCTTGGATGGATATCATCTGGCCCGGCTGCTCTATCTATTTTCAAGTTCTTAATTCTTTACATAGAAAACATAGAAAAATAGGAGCAGGAGTAGGCCATTCGGCCCTTCGAGCCTACTCCGCCATTCAATATGATCATGGCTGATCCTCTATCTCAAAACCATATTCCCGCTCTCTCCCCATACCCCTTGATGCCTTTTGTGTCTAGAAATCTATCTATCTCCTTCTTAAATATATTCAGTGACTTGGCCTCCACAGCCTTCTGTGGTAGGAAATTCCACAGGTTCACCACCCTCTGAGTGAAGAAATTTCTCCTCATCTCAGTCCTAAATGTCCTACCCCGTATCCTGAGACTGTGGCTCCTCGTTCTAGACACCCCCAGCCAGGGCAAACATCCTCCCTGCATCCAGTCTGTCTAGCCCTGTCAGAATTTTATACGTTTCAATGAGATCCCCTCTCATTCTTCTAAACTCTAGTGAATACAGGCCTAGTCGACCCAATCTCTCCTCATACGACAGTCCTGCCATCCCAGGAATCAGTCTGGTGAACCTTCGCTGCACTCCCTCTATGGCAAGTATATCCTTTCTTTAGGTAAGGAGACCAAAACTGCACACAGTACTCCAGGTGTGGTCTCACCAGGGCCCTGTATAACTGTAGTAAAACATCCTTGCTCCTGTACTCAAATCTTCTTGCAATGAAGGCCAACATACCATTTGCCTTCCTAATTGCTTGCTGCACCTGCATGTTTGCTTTCAGTGACTGGTGTACAAGGACAACCAGGTCCCTCTGTACATCAGCATTTCCCAATCTATCACCATTTAAATAATACTCTACCTTTCTGTTTTTCCTACTGAAGTGGATAACTTCACATTTATTCATGTTATACTGCATCTGCCATGTATTTGCCCACTCACTCAACTTGTCTAAATCGCCTGAAGCCTCTTTGCATCCTCCTCACATCTCACAATCCCACCTAGTTTCGTGTCGTCAGCAAACTTGGAAATATTACATTTGGTTCCCTCATCCAAATCATTGATATATATTGTGAATAATTGGGGCCCAAGCACTGATCCCTGCGATACCCCACTAGTCGCCGCCTGCCACCCCGAAAAAGACCCATTTTTTTCCTACTCTCCGTTCCCTGTCTGATAACCAATTTTTAATCCATGCCAGTATATTACCCCCAATCCCATGTGCTTTAATTTTGCACACTAACCTCTTATGTGGGACTTTATCAAAGGCCTTCTGAAAATCCAAATACACCACATCCACTGGTTCTCCCTTATCTATTCTACCAGTTACATCCTCAAAAAACTCCAGTAGGTTTGTCAAACACGATTTCCCTTTCATAAATCCATGTTGACTTTGTCTAATCCTGCTTTCTAAAACAATATGTTCATCTATGTTAATAGTACTTGTTTTGTTACTCAACTATTAGAATGTAATAATGTTACTATCATCTTCAAGGGTGAAGACCGATGCAAAGTATTCATTTAATATTTCCGCCATACCCAGTGAGTCCTTTGTAACCTGTCCTTGAACATTCTTCAGTGGCCTAATACAGTCTTTGATAGTTCTCTGACTCTTCACATAACCGAGAAAGCTTTTCCCATTACTTCCACAGTTGTCTAGATCCTTTTTGCTGATCTAATAGCAGCCTTCATTTTCTTTAGTTGTTCCTTGCACTCAACTCTTGTTTAGTTGAGTATTAAATGCCTTTAATTTATGTAAACATTTCTGTTTACATCTTATTTGTCTTTGTAACTAACCAGTCAGCCACCTTGGCTTTTTCTTACCACACTTCCTTCTTTTGACTTTGGGTACATATTTGTTTTCCACATTTTTTTGTCTTCTTAAAAACTTTCCATTTGTATTCTACATCCATCTCATCACCACCCAGGAGGGTTAACCAATTTACCCGTTCCAAATCATCTGCCATTTTGGTGAAGTTTGCTCTTCTGAAATCTGGTACGAGTTGCAGATTCTCAGTACCTTTAGTTCTACCAGCCAATTAAAACCGTATAATGTTGTGGTTACTGTTAGCCAGATGTTCCCCCACATGGAGGCCCGATACGAGGTCAGGCTCACTATTAAACACTAGATCCAATATATGATTATCCCTAGTTACTTCATTAACATGTTGAGTCAGGAAACAGTCTTGTATATTTTCAGCAAATTTTTCAGCTGCACTTCCCACCACAACAGCGGGTAAACCATCATGCTACTGAATGCCAGGAAAATTAAAATCACCCATCAAACAAAGGTGGCATTTTATATTAAAAGCATTTGCAATCTGTTTCCATAATAACTCTTCATGTTCAGGTGTCTGACCCGGGGGCATATAACAATTAACAATAATTAGTCCCTGCCTGTGAGCTTGGTCCACTTGAACCCAGATAGCCTCATCTGTACTTGATGAGGCAAAATCAAGTCTTTCTCTAGCTGTTAGATTCTCTCTGATTTAAAAATAGCAACCCCACCTCCCCTTTGACTTACTCTATCCTTTCTGAAACCCTTGTAGCCCTTTTAGATGAATTTCTGTCCCATCACTTTTGTCTAGCCATGTCTCAGAAATACGCAAATTTGTCTACACAGCATAGGATTGCAATTCTGACTATTTGTTTCTAACACTCCTTGCATTTACATAAAAACAATTTAAAGGTCTCTCATCTAATTTCTTAGTTATTTATTCTTGTTTGCTTCCTACATGGTTTATCTGCATGCTTAGAATCTATGTAATTATCAAGGTCAGTAAGGCTATCTTTGAACTTATCTGTACTATCCCCTTGCTGAATTAGTTTAAATGCTTTCTGAAAGCCTGCTCAACACCCTCTGCCAGCCTTTGTGCTCCCAGGAAGTTAAGATGGAGGCCGTCCCTCCTAAACAACTTACCTTGTCCAGCAAACACCTCCCAATTATCGATGAAGTGTAGCTTCTTTTTGCAAAGGTCCTGAAGCCAGATGTTGAGTCCTACGATTCGGCTATTCCTCTCCATCGATCTGTACGTGATTGGTAATAGCCCGGAGACTACTACCCTTGCACCCCTTTGCTGAAGGTCAGCTAAGGGGCTTTTGTAGGAATCCTCCAAAACAAATGGATTTCTATCCATTATATCATTAGTACCAATATGTAAACCTACTATAGTACCTTGACACTCACCTTTCATCAGATCATCCACATGATCCTGGAGATCAGCTACCTTGGCCCCTGGAAAACAGACGACTGCTGTTGACAGAGCCTGACCACTACATAGGGTGCTGTCTAAATGCTTGATGATAGAGTCCCCTGTGAGGATTGCACGCTGCCTCTTGCTGTTCCTTGGCTGTTCACCCAATGATGTCCTCTTGGACTTTGCAGCCTTCCCCTTACCTTTTCCAATATGTTATGAGCATTGAAGTTGATCAGTGTCACTGGTGCTGACCTCACTGCCTGTTGTGTCCTCCAAATCACAAAGCAGGGCAATACCTATTTGGAGCAACAAAAGAATCCAACGTGGTGAATGATATAGCAATATCAATGCCCGAC
Organism: Squalus acanthias; assembly: GCA_030390025.1. Taxonomy (NCBI): domain Eukaryota; kingdom Metazoa; phylum Chordata; class Chondrichthyes; order Squaliformes; family Squalidae; genus Squalus; species Squalus acanthias. The sequence continues at coordinate 94,799,204 of CM059426.1, forward strand.
AATGACTTACTTTTCGTCCCAGTCAGGAAGTCATCGCAATCCACCAAGTATGTTAATTGGTCAATCTTCTCTCTCAAGCAAATGATCTCCTGCTGCAGAGACAAAACCTGAACATATTTAATGCAAGTGAAAGCCCTACAATGCTTTACTTCAACACCATCTCTAACGTTATCTATCTTAAAGGTGTACATAGAGCACACCTCACATTGGAGTCGCTCTCCTTATCTTTGTAACCCAGGGTTCACCATCCTATCTCTCAGGAAATCTGTGAATAAAAGGGGAAAAAAAAGCAAAAACAAACAGGCAGAACAAGTAATTTACTCCCAACTTAACTCCCTCATTCACAACTCCCAGAAAGAGATTACCACGCTCTTCTCAAGTCACACTCCTCTGAAGTCTCACACTGAAGAACGTTTTTGTATACTGGGGAATTGAGTACATGTAGTTGAGCTTTGATTGCATTTTTAAAGACTGCATACAAACACAAATATATTATGTATTTTCTCTGCACCAAGTAAGATGAAACACATGAGAATGTGAGGTACAGAATAAAAATGGTAATTTGGCTGAATAATAATGCGTGCCAGTGTAGGGTTTTAGAAATTAAACCCTATCACTTCTGCATGTCGGGATTTCCCCCCCCCCCCCCCCCCCCCCCAATGTTTCCACTTTTTTCCACTTTATCCCCCTTCCCTGAAGGTGCCAGCTCCTAGGTTACATCCCATCAGGCCTCCTGTGCCTTTCTCAAGTGGACATTCTTCATGTGTGAGCCTAGTTGGTGAGTGCCCTTTGGTTATGTTATCATGGAGGGCATAACAGTCTAGCCTGACTCCAACACGTGCACTTTCTAGCAAGGATCAGTAGATAATAGCAAGGAGCAGGAACAAAGGTTCCAATTGTTTGATACAGTTTCTTTAGACATTCTGAATTTGAAATAATTTTCTTAATTTTGTACATTAACGTATTTACGGGGATGAGGATTTATTTTTCACATGTTTAGTCTCTGTTGTGGGTTGCTGTGCTCTTTGTATACTTTTGGAATCCAATTGGACCTTCCTAGATTCATAGGAAGCTTAACATCCATCTGAAAAGAGGTGGCTTTTATTCTGTCCAAGAACCCAGGCAAAGACCCACTAGCTGCCAACTGGTCTTTAATCTTTGACTTATTTTAATAATCAGAAATGCTACTGTGATCCTCAATGGGCTAAATCAGTGTTTTAATTTGGCTAATGTTTTTTCAACTCCACTTCCCAGCAGACATATGGAGTGACCAATCATTTCAGACTGACCCCGATCTCCCACCAGGATGGAAGAAGATCAATGATGTCGCTGGCATCTATTATTGGCATATACCAACAGGCACTACCCAATGGGAGCGACCAGTATCTACATCAGCAGAGGTCACAGACACACGAAAAGGGTCATTGAGCTCCATTACCCCTTCTCCCACTCCAGAAAATGAGGTAACAATTTTTGGATGCTTTAACTTTTTTGGAACATTTTAAGTTGTCATATTTATATCTGTACATTATTTATTTGGAAGTCTTTCTGAAGCCAATTGAGAGTACAGCTGAAGGATAAGGCATTTGTATTTCATACTCATTTTCTTCCTCTCTCATTCTCTCTCTCTTCCCCTCTCTTCCACCCCCCATGCCTGCACATCACATGCTGTGTCCGATTGAAAGGATGAATGGTTGACCTGTCCTCTGACCTCTGCCACTGCAGTTTTTGAACTGACCAACAGGTGCATGTGGGATTACTGGTGCTTGACTGCTCCCTCCCTTCCAACAATCTCCTCTCCACTTTGCCTGAAATTGTGACACTTTATTTATCTTATTTTCATGTTTTAATTTTAATTGTTGCCTTTTTTAAAACATTATGTTGGTATCAGTAGATCTTTCCCTTTTTAATTTAGTATTTTTCATAGATCATAGAATGTTACAGCACAGAAGGGAGGCCATTTGGCCCATCGTGCCCCCTTTTATCGCCTTTTTCTTTATTCACCTAGCTTGATGCCTTTAATCAAGAGGTCAGGTGCATGACCTGCTCCCAGGTTACCACTAGTGCCCACATAGGTGGCTGCCAAAGACCAACATGAGTCTCCCTCTGATTTTCCTTCACCCTGGTTCCGCATGATGCAGCTCAGATTGGGAACTGATTGGAGAGGGTTTCAAATCTGTATCTTCCCCAAATCTGTGGCACGGAGAGTTGGCACTTTAATATACAGTGTCAACATGCTGTCTGTTTTATTTTTAACAACAAAATGTAAATTGCTATTTGACCAATAAATAAAGGCCAATTCTATTCTAAAAATGTCCTGAAATTAACAATTTGAATAAGATTAGATTTTATTGTGGATTCACTTTTGAGTGAACCTGTTTTATTCTGCTGTTTGAACTTTAAATATTCTCTTACATATAGGCATTCACATTCTACTATGTGTTCACGTGTCTTCTGCTACTGGGCTGGGTTTTATACAGGATTAATATCAAGAAAATGTTATTCAAAAGAGCTTTGGAACTTTGTTCACAGCTGTTACATGTTTGTGGGGCTCCTGCATAGAAATACATAGTTATAACATCAGTCCATGTCGTCATTAACCCTCCACATGAGCAAATAGTTTAAATCACATTTACCTACCCTGTTCCCATCCGGAGTGACTCCTGACAACCAACGAAACGGAAGCTGCGCAGAAGCATTCTACGCATAACTGTTGGGTCCCAAATTTAAAAAATAAAGTTCACCACAACAGACGGAGGATCTGAGAAGTGTTGACGCACATCACTAACAAAGTTTCATTATTGTAACAATGCACATTATCCTTAGAAATAATAAAGCTCTGTATACTTAAATGGGAGTTTAGTCTGACTCTTCCTAATGCCACTCCTAATATTTTTCCGATGTTCACAGCTTTGAGTTTATTTTGGACTTTATGCACAACCCAGAAGTGCCAAAACTTCTAAAGATAAGCTAATCTACAGAGGCCTAGGGACTGAGTCTACCACTGAAGCGGGGGCAGCGGAACTTCCCTTCGGTTTATTTACATTTTACCACTTACACATGACGAGAGCCGGTTTCCATTTAATAAAAAAAAAATCAACCCAAACGCAAACATGTCTAACAATAGCCATGCAGACCTCACTTACAACTGCTTCTTTATTCCTCATTTTGGGAGATCCGGCGACAACAAACAAAAAAACCCACTGGAACTGCGCATTTTTTTAAATTCGTTTTTATGGGATGTGGGTGTCGCTGGCAAGGCCAGCATTTATTGCCCATCCCTAGTTGCCCTTGAGAAGGTGGTGGTGAGCCGCTGCCTTGAACCACTGCAGTCCGTGTGGTGAAGGTACTCCCACAGTACTGCATGCGCAACTACTTCCGGTTCGTTGGCAGCAGTCGCGTCCAATCCCATATCCCCACAACCCCTTTTCTTTCAGACTCCTATCCAATCTAATCTTGAATTTTGACACAGTTTGTGTCTCAACCCCTAACACTGGAAGCCTCATAACCCTCTGGAAAAGTTTCTACTGCCCTCTGTTCTAAATCACTCACATCTAATCTTGTATTTATGGCCTCTTGTTCTTGACCTCTGATACTTTCAGCATGAATCAGTGCCTTCAGGACAGCGGAGAAAATTTGGCGAAACAAAAAGTTGTGTTGTAACCATGCTTTATGCTGAATAGGTTGACTGAGACAATCTGAACAAATTAATTCACTTTTTAAAATAGAGTGAAAGAGACTAATCTAAGTCCCAGAGCACCTCTGGACCTGTAGCTCATTCCCAGTTTAAATTTTTTTTTAGCTCTTTAAAATGATGTCATTCACAAGAGCACATCTATTCAATCATTTCAGAAGACTGGTATGAATGACATGATGGAGGGCAAGTCCATACAATTCTTACTGATTAAATTGAGATTAAACAATTTAAAGGCTGATCAGCTGTTTTTCCCGTGCCCCCTCCAAATACCTTGTATCTTATTTACTTGTCCCATATGTTTATTATTTGAGAGGGAGGAGAGATACCACCTGTAATCAATCTCTAAAAGAACAGTATTGCTGCAATTATAGGCCTTTGTGTTGTTTCCTGCCCCAAAGACAAGTACCATATTGCACCCTGACTGCCAAAGAGCTGAAGTATTACTTTACTTGGGTATGATAGTGTAGAGCTTATGCTACTAGTAATCCAGTGGTCTGGGCTAATAATACAGATCAGCATCTGTAATACAAACATATGAGGTCTGGTCTAACAACAACTACAACAACTTGCATTTATATACTGCCTTTAACACAATAAAAGGTCCCAAGGCGCTTCACAGGAGTGTTACCAAACAAAATTTGACACCGAGCCACATATGATGCTGGGACAGGTGATACTGGACAGGTGATCAAAAGCTTGTTCAGAGGTAGGTTTTAAGGAGCATCTTAAAAGAGCAGAGAGAGGCGGAGAGGTTTAGAGAGGGAATTCCAGAACTTAGCGCCTAAGCAGCTGAAGGCACGGCCACCAATGGGGGAGCAATTAAAATCGGGGATTCGCAAGAGGCCAGAATTGGAGGAGCGCAGAGATTTCGGAGGGTTGTAGGGCTGGAGGAAGTTACAGCGATAGGGAGGGTCGAGCCCATGGAGGGTTTTGAAAACAAGGATGAGAATTTTAAAGTAGAGGCATTGCTGGACCAGGAGTCAACGTAGGTCAGCGAGCACAGGGGTGATGGGTGAACGAGACTTGGTGCGAGTTAGGACACGGGCAGCCGAGTTTTAGATGATCTCAAGTTTATGTAGGGTGGAAGATGGGAGGCCGGCCTGTAGAGCGTTGGATTAATCAAGTCTAGATGTAACAAAGGCATGGATGAGTGTTTCAGCAGCAGATGCGCTGAGGCAGGGGCGGAGCTGGGCAATGTTACGGAGGTGGAAATAGGCGGTCTTAGTGATGGAGAGGCTATGAGGTCGGAAGCTCAGTTCAGGGTCAAATAGGACACTAAGGTTGCAAGCATTCCTGTTCAGCCTCAGGTAGTGGCCATAGAGAGGGATGAAATCGGTGACTAGGGAACAGACGGAGTTTGTGACAGGAACCTAAGACAATGGCTTTGATTTTACCAATATTTAATTTGAGGAAATTTCAACCACACAGTGATAAAGGAAGAGCTGAACAGCTGGTAGAAAACAGCCAAATATATTTCGCTGCCTGAGCAAGGAGCTGCCAATTCAACCCCTATCTTCAGAGTTGCCATTTTAGGCTTCCCCACTGGCAGGAGTGGGTTACTTGCGTTCAATGCAGGCCTTTGGAAATAGCAGTCAGATGTTACAATGGTACTTGACTGCCTTTTGTACAGCACAAAGCTGACTCATTCGGAATTACGATAGGTGTCTGAAGTATTCTGAAGAATATGTCTGATATCCTCCCATAGACCTGAACAGATGGAATAAACAATCAGAACAATTGAGGTGATTGCTTACAATCACCCACTCTAAAATAAGGTAGAGCAGCATTTCCATCCAAACATGAGAAATGTAAATTCTCTTCCCAAATCAGAGAACCTAAGTCTGCAGTGAGCAAAACTAAAGCAATTATCAGAATTCATGCACCTTAAAAGTAGAGTAAATTATGAGCACATTAAAAATTATGAGTAAATTTAATGAATTCTTGCTCCCAGCACAAGAACCCATAATTTTAATGGATGGAAAATGTGTATGGGGCCCAATGACCTAGCCATTACTAGTATTAGTGATGTGGTGCTATGACATGGATTAGGTTGTGCAGTATTGTGTTGGCTCCAGGCATTTTGGGTTGATTCTAGTGGAGCTTGCATAGAGATTTTGTGGCACAATAATGTTTCCCCGAGCATCACTGCAGCAAGAAGTCCTGATACGATAAGGTGATTTGTACTGTTGAGACCCAATCCAAGAAGATGTCTTTTACATAGGTGCAGCTCTAATGCCTTCGGTAAATTTCTATGGCATCAAGGAGGATGGATACCACTGAATTATGAGATTAATTCAAGAATGTTCAGAAAATACCATAAACTGTGAGATGGGCCTTTTTATTTGTTTTTAGGCTGTGGGTGACACTGGCAAGGCAGTATTTATTGTACCTCTCCAGTTGCCCTGAGTCAACGATGTACTGTGGGACTGGTGTCACATGTAGCCCAGACCAGAACGGGATGGCGGGTTCCTTCCCTAAAGTGAACCAGTGGCAGCTTTCAGACTAATTTCATCAGGTGCCAGACACTGATTGATTGATTGAATTCAGTTTACCAAGGTGGGATTTGAACTCTCAATCTCTGAGTTGCTAGTCTAGTATCAACATGCAACCTGCTGGGCTGTAGATAGAGCTTTAAACTAAAAAGGTGGGAGGAGGGGGTCAGCTGAGGGGAAATTTAGAAATCTAAAGAGAAAAATCAAGGCAATGGAGCAGTGTAGCGATTTGGGTAAAGATAAGCAGAGTGTGACAAGAAGGGACAGAGAGTTCAATGGTAAAAGTGCATCAGCGAATAAGGTGAAAGCAGGGAATAATGGTAAAAAGTTAAAATTAAAGGCTCTTTATCTGAATGCACGAAGCATTCATAACAAGATAGACGAATTAGTGGCACAAATAGAGATGCATCGCTTTGATCTAATAGCCATTACAGAGACGTGGTTGCAAGGTAACCAAGGTTGGGAACTAAATATTCCCAAAATAAGGTTCGAAAAGACAGGCAGAATGGAAAAGGAGGGAGGGTAGCCCTGATAATAAAGGATGACATAAGGACAGTAGTGAGAAAGGATCTTAGCTCGGAAGATCTGGAAGTAGTACCAGTATGGGTGGAGATAAGAAATAACAAGGGGCAGAAAACACTGGTGGGAGTAGTTTATAGGCCCCCAAACAGTAGCTATACTGTTGGACAGAGTATTAATTAACAAATAATAGGTGCCTGTAATAAAGGTAATATAATAATCTTGGGGGTCTTTAATCTTCATATAGACTGGGCAAATTAAATTGGCAGTGGTAGTCTGGAGGACGAGTTCATTTAATGCATTCGAGACAGTTTCCTAGAACAATATGTCGTGGAACCAACCAGGGAACAGGCTATTTTAGATCTTGTATTATGTAATGAGACAGGGTTAATTAGTAATCTCACAGTAACGGATCCTCTGGGAAAGAGTGATCATAATATTATTATATTTCACATTGGGCCAGATGATGTCTTTCATGCGTATGCTCAACGTACGCCGCCTTAATCCATCTGTTTGGGCCCCACAAGTTCTGGGTTTGTGCATGCGCGAAAACCTGGAACTTGCGATCTGTCAAGGTATGCATTGACAAATCTACCGAACTGCCTGAGAAATGACTTTTGCTGGCACAGATTTGCCCAAATACTGCCCAGCAATTGCCCACGAAACTCTTACGGCTGGTAAAAGCAGGCATAGGGTTAATATAAATTTTAAATTAAAAAATTTAAATGATGCATAAACACTTAAAAATTAGTTTATGCAAATATTGGCCCGGATTAAAATGTTAAAAAAAAAATGAATTACATTTTTTTTGTATTTGGTGTAATTAAGGGACTTTTAATTAAATTTGAAAATCAGAACATTTATATTTATTAGAGTTGTCTAAATTGTTTAATTATTTGGGGATTCCATTGCATGTCATTCGGGGATTCCATTCGGAAATGACTGCAATGGAATCCTCCTTTCTCATTGGAGGACCTGGCCCACGTGATACCAGGGATGCTTCCGAACCGCCAGCGTCCCTGGGATCTGTGGGCCTTTACGCAGGCGTACGCCTGCAGGCCCGAGACCCGAACTCTCCGTAGCTGTGGAGCCAGGAGATATTTTGCAGTCGGAAGCGTACTCTGGAGGTACGCCTCCGACTGCGAATTCAAGGCAAATGAGTTTGAGAGTGAAATACTTCAGTCAGAAACGAGAGTCTTAAACTTAAATAAAGCTAATTACATGGGTATGAGGGCAAGTTGGCTAACGTAGATTGGGAAATTAGATTAAAAGGTATGACGGTAGATTAGCAATGGCAAACATTTAAAGAAATATTCCAAAACTCTCAACGAATATACATTCCATTTGAGAAATTAAAACTCCATGGGAAAAGTGATCCAACCATGGCTAATTAAAGAAGTTAAGGATAGTATTAGATTAAAAGAAGAGGCTTATAATGTTGCGAAAAATAGTAGTAAGCCTGAGGATTGAGATCCCAGCAAAGGATGACCAAAAAATTGATGATAAGGGAGAAAATAGAATGAGAGTAAATTAGCAAGAAATATAATAACAGATTGTAAGAGCTTCTACAAGTATGTAAAAAGGAAGACAGTAGCAAAAGTAAGCATTGGTCCTTTAGAGACTGAGATAGGAGAAATTATAATGGGGAATAAGGAAGTGGCAGAAACTTGGAACAAATATTTTGTATCTGTCTTAACAGTAGAAGACACAAAAAGCATACCAAAAATAGTGGGTAATCAAGGGGCTAATAAGAGTGAGGAACCTAACATAATTAATATCAGTAGAGAAAAAGTACTTGAGAAACTAATGGGACTAAAAGCCGACAATTCCCTGGACCTGATGGCCTACATCCTAGGGTTCTAAAAGAGGTGGCTGCAGAGATAGTGGATGCATTGGTTGTGATCTTCCAAAATTCCCTAGATTCTGGAATGGTCACAGTGGATTGGAAGGTAGCAAATATAACCCTGCTATTCAAGAAAGGAGGGAAAGAGAAAACGGGGAACTACAGGTCAGTTAGCCTGACATCAGTCGTCGGGAAAATGCTGGAATCCATTATTAAGGAAGTGGTAACAGGGCACTTAGAAAATCATAATATGATTAGGCAGAGTCAACATGGTTTTATGAAAGGGAAATCGTGTTTAACAAATTTGTTAGAGTTTTTTGAGGATGTAACTAGCAGGGTAGATGAAGGGGGACCAGTGGATGTAGTATATTTGGATTTCCAAAAGGCATTCGATAAGATGCCACATAAAAGGTTGTTACGTGAGATAAGGGCTCATGGGGTTGGGGGTAATATATTAGTATGGATAGAGAATTGGTTAATGGACAGTAAGCAGAGAATCAGGATAAAGGGGTAATTTTCTGTTTGGCAGGCTGTAACGTGTGAGGTACCGCAAGGATCATTGCTTGGGCCTCAGCTATTTACAACCTATATCAATGACTTAGATGAAGTGACCGAGTGCAATGTATCCAAATTTGCTGACGATACAAAGCTAGGTAGGAAAGTAAGCTGTGAGGAGGACACAAAGAGCCTGCAAAGGGATATAGACAGGTTAAATGAGTGGGCAATAAGGTGGCAGATGGAGTATAATGTAGGGAAATGTGAGGTTATTCACTTTGGTAGAAAGAATAGAAAAACAGAATGTTTTTTAAATGGTGAGAAACTATTAAATGTTGGTGTTCAGAGAGATTTAGGTGTCCTTGTACATGAAACACAAAGTTAGCTTGCAGGTAAGGAGTGAGGTCGGAGGGGGGCCTAAACTCACTGCGAGCAGCCGATGAGGAAAATGGGCCTAACTGGGAACCGGAGTAGAGAGGGAAGAAATAGCCAGGAGTGACATCACTAGACAGCTGGTAACTGATTGGTTGGTAAAGGTCACATCGGTTTTTTTTGCTCTTCAAGTTAGGGGCCGGGGTTAAATAGCTGGTTAGGGATAAAGCAGGAGCTTGGAGATTAGTAACTGTTAATACTACATTAAATTAGTAACTGTTAATACTATATTAAATTAGTAACTTAATAATATATTATTAATAACTTGAATTAGGTACATCTTAGACTTAAGTTTCTGTAAAGTCAGTTAATAGTCGAATAAATAAAGGCATGGCAGGGCAGCTCAGTCCCGCGGAATGCGCATCCTGTGCCATGTGGGAAATCTTCCTGGACAACCACGTGTGCAGGAAGTGTCGTCAGCTGGAGGAGCTCGAGCTCCGGGTTTCGGAGCTTCAGCAGCAGCAGCTGGCATCACTGCGGTGCATCCGCGAGGCTGAGAGTTACGTGGATAACACGTTTCAGGAGGTGGTCACCCCGCAGCTAAGGAGTGCGCAGGCAGAGAGGGAATGGGTGACTGCCAGACAGAAGAGGAGGACCAGGCACGTAGTGCAGGAGTTCCCTGAGTGCATCTCGCTCTCCAACCAGTATTCTGTTCTGAGTACTAGTGAAGGCGATGGTTCCTCTGGAGAGTACAGCCATAGCCAAGTCTATGGCACCATGGGTGGCTCAGCTGTACATGGGGGGAGGAGGAAGATAGGGAAAGCAATAGTGGTAGGGGATTCGATAGTTAGGGGAGCAGACAGGCGTTTCTGCAGCTGCGGATGTAACTCCAGGATGGTATGTTGCCTCCCTGGTGCCAGGGTTAAAGATGTCACCGAGCGGCTGCAGAACATTCTGACGGGGGAGGGGGAACAGCCAGAGGTCGTGGTCCATATCGGTACCGACGACATAGGTAGCAAGAGGGATGCGGTCCTGCAGGCAGATTTCAGAGAGCTAGGAAAGAGATTAAAAAGCAGGACCTCAAAGGTAGTAATCTCTGGATTACTCCCGGTGCCACACGCGAGTGAGTATAGAAATAGGAGGATAGAGCAGATGAATGTGTGGCTGGAGAGATGGTGCAGGAGGGAGGGCTTTAGATTCCTGGGGCATTGGGGCCGGTTCTGGGGGTGGTGGGACCTGTACAAGTCGGACGGGTTGCACCTCAACAGAGCCGGTACCAATATCCTCGCGGTGGGGTTTGCTAGTGCAGTTGGGTAGGGTTTAAGCTAAGTTGGCAGGGGGATGGGCACCAGGATGTAGCATTAGAAAGGAGAAACAAAGGATTGGGAGAGATGGATACCACTAGAGTAAGAAATAGTAAGGTATTGGGTGGGGTCAGACTAAGAGAGAACAGAGGATGGTCTAAGATAGGTTTAAAGTGTATGTATGTGAACACATGAAGCATAGTAAACAAGGTTGGTGAGCTGCAGGTGCAAATAGCCACATTGGAATATGATGATGTGCCAATGAGACCTGGCTCAATAAAGGATAGGATTAGGTATTAAATATTCCTGGATATAAGGTGTTCAGGAAAGATAGGGAAGGAAAGTTAGGAGGTGGTGTGGCAGTATTGGTTAAGGAGAATGTTACAGTGCTGGAGAGAGAGGATGCCCTGGAGGGGTCAAGGACAGAATCCATATGGCTAGAGTTAAGAAATAATAGAGGTGCAATTACACTACTAGGTGTATTCTCTTGGCCACTAACTAGTGGGAGAAGTATAGAGGGAAATTTGCAGAGAAATTACAGAGAGATGCAAGAACTATAGAGTAGTGATAATGGGGGACTTCAACAATCCTAATATAGACTGGGATAGTAATAATGTAAAGGGCAGAGAGGGGGAAGAATTTCTGAAGTGTGTTCAGGAGAACTTTCTTGATCAGTATGTTTCCGGCCCAATGAGGAAGGAGGCATTGCTGGATCTGGTTCTGGGGAATGAGGTAGGTCAAGAGGAGCAAGTGTCAGTAGGTGAACAATTTAGGCAACAGTGATTATAGTATCTTAAGGTTTAGATTAGCTATGGAAAAGGACAGGGAGCAATCTAGAATAAAAATACTTAATTGGAGGAAGGCCAATTTCAGTGGGATAAGAACGGATCTGGCCCAGGTAAATTGAAATCAAAAACTGGCAGGCAAAACTATAATGGAACAATGGGCTGTCTTTGAAGAGGAAATCGTTCGGGTACAGTCGAGGTACATTCCCACTAGGGGGAAAGGTAGGCCAACTAAAGTCAGAGCTCCCTGAATGACGAAAGAGATGGAGAGTAAGATGAAGCAGAAAAAGAATGCATATGACAGATGTCAGGTCGAGAATACATCTGAGAATCAGGCTAAATATAGAAAGTTCAGAGAAATGAAAAAGAAAATAAGAGGGGCAAAGAGAGGGTATGAGAATAGAATGACCGCTAACATAAAAGGTAATCAAAGTCTTCTATAGGCATATAAATAGTAAACAGGTAGTAAGAGGAGGGGTGGGGCCAATTAGGGACCAAAAAGGAGACCTACGCATGGAGGCAGAGGGTATGGCTGAGGTGCTAAATGAGTACTTTGCATCTGTCTTCACCAAAGAAGAAGATGCTGCCATAGACATAGTGAAGGAGGAGGTAGAGGAGATACTGGATGGGATAAAATTGATAAAGAGGAGGTGCTAGAAAGGCTGGCTGTACTTAAAGTAGATAAGTCACCAGGACCAGATGGGATGTATCCTAGGACACTGAGGGAAGCGAAAGAAGAAATCGCGGAGGTACTGGCCATAATCTTCCAATCCTCCTTAGAAACGGGAGAGATGCCAGAGGACTGGAGAATTGCAAATGTTACACCATTGTTCAAAAAAGGGTGTAAAGATAAACCTAGCAACTACAGGCCAGTCAGTTTAATCTCGGTAGTGGGGAAGCTTTTAGAAACAATAATCAGGGACAAAATTAACAGTCACTTGGACAAGTGTGGATTAATTAAGGAAAGCCAGCATGGATTTGTTAAAGGCAAATCGTGCTTAACCAACTTGATTGAATTTTTTGATGAGGCAACAGAGAGTGTTGATGAGGGCAATGCGGTTGATGAGGTGTACATGGACTTCCAAAAGGTGTTCGACAAAGTGCCATATAATAGCCTTGCCAGCAAAGTTGAAGCCCGTGGAATAAAAGAGACAGTGGTAACATGGATACGAAATTGGCTAAGTGACAGGAAAAAGAGAATAGTGGTGAACGGTTTTTTGGACTGGAGGAAGGTATACAGTGGTGTTCCCCAGGCGTCAGTTCTAGGACCACTGCTTTTCTTGATATATATTAATGACTTAGATGTGGGTGTACAGTGCACAATTTCAAAATTTGCAGATGACACAAAATTTGGAAGTGAGGAGGAGACTTCAAGAGGACATAGGCTGGTGGAATGGGCGGACACGTGGCAGATGAAATTTAACGTGGAAAAGTGCGAAGTGATACATTTTGGTAGAAAGAATGAGGAGAGGAAATATAGACTAAAGGGTACAATCCTAAAGGGGGTGCATGAACAGAGAGACCTGGGGGTATATGTGCACAAATCGTTGAAGGTGGCAGGGCAGGTTGAGAAAGCAGTTAAAGTTTACGGGATCCTGGGCTTCATGAATAGAGGAAAAGAGTACAAAAGCGTGGAAATTATGATGAACCTTTATAAAACACTGGTTCGGCGTCAACTGGAGTAGTGTGTCCAATTTTGGGCACCGCACTTTAGGAAGGATGTGAAGGCTTTAGAGAGGGTGCAGATAAGATTTATGAGAATGATTCCAGGGATGAGGGACTTCAGTTACGTGGATAGACTGGAGAAGCTGGGGTTGTTCTCCTTACAGCAGAGAAGATTGAGAGGAGATTTGATAGAAGTTTTCAAAATCATGAGGGGTCTGGACAGAGTAGATGGAGAGAAACTGTTACCATTGACAGTAGGGTCGAGGACACAGATTTAAGGTGATTGGTAGAACAACCAAAGGTGACATGAGGAAAAACTTCTTTACTCAGCGAGTGGTTAGGATCTGGAATGCAATGCCTGAAAGGGTGGTGGAGGCAGGCTCAATCACGGCTTTCAAAAGGGAATTGGATAAGTACCTGAAGGAAAAAGCTTTGCAGGGCTATGGGGAAAGGGCGGGGAGTGGGACTAGCTGAAGTGCTCTTGCTGAGAGCCGGCACGGGCTCGACGGGCCAAATGGCCGTCTTCCGTGATGTAACCATTCTATGATTCTATACAGCAAGCAATTAGGAAGGCAAATGGCATATTGGCCTTTATTGCAAGGGGGTTAGAGTACAAAAGTAAGGAAGTCATACTACGATTGTACAGGGTTTTGATGAGACCACACCTGGAGTACTGTGCGCAGTTTTGGGCTCCTTATCTGAGAAAGGACATACAGGCCTTAGAGGCGGTGCAACGAAGGTTCACTGGATTGATCCCCGTGATGAAAGAGTTTTCCTATGAAGAGAGAATGAGAAGATTGGGTCTGTACTCTCGAGTTTAGAAGAATGAGAGGTGATCTCATTGAAACATATAAGATTCTGAGGGGGATTGACAGGGTAGATGCTGAGAGGTTGTTTCCTCTGGCTAGAGAGTCTAGAACTAGGGGGCGTAGTCTCAGGATAAGGGGTCGGCCATTTAAAACTGAGATGAGGAGGAATTTCTTCACTGAGGATTGTGAATCTTTGGAATTCTCTACCTGAAAGGGCTGTGGATGCTGAGTCATTGCGTATATTCAATGCTGAGATAGATAGATTTTTGGACTCTAGGGGAATCAAGGGATATGGAGATCGGGTGGGAAAGTGGAGTTAAGGTTTAAGATCAGCCATGATCCTATTGAATGGTGGAGCAGGCTCAAAGGGCTGTATGGCCTACTCCTCCTAATTCTTATGCTCTTTCTCCTCAGTTACAGAGCTCACTGTTCAAGATAGTGTCGAATGCAACTAAATATTATTTGTAAAAAGGAACACTGCAAACCCATAGCCTCTACCCCCTAGATGACGAGGGCAGCAGGCGCATGGGAACACAATCGCCTCCAAGTTCCCCTCCATGTCACACATCATCCTGAAATATATCGCTGTTCCTTCATCGTCGCTGCATCAAAATCCTGGAACTCCCTCGCTAACAGCATTATGGGAGTACCTTCACTACACGGACTGCAGTGGTTCAAGAAGGTGGCTCACCACCTCCTTCTCAAGGGCAATTAGGGATGGGCAATAAATGCTGGCCTTGCCAGTGACACCCACATCCCAGGAATGAATTAAAAAAAATATTTTCAAATAGCCCAGAACAGACACTCTGAGGCCATCACTTAAGATACCATCCACACATTATTGATGAACACATTGAGTCGGATGGGTATGAGTGGACAACCTGTATCCTTCTTTGACAGAGACATATTCAGTGAGTCTCTCATTTACCTTTTACACGGGTCTTGAAGCTGGAGTACACATCTTGGATAAAATCCAAGATTTGCCCACGTACTGCTATAAAGCCACAACCTGCCCGACATGTTTCTCATGAGTGAAATCCAGTCTATTGCTTTAAGGAGAAGCACCTTAAGAGCCATTGATATCAGTTAGATTTTTCTGTAATTAATAGGATCTTTCTTCTTGTGGATGGAAACCACAACTGTGCTCTGGGACACTGTGCATATGCGTGTCTCAAACAGCATCCTAGTCACCAGCCTCAGAAGGACAGCTCCAAAGTGATGGTGGTTCCTGCCGCTGTTTTCCAAGACCATTGCTGTTGCCCCTACACCACTTCTGCCTAGAGTATACCTTTAGGAATTTGACATGAGTACCATCCATGCCTGCTGCCTGACTGAGGTGCTGTGCTTTGATTGCTTGTACAGGTTGCCAAGTAACAGGGTCCACGGAACAGTGGCTGGTTTTTGTGATGCAGGCACTGCAGCAGGCTGGATGTGACTTTTAGGATTATTCTATGCATGATTCATGGATAATTTAGGACCTGCAATCTTAACAAGTTACTTTTGACACCAAATTCTGACAAAATTGACCATTTTTTGTATGTTATAACTTGTATATGACATACATCTTGACTCAGGTACACAAATCTATTAGTGGGGAAAAACTGGTTTGATATCTGTATCTGTTGCACTGACTGCACTATGGATGTGGCTGATATTGGTATGAAACTCATGGCTGTGGAGGACTTGTTTTTTAAAACTGGTACTTTTCTATGGTTTTAATGTGCCAGCTTATTTGAGGATGTTCAGAGCTATGTGGTTGAGCAGAAAGTTGGACATTAATGCTCATATACACTGTGTGTGACTTAGAAATGCCCAGCACTGCCACCAGATACAACGTTTAAAAAAAACAAGCAGCTTTCAAACTCCATTAACCCACACCCAAAGGAAAGAAAAATGAAAATGTGTAACCCTGAAATCCTCTCTGACAATAGCAGCTGTGTGATGTGTCAGCAAATTCCCCCTACTCACAAACTGGACCATTTCCACATGAGAACATAATCTAACTTGACATTTCAGCGTAGCATAGAGGGAATGTTAATTATCTGAGGCGCTGTCCTTCAGATGAGAGGTTAAACCATGGTCCTGTCTGCCTGTTCTACTCGTTCATGTGGACGCTAAAAATCTCCTTGCATTATTCAAACAGCAGGGATTCTCCCGGCGTCCTGGCCAACAATTCTCCTTCAACCGACACCACTAAAAACCGATTAACTGGTAATTCATGTCATTGCTGTTTGTGGGATCTTGCGGTGTGTCTGGCTGTATAACAACATTGCTTCACTTCGCTGTGTGAAGCACTTTGAAATGTTTCTAAGAGATGCAATAAGGTGTATATAAATGCAAGTCAATGTTTCTTTTCTTTTCATTTATTAGTAGTGATTGTCTCTGTTGTACATGTGTGTCTAGGTTAGAGTTGGTTACATTAGATTGTAAACATGGTAAATTGTTAACCACAAATCTTTTAAAAAGCCAGTAGTTTTTAATAGAAATGTTACTGTAGTATTTAGAAGCTGTCTCACTAACTGCTTTAGTGTGCTAACCGTGTCCTTTCTGTTTTATGCATATGTGCTTCTTTCTCTGTGATTAATTGTATATCTAGAAACCATGGACTGATTTTGCTGTGCTGAATGGTGGAAAGATTAATAGTGACATTTGGAAGGCAAGTATTTTATGAAATATTAATCAGATAACCTATTTTTCAAAAAGAAAACTTAATTATTTTAATCATTCTAATGCCATTTAATATCCAAATTAACTTAAGTGCACATATTAAGCAGCAGATAAAAACCATTTGACACAGCACTGAAGTGTTGACCTAATCAAAAATGCTATTCCTAAGGTGACATTTGAAAGTTTTCAAAGTTTTTCTAGATTTACGTGCATAGAGATGAAATAATGTGTGGTACAAAAATATTTCAGACTCTTCTAATTTACGTGATGCAATTCACTATGTTAATTTACTCATTCAACACATATGCTGTGAAGGCAGCTGCCCACTTTGCTGTGCCTTGAATGGGCGAACAAGCTTATATGAATATTTGCATCTTGTGATTTTCTCATATTGACTTTCCCAGTGAAGATTAGAAGAACCACAACCATATTAAATCCAGAAAAGTTTGACCAGTTCTGTTTCATGGATGTGTGCAGTGACAAATGTTTCAAACAAAATGATTGGATACCTAAGTGTTATTCCCCAGCTGGTGTTTGAAAAACGTTGAGTGCTTTATGTGTGTCAATGTTCCTCTGGAGCCTCTTTAAAATCAACTCTGGTAAGATTGAAACCCACTGAAGAAACAAAAAGGTCTGCTTGACAGTGCTTGATAAAAGTACATTTTATAGATAGCTAACTTACACTTGAGATCCTAAGTTGCAAACCATAATTATAGGCTTCGGTACATTAACCTCAAGTGTCATGCAGTAACGGCTTGTTCAAATTGCTATGAGAAAGTTCCTCATGAGTACAAATGTACATTTTTATCACTTTCTCTAGCATTTGCCAAGGTGAAATATTGTGTGCTAATGTTCAAACTAATGCAGGTCTTAAGCAATATTAATACAAAGTTGGTTCTGTACCTCTTTGTAGTTGCAGAACTCTACTTTTTGGTTCTCCTAAGCTGCAGATACACTATTCAGATGCACTGCAAGCTTTTACTCTTCCTTTCATAATCACTGTGTTGGAGCCATTCATTTTCTACTCTAATCAATTTTTGCCATGGCATCAAAACTGGAAATTGTTCCCTCCTTCCTTTACTACGGCCTACAATCTTTGGGCTTTAAATTTTCACTTCACTCATCACTATTTCTTGATTTACCTCTTTTTTTGTCCTTTCTCTGCCTCTTTGTTTTGGTTTCTCAATAAGAATAAAGAACACATTCAAAGCAGCTTATCCAATCCAGCAAAGCTCATTCGGAATGTAAGACTTGAAGATGTTGTCAGCAAAATGAGGAAGCTGATTTTTAAAAAACTTTTTTTCTGCATTTTGGTATTTACATATTGATGGACATATATTTTGCTTACCTGACATTGTGGGAACAGACATTACTACAGTAAGTCAGTTACATACTTGGAAGTGGTGTTAAGCACATGAGGATTAGGGTTGCCTATTGGCTTCGGGATGAACATTAGAACATAAGAACATAAGAACATAAGAAATAGGAGCAGGAGTAGGCAATTCGGCCCTTCGAGCCTGCTCCACCATTCAATAAGATCACGACTGAGCTTTGATCTCAACTCCATCTGCCCGCACTATTCCTATATCCCTTGATTCCCTTAATATCCAAAAATCTATCGATCTCTGTCTTGAATATACTCAACGATTGCGCATTCACAGCCCTCTGGGGTAGAGAATTCCAAATATTCACAACCCTCTGAGTGAAGAAATTTTTCCTCATCTCAGTTCTAAATGGCCAACCCCATATTCTGAAATTGTGACCCCTAGTTCTAGACTCCCCAGCAAGGGGAAACATCCTCCCAGCATCTACCCTGTTAAGCCCTTTAAGAATTTTAGATGTTTCAATGAGATCACCTCTCAAATATAGGCCTAGTCTCCTCAATCTTTCCTCATAGGACAATCCTCCCATCCCAGGAATCAGTCTGGTGAACCTTTGTTGCACTACCTCTAAGGCAAGTATATGCTTCATTAGGTAAGGAGACCAAAACTGTACACAGTACTCCAGGTCCGATATAATTGCAGTAAGACTTCTCTATTCTTATACTCCAATCCTTTTGTAATAAAGGCTAACATACCATTTGCTTTCCTAATTGCTTGCTGTACCTGCATGTTAACTTTCAGTGATTCGTGTACAAGGACACCCAGGTCTCTCTGAATACCAACATTTCCCAATCTCTCACCATTTAAAAAATATTCTGCTTTTCTATTTTTCCTACCAAAGTGGATAACTTCACATTTCTCCACATTATATTCCATCTGCCATGTTCTTACCCACTCATTTAACCTGTCTATATACTTTTGCAGCCTCTTTGCATCCTCCTCACAACTTACTTTCCCACCTAGCTTTGTATCATCAGCAAATTTGGGTACATTGCACTCGGTCCCTTCATCTAAGTCACTGATGTAGATTGTAAATAGCTGAGGCCCAGGCACTGATCCTTGCGGTACCCCACTAATTACAGCCTGCCAGCACAAAAATGATCCGTTTATCCCTACACTCTGTTTTCTGTCCGTTAACCAATCCTCAATCCATGCTACTATATTACCCCCAATCCCATGAGCCCTTATTTTGTGTAATAACTTCTTGTGTGGCACCTTAACGAATGCCTTCTGAAAATCCAAATACCCTACATCCACTGGTTCCCCCTAATCTACCCTGCTAGTTACAACCTCAAAAAACAGATTTGTCAAACAACATTTCCCTTTCATAAATCCGTGTTGACTCTGCCCAATCATATTATGATTTTCTAAGTACCATGTTACCACATTCCCAATAATAGATTCTAGCATTTTCTCTACTATTGATGTCAGGAAGTAGGGTTAGGTTGAATTTCTGTTTCTATTGTATCTGGAGTTGGAGGGGATACACTAAATTTTACAGCATGTATGATGCTGATTTCTGGTTACTCGAGTTTCTGTCAATTCCGAACTAAAGCAGCGGATAAAAAACAGAGGTCAGTGCCATCAGTACATTTTTTTTAGTTCCCTTTTCATTTTTGAAGAGGTTAGCTTTGTACTGATTACATGAGGGGGTTAGGTAGAACAGGAGCAATCAGATTCCTAAAGTAAACTGCTTTAGTTCAGTCCAAACCACAGAAGAATATGATTTTTAGTACTGCATCTTTAAGTTACATTATATCTTTTAGGAGAGATCTGGCAAATTGATCATTTTGCCCACAAATTGTCAGCATTAATCTCTACACTGTTGTACTTGCCTGGGCCAGGTACAACATCTGTCTCAACAATGTGAATTAACCACAAGCTGAGGAAAATATCCCAGTTGCATCAGTATGAATTGTTCTATTTCTTTGGGGCGTCCCCGAGTGAGATTTGCCAACTAATACCAAAGTTGTGAGCAGTTTTGCCGCGCAGATTCATGACCACCGGCGACTGGGTTCAGATTGTCCAATTCTCCATTTAGAGCTCTTCTGTGATTCTGTCCATTTTTCTGTGAAAACCATATAATGAAGTGGAGCCTTTTCATTCTGAGCTGGGAACTTGTCGGAAATATAATAAGATTTGCGGCAGTGTTGCGATTCAGTTTGGAATCCAACTCCGACTCTTGTTACAGTTGAAAGTCTCCTATTGCTGCTGGTTACAACAGCTCTCTAAAATGAATATGTGCATGTGCCCAGTAGCCATGAGCCCACACCACAAAACTGACAATTATTTGGCACTAAATTAGCAATCTCATTCAGAGAGGCCACAAGGATGGCTGATGAGAACAGAAAAAATTGTTCCTGGTTCAGTAGGAGATGCCCTTCTTAGGTTTGCTCCTTTTTGATATGTGTCATGTCCGTTGTAAGTACTTCATACTGACATTGGATACCAAAAGTGCAAGTGTTCTATTCCCCAATGCTAATAACTTTGTCCTTGTTGAGTATGTAACTGACCCCAAAATTTGAAAAATATAGTAATGATTTTCAAATTGTCCAGATTTTTGTTTGAATTTTCCTTAAAATTAAGAGGGAGTTCTCTTGTCACAGGATCTCCATGCTGCGACTGTAAATCCAGACCCAAGTCTGAAAGAGTTTGAGGGAGCAACTCTGCGCTATGCCTCTCTAAAACTGAGGTAAGGTGTGATATTTTAAAAGTATTGGTCGAATGGAATTTTTAGTACTGTAGTATCTTCCTTTTGCATTGTTTTCTGTTTAAGTACTGATACTTCCAATTGTCTCTATAGAACAGTACCACAGTCTGAGGAAGATGGTTCCTGTACTATCAACAGTGACCCAGAGGCAAAGGTTGGTTCACTGCCATTTCTGAACTTACTTTTGACATCAAACTTTGTGTGTATGAATTATATCACATCTGAGTATTATGATATTAAAAGATAAATAATAACATTGTCAGGACAATAATTGTTAAATATTTTATTGATTAATCTCTTCTTAGAAAAAGGGCAACTATGATGTGTATTTGATTCCAGGATTATTGCACTATTTAGGGATTGCTGTTATTTTCTGTTGTGCGCAATCCAGTGTAAATTATTCTCTCTTCAGTCATCTGATAGCGGTTTAATATGCTGTAGCATAATTTCTTTCAACATATCAAAAAAGTTAGTGACACGGAACTACAGTTTTACAAGGGGAATGTGCTTGGATTTAAAGACTCAAAACAATTCAAACTATTATCAGGAAATTCTCTTTTAAATCCCTTTGATACCATAGTAAATATTATGAGCGGAGATCCAAAAAGTTCCTTTTATCCATTTAGACACTGCATCCTGATATGGAACTGCTCCCGATCTGCAGCTGTGTTATCAATGTGGCTTTGCATTCGAGCAAAAAATGCTACTATAGTCTTCAATCTCCAGAGTTAATGAACCATGTGACTTTAAGAAGGAGATATATTCCATTGATATCTGGTACATGACTACCTTCATATCTACTCTTCTATTAAGATTTTCAAGTGAAAAACTTTACGCAGAAAATGCACTATAGGAAGATTGTTTTTTTGCACTGTGCAGATCAATTATTGAAGAATTATACAGTAAAATAGCAGGATGTATAATAATGTACCCAGGATACATACACACCCACACACCAGAAATAGAATGACAGGTAAAGTGCTTAATTGTAAAACAGGATTAAATGGTATCTTATCAAATACTTAAAAAAAAAAATTCATATTAAGCATATCCACTGTATTCCTGTATCTATCCTTGCTCACTTCAAAGAATACTATGGTCGGAACTTTCCGCGGGGTCAGCGGGCAGGATTGGTGGCGGGTCGGGTGGGAAAGTGGTTTTTTTTTTCACAGCTGTCAACTCGCCGCTACCGCCTTTCCCAGTGTCTCAGGAAAATCAACGCTGGAGCACTCAAAGACCCTGCTAAGAAAGCCCGATTCAGCCTGCGCCTCACAACCAACCTAACGACTCCCAGTGATGCAGAGACACAGAGTGCCCACAGCGCCTGGTCTGCACTCAAGGCCTCCATAATCAACACCTGTGAAGGGACGCTCGGTCACTCAACCAGGAAACACCAAGACTGGTTCGACGAGAACGACCAGGAGATCCAGGAGCTAATAAACCGCAAGCGCAAGGCATTCCTGATCTGGAAACAGCAACACAACTTGAGAGCAAGAAAGCAGCTCTACAGACGCCTGAAGGCCGAGGTCCAACAAAAAACTTGCGACCTAAAGAACAGATGGTGGGTGGAGAAAGCGCAGGAGATCCAGCAGCTAGCCGACAACCACGACGTGCGTGGATTCTTAAGCGCAGTCAAGACCACCTACGGCCCAAGCACCCAAGGTCCTACCCCACTGCGGGCCAAGAACGGAGAGCTACTCATCAAGGACAGAGAGGCAGTCAGTGCCCGCTGGAAGGAGCACTTCGAAGATCTCCTTAACCGAGACTCTGTCTTCGACGCGAGTGTCCTCAACTCCATCCCGCAGCATGCTACCCGCCACCACCTCAGCACAACCCCAGCCCAGCATGAGGTTGATAAGGCCATCCAACAACTGAAGAACAACAAGGCCTCAGGAGCAGATGGAATCCCCGCCGAGGCACTAAAGCATGGCGGAGAAGCACTATTGACGCGAATACATGAACTCATTTCTCTGATTTGGAAGGAGGAGAACATGCCAGGGGATCTCAGAGACGCTGTAATCGTGACCATCTTCAAGAAAGGTGACAAGTCCGATTGCGGTAATTACAGAGGCGTTTCCCTGCTGTCTGCGAAAGTCATTGCAAGAATCCTCCTCAATCGCCTTCTCCCAGTTGCTGAAGAGCTCCTCCCAGAGTCGCAATGCGGATTCCGCCCACCAAGGGGCACAATGGACATGATCTTCACCGCACGTCAAATATAAGAGAAATGCAGGGAACAGCACCAACCGCTGTACATGGCCTTCTTGGACCTCACAAAGGCCTTCGACACTGTCAACCGTGAGGGATTATGGAGTGTCCTCCTCAAATTCGGCTGCCCCCAAAAGTTTGTCACCATCCTCTGCTTGCTTCACGACAACATGCAAGCCGTGATCCTGACCAACGGATCCACCACAGACCCAATTCACGTACGGACCGGGGTCAAGCAAGGCTGTGTCATCGCACCAACGCTCTTCTCGATCTTCCTTGCTGCAATGCTCCATCTCACCCTCGGTAAGCTCCCCGCTGGGGTGGAGCTAATCTCCAGAACAAATGGGAAACTGTTCAACCTCCGTCGCCTCCAGTCCAGATCCAAGGTCGTCCCATCCTCTGTCATCGAATTACAGTATGCAGACGACGCTTGCGTCTGCGCACACTCTGAGGTCGAACTCCAAACCATCGTCAACACCTTCACCGAAGCGTACGAGAGCATGGGCCTTACACTAATCATCTGTAAGACAGAGGTCCTCTACCAACCTGCCCCCACCACACAGTACTGCCCCCCGATTATCAAAATCCACGACGAGGCCTTGGACAACGTGGACCACTTTCCATACCTTGCGAGCCTACTGTCAACAAGGGCAGACGTTGATGATGAAGTCCAACACCGCCTTCAGTGGGCCACTGCAGCCTTCGGTCGCCTGAGGAAGAGAGTGTTTGAAGACCAGGACCTCGAACCCGGCACCAAGCTCATGGTCTACAGAGCAGTAGTGATTCCCGCCCTCCTGCATGCTTCAGAGACATGGGACCATGTACAGCAGGCACCTCAAAGCACTGGAGAGGTACCACCAACGCTGCCTCCACAAGATCCTGCAAATCCATTGGCAGGATAGGCACACCAACGTCAGTGTTCTCGCGCAGGCCAACATCCCCAGCATCGAAGCTTTGACCACGCTCGATCAGCTCCGATGGACGGGCCACATCGTCCGCATGCCCGATATGAGACTCCCAAAACAAGCGCTTTACTCGGAGCTCCGACATGGCAGGAGAGCCCCAGGTGGGCAGAGGAAACGCTTCAAGGACACCCTCAAAGCCTCCTTGGAAAAAGTGCAACATCCCCTCCGACACCTGGAATCCCTGGCCCAAGACCGCTCAAAGTGGAGGAGAAGCACCCAGGAAGGCACCGAACACCTCGAGTCTCTTCGCCGGGAGCAAGTGGAAGCCAAGCGCAAACAGCGGAAGGAGCGCATGTCAACCCAAGCACCCGCCCCTTCAACCACCGTCTGCCCCACCTGTGACAGAAACTGTAGGTCCCGCATTGGACTCATCAGTCACCTGAGAACTCATTTTTAGTGTAGAAGCAAGTCGTCCTCGGTTCCAAGGGACTGCCTAAGAGAGAGAGACCGCCTTTCTAATCTCGGGTCTGTCAGCATTGACCTTAATTTAATTGTAATGCTGTCAAAGGGAGATCCCCAGCATAGAGCAGCAGTGATGTCATCAAGCTGTCTAAGCAGCCAATCACATTGAGGAATTCTCACAGACAGCAAACCAGGAAATAAAAAGCACTGATTATCAATTCACTTTTTAAATTTTTTTACAGTGTGAAATAAAGATTGGGACATACACATGGGGTTAAGCGAGAGGCTGAAATATCATAAACTTAATAAAAAAAAATACATTTTGAATTTTTTTTTATTTTAAAAATCTAGTAATTTGTATCATAATGATGAAATTTGACATTCCACAAATATAAAATTTGTTTTTCAGGGCCAGAAGGGTTATTCAGCAGTCAATATGCTGTTAAAACACCAGTTACACCTATTCCAACAAGGCTTAACTTTTTATTGGGTGTTTAACAGCGATATTAGAGCGGAAAAGATTAAGTTTTCGCCAGTTCAACTCATTTCACTGATTGCCAGTTATGGGGAGTTCCATAGCGCAGCCTGTGCTGGAGCAGGTGTAATGACTGACCACAACTTCAGGATTTCCACGTTTATCTGTGCATACGCTAAATCCTAAAGTTACTGTCAGTTTCAGAGGGGTAATGTTGGTAAACGCTGACAGTTTCGCCGTCATTACCACCGCAAAATCCAGGCCATTGTCTAGCCATCAACTCCATCCCTCTCCCAAGCAATGGTTTGAGGCTGAAACGGACCGTTCACAACCTTGGTGTTGTGATTGACCCCGAGATGAACTTCCAACCACATATCCACTCCATCACCAAGACCGCCTACTTCCACCTCCATAACACCGCCCAACTCTGCCCTTGCCTCAACTCATCTGCTGCTGAAACCTTCATCCATAATCCTAGACTTGACTATTCCAATGTTGTTCTGGTTGGCCTCCCATCTTCCACCCTACATAAACTTGTGCTCATCCAAAACTCTGCTGTCCGTATCGTAACTTGCACCAAGTCCCGTTCAACCATCCCTCCTGTGCTCGCTGACCTATATTAGCTCCCGGTCCATCCTTATTTTCAAATCCCTCCATGGCCTCGCCCCTCCCTATCTCTGTAACCTCCTCCAGACCTACAAGCCTCTGAGATCTCTGTGCTCCTCCAATTATGGCCTCTTGCGCATCCCCGATTTTAATCGCTCACCCATTGGCGGCCGTGCTTTCAGCTGCCCAGGCCCTAAACTCCTAAACAGAATGAGAAATCAGTCCTGAAAATACTGCAGAAAAAACCTCCCCTTCCTCACCACAAACATTCCCTTTCCCAATCCCAGTCTATTTTTAGGTAATTCAAATCTCCTAAAATGTAACTTAATTATGTCTGCCTATCTACAAATTTCATCCTCAATTTCCTTTCCACTGTTGAGTCTATAATATACCCCCACTAGTGTGACTGACCCCTTACTATTCTTCAGATCAATCACAGGGATTCAGTTTGGGACACTTCATTATTTAAATTCTTTCACTCTAGTATTATGTTGTCTTGAATTATATATTTCTATCGTTCTAGGCAGTGAGATTAGCTTTGGATTGTTCTCACAAAGTGCCTGCACAGAAACGATGGGCTGAATGGCCCCCTTCTATGTTGTAAGCTTTTATGATTCTATTAATACCACTATCCCTTTTCCTTTCTTCTTTCCCTGTTCCTCCTCAATGTATTGAAGCCGAGATTTGCCAATCCTCACCCAGCTGCAGACTCATTCCAGTTATTGTATTATGTCATGATATTCTGTTGTAATCAATGATTGTAGTTCCCCAGTTTTGTTTCTTATCCACTTTATTAATATGCAGACATTTTAGATTCCCTTGGTTTTGCAGTTTTACCTTTGTTTTTAACCTTTCCACTTCCTGATTTCTGTTTTACTATTTTGTCCTGTTTAACCCCTTTAATTTCAAAAACTGAATTTCCCTTCCAAGCAGCATACTCCACTCTGTTGCTATACCCATCCACTTGGCCATGTTAGTTTAAACTCTTTACTACAGCTCTACTTAACTTCTCCATGATGATATTAGTCCCAGCTCTGCTCCGGTGTAGCCCGTGCTGTCAGTACAGCTCTGGTCCCAATGTCACCAGAGTTGGAATCTAATTCTTCCCTCTTATACCGTGTTTCCAGTCATATATTTACCTGCCTGTACTGGTTAGCACATGGTATAAATAGTAATCCTGAGATTGCTGGCTTTTGAGATCTTGATTCTTAATCTACATCCTAACTCCTGAAACTTACCTTGCGAGCTCCGAATTCTATTAAGTGCAAAATAAATTTATTCCCATTAGGCCAAAAGCGGGTGCAGCAAAGAATAGAGTTCTGTGCATAATTTGAAAGATTAAAACAAAACTGAAATTTAATGTAAGAACGTAAAAATTAGGAGCAGGAGTAGGCCATGCGCCCCTCGAGCCTGCTCTGCCATTCAATAAGATCATGGTTGATCTTCAACCTCAACTCCACTTTCCTGCCTGATCTCCATATCCCTTGATTTCCCCTAGAGTCCAAAGATCTGTCTATCTCAGCCTTGAATATACTCAATGATTCAACATCCACAGCCCTTTGGGGTAGATAATTCCAAAGATTCTCAACCCCCAGAGTGAAGAAATTGATCTTCATCTCAGTCTTAAATGTCTGACCCCTTATCCTGAGACTATGCCCCCTCGTTCTAGACTCTCCAGCCAGGGGAATCAACCTCTCAGCATCTACCCTGTCAATTCCCCTCAAAATCTTATATGTTTCAATGAAATCACCTTTCATTCTTCTAACTCCAGAGAGTATAGGCCCAATCTCGCCTAATAGGACAACCCTCTCATCCCTCTGATAGAATGCATGCCAGGCTGTTGAAAGGAGTCAGAGGGGTGATTACAGAGACTCTTGCCCTAATTTTTCAATCCTAATTAAATGGCAAAATGTGCTGTTACGCAGTGTCCCTGGGATCACGTGGGCCATGGGGAGCCAATCACAGGAAGGAATCTCCCTTCATACATTTGACAGGAAGACCTGTCAAATATATGAATAGAGATCAATGAAAAAACATAGTAAAACTTTAAATAAATAAAAAAAAAAATCACATTTTTAAAATGACTTGAAATTACAATAAATTAAGTATTTTAAACAAAAATGTAATTTTTTGAAAAAAATAATTATCGTTTTTTACGGGGCTAAAAATAAACTTACCTTTTTTAAAGTATTTTTAAATGATAAATCAGTGAAATTTTTTTTTAAAACTTTTTTTCAACTCTTATCCTGGTAAAAGCAGGCCTTACGCCTGCTTTTACCAGGCGTAAGAATTGTAAGGGTTTTCTGCGGGCGGAGAGTCTCCAAAAAGCGGAACTATCCGCCCGCAGAGGCCCTTCTCCAGGGCAGCCGGAGGATCTGTCAAGAGCATTCTTGACAGATCGGAAATGCCGGTTTTCAGTGCATGCGCTGTGCATGCCTGAAACCGGCATTTCTGATGTCCCTACGGGTGGGTACACAGCCCGTACACACCCGTAGGGATCGGAATATCTGGGCCATTGTCTTTGGCCCCGCCACAAACTCCGTTCCATAGCCACCAATTCCATCCCTCTCCCTGGCAACTGTCTGAGGCTGAACCAGACCGTTCGCAACCTTGATGTTGTTTTTGACCCCGAGCTTCCGACCACATATCCGCGCCATCACCGAGACTGCCTGTTTCCACCTCCATAACATCGCATGGCACTGCTCCTGCCTCAGCTCATCTGCTGCTGAAACCCTCATCCATGCCTTTGTTAACCTCTAGACTTGACTATTCCAACGCACTCCTGGCCAGCCTCCCATCTCCACCTCCACCTCCATAAACTTGAGCTCATCCAAATCTCCAGTCCAGTTCACCCATCACCCCTGTGCTCGCTGACCTACATTGGCTCCCGGTCCAGCAATGCCTTGATTTTAAAAATCTCATCCTTGTTTTCAAATCCCTCTATGGCCTCGCCCCTCCCTATCTCTGTAACCTCCTCCAGCCCCACAACCCTCCGAGATCTCTGCGCTCCACCAATTCTGGCCTCTTCTGCATCCCCTATTTTAATCGCTCCACCATTTCAGCTGCATAAGTCCTAAACTCTGGAATTCCCTCCCTAAACCGCTCTGCCTCTCTACCACTCTCTCCTTTAAGTCGCTCCATAAAATCTATCTCTTTGACCAACCTTTTGGTCATCTGTCTTAATATCTCCTTATGTGGCTTGTGTCAAATTTTTGTTTGATAACGCTCCTGTGAAGCTACTTGAAACGTTTTACTACGCTCAAGATGCTATATAAATGCAAGTTGTTGTTGTTATGTTTTATACAGCCTTTTAAAAATGCTATATTGAGATTCAGATATCCTCAATCCCTACAAAAACTTACTGTAGAATCTACATTTTTATGTCATAAAATATAGTTGGGATTGCCACAGTAATTTGACTTGAGGTGCTGCAGAAATCTAGGGACCCTGGCTTACAGCCCACAAGCTGATAAACATACAGTTTAAGTAAAACTGTAGTATTCACAATGGGTGTCCGGGAGTCGGTCTGTCATTCCTGGTGAAGATCCTTGCCTGGATTAATTAAATTCTAAATACTGAGTCAACATAAAGAGTCAGACCGCTCGACATTCTAAGATTACATTCCACATTCCAAACTGCCACCAGAGACAAAGAACAGAACATGGAATGTGACTTATTGTTCTGCTTCTTGCTCTTGACAATAATATTCTTAGGTGCGTTTACGCTGCAGCTATCAGTCCGAGTGTGACAGCTGCAGTATCGGTTCTGGCTAGGCAATACCTAGTTTATATTGCCCGGCTCCAATTGGAATACTCCCAGCCAAGAGTGTGCTCTACACATATTTGTTTATAGGCATGCACAGAGTTCCCCTCAGAGCCATTACATTTTAAATATTTAGAGAGCTTCCACATTCTCTAAGCATTCAAATCAGCTTAAAAGAAATCCTTTGTAAATGTGTTTTGACACCATACTGGAATTATACTCTATGTGGTGTCAATCTCAGTGGATCCAAACACCTAATATAAATATATGAACATCTCCGTTCTGTCTGCAAGTGAAATCTTGAGCGCCGTGTTACACCACTTTAGTTTTTCATCCCACACTTTAGTTCTCCATTCTTTCTGTCCGTGGCCTTCTACACTGTTCCAGTGAAGCTCAAGGAACAGCAGCTCAGCTTTCCATGAGGCACTTTTCAACCATCTGACTTCAACAACTTAATTCCTTGACCACAGCTCTCATTTTCTTGCTTGACGGTAGGTGCTGGTAAAATAGGACGGGTGAACCAGCACTTACGGGGATGGGGGAGGTGAGGTTGGTGCTTGTGATTGGGATCAGTACATCACCAGTGGGGTGGTCTACACTCCTGCTGTTGACTTACCTTTTTCTTCCACCAGACTCTTGGGCCACTAGAGCCTGCTCCACTAGCCAGATTTTCATGCTCCCCTCTAAAGCTAACCTGCTTTAACTATTCACACATTCTCTGGGTCCTGTGAGGTGCCTTGTGATAATTTTACTATGTTAAAGATGCTATATAAATGCAAGTTGTTGCCTCATATATGTCTTTTATTTCTCTCATTATTCTCATCATGCCTCCTTTTGTCTTGCGCCAGTATCATTTCTGTCCGTTAACTATCTCCTGTTCTCCACCTTATCACTTTAAGAGCTCATTCTTTTTATTTTCTTGTGTATTTAGTCTCCCCCCCCCCCCCTCCCCCCCTCCCATCACCTCACCATGTTCCTTATAAGCTGTTCATCTTCCAGTTCCGATGAAGGGCTATGCCTGAAATGCCAACCTTTTACTTTTTTTTTTTACAGATGCTGCCTGACTTGCTGAGTGTAGCCAGCAATTTCTGTTTTTGTTTCAGTAGATATAAGACTCCCCTCCGACTCTGGAGTTGTACAACAACTTTAGTGTTGCTAAACCGATCCATAAAAATATTTAAAATATTCTACTGGTACTAACCCATGCTGATCAGAAGGTTAAGGTTTGTTTCTCAGTTTGCTGATCTCAGCCAAAGCAGCTGTGTGGTCTTGCAATTGGGCTCGAGTCGGTGGGGGGGGGGTTATTTGAGGAAAAAAATCGGCCAAGATTGTAAATGCTGATTGCTATACAGTGACTCCTGGGAAATTTCACACGGTCACAAAGTAAAGCCAGGATCTGGTTTGACTGTGATGCCCAGCAGCCTGTTGTGGCTCATGCATGGAGAATGGATACTTGGGCAAATTACCGGAGTGCTCCCAGTGTGTATGCAACTGTACAGCAGAGAGGAAAGGAAAGAAGTGCCACTGTTTGTGGAAACTTGCTAAATGATACTGCACTAAAAAAAAATCGCTTGCATTTTCTACGGTGTTTCTCTCGATCTTTTGTAATATCCACAAAAGAAACAGAAAAAAACCAGTCACTTACACCATTTCTCCAGGGGTTATATTGAAGCTTTGTTGAGCGATTGGGAGAACATTGCTTTCTTCCCATGTGATTGAAAGAGAAGTGCAAGTCAGCTTGCTGCACACTCTCAAACTCAGAAAATTGGCTCCATCTGCTGGATTTCTGAAGGCATTACACTGTTGATGCTTAAATGTTTTTCATACATAGGAACCTGTGGCTCAGATTTTGCTGTAGCAGGGTATCTAATGACATCTGCTATAAAGACAGAAAATGCTGGAAATACTCAGCAGGTCAGGCACCATCTGTGGAGAGAGAAACAGAGTTAACGTTTCAGGTCGATAACCTTTCGTCTGATGTAAGGTCATCGACCTGAAACATTAACTCTGTTTCTCTTTTCACAGATGCTGCCTGACCTGCTGAGCATTTTCTGTTTTTATTTCAGATTTCCAGCATCCGCAGTATTTTGCTTTTGTAACGACTTGCCCATGTATGTTTAAGTTTTTTTAATTTTTTGCATAGCAAGTTGCTGAAAGTGCGAGTGATAATGGTGCAGCGAAGGAAACCGGGCATCTGGGACCTGAGTGAACAGGGCAAGCAACTGTGTATCTCCTTAACCAATCAGATTGAAGAATTGTGAAATAAACAGCTTAAGGACTGAGAAGGAAGTGTAAATTCAACACCAGATCGGGTACAGAAAGCAAAATGAGGAGAGGGAAAGAAAGATTGGATTAAGAGAGAGAGAAAAAAAAAGACAGAAAGGAAAAGTTGTTTTTTAGTTTACATTTATAAAATCTCCAACAACAATTATTACCTGAGAGAATGAGACTCCTCACTTGTAATTGTTAATTTTCAGTTCCAGAGAGGTTGTTTGGCAGTAATTAACACTTATCACGCTGTTAAAAGTATACTTGCGCTTGAAATGCCGTTTCCGCGAAGATTTTTTAAATTTGTTCCTGGGATGTGGGTGCCTCTGGCATGGCATTTATTGCCCATCCCTAGTTGCCCTTGAGAAAGTGGTGGTGAGCCGCCTTCTTGAACCGCTGCAGTCCTTGTGGTGAAGGTACTCCCACAATGCTGTTAGGGAGGGAGGTCCAGTATGTTGACCCAGCGGTGATGAAGGAACAGTGATATATTTCCAAGTCAGGATGGTGTGTAACTTGGAGGAGAACTTGGAGGCGGTGGTGTTCCCATGCGCCTGCTGCCGTTGTCCTTCTAGGTGGTAGAGGTCAGGGGTTTGGGAGGTGCTGCCGGAGAAGCCTTGGCGCGTTGCTGCAGTGCATCTTGTAGATGGTACACACTGCAGCCACGGTGCACTGGTGGTGGAGTGAGTGAATGTTTAAGGTGGTAGATGCGATGTCTATCATGCGGGCTGCTTTGTCCTGCATGGTGTCGAGTTTCTTGAGTGTTGTTGGTGCTGCACTCATCCAGGCAAGTGGAGTGTATTCCAACATACTACTCAGTGTAAAGACGGAACTTCTTCTCCACAAGGACTGTGCGGTGGTCACTGCTACCAATGCTGTCATGGACAGACGCATCTGCAACGCGTAGATTGGCGAGGACGAGGTCAAGTAGGTTTTTCCCTCGTGTTAGTTCTCACTACCTGCCGCAGGCCCAGTCTGGCAACTGTGACCTTCCGGACTCGGCCAACATGGTCAGTAGTGGTGCTACCGAGCCACTCTTGGGGACGACATTGAATGCAGACATTCTGTGCCCTTGCTACCTTCAGTGCTTCTTCCAGTGGTGTTCAACATGGAGGTGTACTGATTCATCAGCTGAGGGTGGTAGGTGGTAATCAGCAGGAGGTTTTCTTGCCCATGCTTGACCTGAAGCCATGAGACTTCATGGGGTCCAGAGTCAATGTTGAGGACTCCCAAGGCTACTCCTTCCCTCCCGAATACCACCGGTGAGACAGGACATACCCAGGAATGGTGATGGAGGAGTCTGGGACGTTGGCTGAAAGCTATGATTCTGTGAGTATGACTATGTCACACTGTTGTCTGACTAGTCTGTGGGACTGCTCTCCCAATTTTGGCACAAGTCCCCAGATGTTGGTGAGGAGGACTTTGCAGGGTCAACTGGGCTGGGTGTGCCGTTGTCATGCTCGAAGCCAGTGCCTAGGTCAATGCCGGCTGGTCCATCCAGTTTTATTATTATTGTTTCTCATAGCGGTTTGTGGCGGAGTGGCACAACTCGGACAATAATGTTTGGGTGTTGGCATTTAACCGCGCATCTGCCCCGGTCTGAAGTTGCTGTACCATTTACACGTAAATAACAGCGCGTGTCAGTAGCCTCACCTTTATTTTGACAGCAAAATCAGCGCCATTATTCTAATAATTAGTGTATTTAATTTAAAATCATTATACAGGAAACTTTTGTTTATCCGGCACCCAAATATCCGGAATTCTCGCTTAACCGGCAAAAATCATCCTCCGAAAACTCCTCTCAAATAACCGGCAATGTTGCCGAGTCGCAGTCGAGTCTCCGCGAACGCCGAGTACTCCGAAAACTCCTCTCAAATAACCGGCAATGTTGCCGATCCCGAGTCCGAGTCCGCGAACGCCGATTTAGTCAGTAGGGGTAGTTTTCAAAAGTGCCACTACTCGGCCTCCTGGCGCTGTCGGAAGTATACTGCACATTTCTTGATTTATTTATTTTTCTTTGTTAAAAATAGCCTCGGTAGATATAACTCTCCGTTATCCGGTACTTTCGATAAACCGGCACCACGCCGGTCCCGTCGGTGCCGGTTAATAAAGAGTTTCCTGTACCAGTAATGTTTAGATTTTATGTGTGTATATATAGTGTGTATTTACTGTGTCTGTGATATCAGATTTAAAAAAGACATCATAAAAAAGTTTAATTTTGTGTTCTGCAAAATTTTCATTTTATGCTTAAACCTAATCTGAGAACTGCAAATAAAGTACACATTTATAAAGAGTAAAACATATTGAAAATCTTGAAATGTTATGTCATTGAAGATTTCTACATTTTTTACAAGAAATTATGCTTGTATTGATTGCTGATATTTCATGGAATCAAAGAAATTACGGCGCAGGATCTTGTGCCAAATTAGTCAGTGAATGTGCGTTTCACTTTGACATAAGCAACAACTTGCGCTGTGCGTTATGTACCTAACAAAACTACAATAAATGATAAATAAAGCCAAGCTTTTGCTGTTCTGAAGATATATAAACTGTAAACATAAGAAATAGGAGCAGGTGTAGGCCATTTGGCCCCTCAAACCTGCTCCGCCATTCGACAATATCATGTCTGATCTGGTCTTGGCTTCAACTCCACTTTCCTGCCCACTCCCCAGAACCCTTGACTCCCTTACCTTTCAAAAATCTATCTATCTCCACCTTAAATATATTCAATGACCCAGCCTCCACAGCTCTCTGGGGTAGAGTATTCCAAAGATTCATGACCCTCTGAGAGAAGAAATTCCTCCTTATCTCCGTTTTAAATGGGCGACACCTTATTCTGAAACTATGCCCCCTAGTTCTAGATTCCCCCACGAGGGGAAACATCCTCTCTGCATCTACCCTGTCAAGCCCCCTCAGAATCTTATGCGTTTCTATAAGATCACCTCTCATTCTTCTAAACTCCAATGAGTATAGGCCCAACCTGCTCAACCTTTCTTCATAAGACAATTCCTTCATCTCAGGAATTAACCTAGTGAACCTTCTCTGAACTGCCTCCAATGCAAGTATGTAAAAAGAAAAAGATTAGTGAAGACAAATGTAGGTCCCTTACAGTCAGAAATGGGAGAATTTTTAATGGGGTACAAGGAAATGGCAGAGCAATTAAACAAATACTTTGGTTCTGTCTTCAAGGAAGAAGACACAAATAACTTCCCAGAAATGCTAGGGAACCAAGGATCTAGTGAGAAGGAGGAATTAAAGGAATTTCGTATTAGTAAAAATATAGTGCTGGAGAAATTAATGGGACTGAAAGCCGATAAATCCCCAGGGCCTGATAATCTGCATCCCAGAGTACTAATAGAGGTAGCCATGGAAATAGTGGATGCATTGGTTGTCATCTTCCAAAATTCTATAGATTATGGAACAGTTGCTGCAGATTGGAGAGTGGCAAATGTAACCCCACTATTTAGAAAAGGAGGGAGAGAGAAAACAGGGAACTACAGACCGGTTAGCCTAACATCAGTAGTAGGGAAAATGCTAGAGTCTATTATAAAGGATGTGATAACAGGACACTTAGAAAATATCAACGGGATTAGACAAAGTCAACATGGATTTATGAAAGGGAAATCGTGTTTGACAAACCTACTGGAGTTTTTTGAGGATGTAACTGGTAGAATAGATAAGGGAGAACCAGTGGATGTGGTGTATTTGGATTTTCAGAAGGCCTTTGATAAAGTCCCACATAAGATATTAGTGTGCAAAATTAAAGCACATGGGATTGGAGTTAATATACTGGCATGGATTAAAAATTGGTTATCAGACAGGGAACAGAGAGTAGGAATAAATGGGTCTTTTTCAGGGTGGCAGGTATCGCAGGGATCAGTGCTTGAGCCCCAGTTATTCACAATATATATCAATGATTTGGATGAGGGAACCAAATGTAATATTTCCAAGTTTGCTGATGACACGAAACTAGGTGGAATTGTGAGTTGTGAGGAGGATGCAAAGAGGCTTCAAGGCGATTTAGACAAGTTGAGTGAGTGGGCAAATACATGGCAGATGCAGTATAACGTGGATAAGTAGGAAAAACAGAAAGGTAGAGTATTATTTAAATGGTGATAGATTGGGAAATGTTGATGTACAGAGGGACCTGGGTGTTCTTGTGCACCAGTCACTGAAAGCAAACATGCAGGTGCAGCAAGCAGTTAGGAAGGCAAATGGTATGTTGGCCTTCATTGCAAGAAGATTTGAGTACAGGAGCAAGGATGTCTTACTACAGTTATACAGGGCCTTGGTGAGACCACACCTGGAGTACTGTGCAGTTTTGGTCTCCTTACCTAAGAAAGTATATACTTGCCATAGAGGAAGTGCAGCAAAGGTTCACCAGACTGATTCCTGGGATGGCAGGACTGTCGCGACTAGGCCTATATTCACTAGAGTTTAGAAGAATATATGGGGATCTCATTGAAACGTATAAAATTCTGACAGGGCTAGACAGACTGGATGCAGGGAGGATGTTTTCCCTGGCTGGGGGTTCTAGAACGAGGGGTCACAGTCTCAGGATACGGGGTAGGACATTTAGGACTGAGATGAGGAGAAATTTCTTCACTGAGGGTGGTGAACCTGTGGAATTCTCTACCACAGACAGCTGTGGAGGCCAAGTCACTGAATATATTTAAGAAGGAGATAGATAGATTTCTAGACACAAAAGACATCAAGTGGTATGGGGAGAGAGCAGGTATATGGTATTGAGATAGAGGATCAGCCATGATCATATTGAATGGCGGAGCAGGCTTGAAGGGCTGAATGGTCTACTCCTGCTCCTATTTTTCTATGTTTCTATCCCTCGAATAAGGAGACCAAAACTGCATGCAGTACTCCAGGTGTGGTCTCACCAACGCCTGTACAGTTGTAGTAAGACTTCCCTACTTTTATACTCCATCCCCCTTGCAATAAAGGCCAACATTCCATTTGCCTTCCTAATTACTTGCTGTACCTGCATGCTAACTTTTTGTGTTTCATGTACAAGGACCTCTAGATCTCACTGTACTGCAGCATTTTGTAGTTCCCTCCATTTAAATAATAATTTGCTTTTTTATTTTTCCTACCAAAGTGAATAACCTCACATTTTCCCACATAATACTCCATCTGCCAAATTTTTGCCCACTCACTTTGTGTCCTCTTCACAACTTGCTTTCCCACCTATCTTTGTATCATTAACAAATTGGGCTACATTACACTTGGTCCCTTCATCCAAGTCATTAATATAGATTGTAAACAGCTGAGGCCCCAGCACTGATCCCTGTGCCACCTCACTAGTTACAGTTTACCAACCTGAAAATTACCCATTTATCCCGACTCTCTGTTTCCTGTTAGTTAGCCAATCTTCTATCCATGCTAATATATTATCCCCAACCCCATAAGCTCTTATTTTCTGCAGTAACCTTTTATGTGGCATCTTATCGAATGCCTTCTGGAAATCCAAATACATTACATCTACTGGTTCCCTTTTATCCACCCTGCTTGTTACATCCTCAAAGAACTCTAGCAAATTTGTCAAACATGATTTCCCTTTCATAAAACCATGCTGACTCTGCTTGACTGTAATATGATTTTCTAAATGAACTGCTACTACTTTCTTAATAATGGACTCCAGCATTTTCCCAATGACAGATGTTCGGCTAACTGGTCTATAGTTTCCTGCTTTCTGTCTTCCTCCTTTCTTGAATAGGGGTGTTACATTTGCGGTTTTCCAATCCGCTGGGACCTCTCCAGAATCCAGGGAATTTTGGTAGATTGCAACCAATGCATCCACTATCTCTGCAACCACTTTTAAGACCCTAGGATGCAGGCCATCAGGTCCAGGGGCTTGTCCACCTTTAGTCCCATACGTTTGCCTAGCACTTTTTCTCTAGTGATTTTGATTGTTTTAAGTTCCCCCCTCCCTATAGCCCCTTGATTATCTATTATTACAGGGATGCTTTTTGTGTCCTCTACCGTGAAGATCGATACAAAATATTTGTTCAAAGTCTCTGCCATTTCCTTGTTTCCCATTATTAATTCCCCAGTCTCATCCTCTAAGGGACCAACGTTTACTTTAGTTACTCTCTTCCTTTTTATATACCTGTAGAAGCTCTTACTGTCTGTTTTTATATTTCTTGCTAGTTTACTCTCATAATCTATCTTCTCTCTTATTATTTTTTTAGTTGTCCTTTGCTGGTTTCTAAAAATTTCCCAATCCTCTGGCCTACCACTAATCTTTGCATCATTGTATGGGTTTGTTTTCAATTTGATACCATCCTTAACTTCCTTAGTTAGCCACGGATGGTTCATTCTTCTCTTAGTCTTTCTTTCTCACGGTAATATATCTTTGCTGAGAGTTATGAAATATCTACTTAAATGTCTGCCACTGCTTATCTACCGTTTTACCCTTTAATCTATTTTCCCAGACCACTTTCGCCAACTCTGCCTTCATACCTTTGTAATTGCTGTTATTTAAGTTCAGGACAATAGTTTGAGACCCAAGTTTCTCACCCTCAAACTGAATTTGAAATTCTAACATGCTATGATCACTCTTCCCTAGAGGATCCTTTACTATGAGATCATCATTATGAATTAATCCTATCTCATTACACATTACCAGATCTAAAATAGCCTGCTCCCTGGTTGGTTCCACAACGTATTGTTCTAAGAAGCCATCCATCTATGAACTCTTCCTCAAGGCTACCTTTGCCAATTTGATTTTTCCAATCAAAATGAAGATTAAAATCGCCCACGATTATTGCAGTACCTTTCTTACAAGCCTCCATTATTTCTTGATTTTTACTCTGTCCTACAGTGTAGATACTGTTAGGGGGTCTATGGACTACTCCCACCAGTGACTTCTTTCCCTTATTATTTCTTATCTCCACCCAAACTGATTTTACATCTTGATCTTCTGAGCCAATATCATTTCTCACTACTGCACTGATCTCATCCTTTATTAACAGAGCTACCCCACCTCCTTTTCCTTTCTGCCTATCCTTCTGAAATGTCAAATACCCCTGAATATTCAGTTCCCAGCCTTGGTCACCTTGCAACCATGTCTCTGTAATGGCTATCAGATCATACCCATTTATTTCTATTTGTGCCGTCAACTCATCTATCTTGTTACGAATGCTGCGTGCATTCAGATAAAGCACTTTTAATTTTGTCTTTTTACCATTTTTCCCTACTCTGACTCTACTTTCTGATGCACTCATATGTTTATACGCTCTGTCCCTTCCTGTCGCGCTCTGGTTATCATTACCGCTATCGCTACCCTGCACTATTGCCTTCTCCTTCCTCTTTGACTTTTTAAATTTCCCCTTACCTGAACCCTCCCCCCCCACTAATAATAACAGTTCATTCTGGTCAGAACCAGTTTTTGTGGGTCTGAGAGTATGCTGCTGGGAAAAGGAAGCCAGATTTAGTCATGTTAATGTCGGGAGCCAGCTCATCAACACCATTCACCCAAAACCCAAACTAAAACAGCCTCTGTATATAAAAAAAAATAGTAACATCCTTCTCACTGTTGCTTGTTAGGGTTAAGGTCACCTTGGTAGCAGATTGTGTGGTTATTTTACCCCTACATAGTAATTACCATACTCCATTCCTCATCTGTCTCTTTCTGTCTGTCATGCATTCTGTCTTTCGTGTCTGCATTTTTTTTGCTAACCTATGCTGCTTTGCATAGATGAAGCCAAATCTAGACCCACACAGTGGTTTCATCTGTGGTAAAGAACAGATTTTGACCTGCACTGTGCATTGATTAGCATGTATTAAATGGCCTCCATTTATGAAAACCTCTGGATGACAAATGATAACTTCTGCAATTAAGATGAAGCTCCTACATGTTTATGTTGCAATGATGGTGAAAGCTGCTTATCAAAAAAAATACTGCTCACAACTTTCTGCACTTCATTCCTACTTATATACTTCAGAGATGCTGCTTTATCTTTCAGTTTTCTGACTCTGCCTCCTTTGTACATACTTCATTTTTAACATCTTTGTGCATTACCTTTTGGCCTATAATTATAACTGAATTTTTTTCAGATCAGTGTTGTTCATCTTGTTGTATAAATTGCTGCACTAAACATGGGCTATGAAACGTAAACACTTAAAATCATGGAATCATAGAGAATCTTACAGCACAGGAGGAGGCCATTTGTCTTGTCGGCCTGTGCCGGCTCTTTGAAAGAGCTGTCCCATTGAATCCCACATCCCAGCTTTTTCCCCATAACTCTTCAAGTACATGTCCAATTGTCTTTTGAAAGTTAAGACAGAATCTGATTCCAGCACACTTTCAGGTAGTGTGTTCCAAATGATTATTTTGGATCGGTCTTCACGGTAGAAGACACTAAAAACATCCCAATAATAATAGATAATCAAGGGGCTATAGGGAGGGAGGAACTTAAAACAATCTCTATCACTAGAAAAAAGTACTAGGCAAACTAATGGGGCTAAAGGCCGACAAGTCCCCTGGACCTGATGGCCTGCATCCTAGGGTCTTAAAAGAAGTGGCTGCAGAGATAGTGAATGCGTTGGTTGTAATCTACCAAAATTCCCTGGATTCTGGAGAGGTCTCAGCGGATTGGAAAACCGCAAATGTAACGCCACTATTCAAGAAAGGGAGACAGAAAGCAGGAAACTATAGGCCAGTTAGCCTAACGTCTGTCATTGGGAAAATGCTGGAATCCATTATTAAGGAGGTAATAGCAGGACATTTAGAAAATCATAAGACAATCAAGCAGAGTCAACATGATTTTATGAAAGGGAAATCGTGTTTGACAAATTTGCTAGAGTTCTTTGAGGATGTAACAAACAGGGTGGATAAAAGGGATCCAGTGGATGTGGTGTATTTGGATTTCCAGAAGGCATTCGATAAGGTGCCACATAAAAGGTTACTGCACAAGATAAGAGCGCACGGGGTTGGGGGTAATATTTTGGCATGGATAGGGGATTGGCTAACTAACAGAAAACAGAGTTGGGATAAATGGGTAATTTTCCGGTTGGCAACCAGTAACTAGTGGGGTGCCACAGGGATCAGTGCTGGGGCCTCAACTATTTACAATCTATATTAATGACTTGGATGAAGGGACCGAGTGTACTGTAGCCAAATTTGCTGATGCTACAAAGATAGGTGGGTTAGCAAGTTGTGAGAGGACACAGAGTCTGCAAAGGGATATAGATAGGTTAAGTGAGTGGGCAAAAATTTGGCAGATGGAGTATAATGTGGGAAAATGTGAGGTTATCCACTGTGGAAGGAAGAATGAAAAAGCAAATTATTATTTAAATGGAGTGAGACTACAAAATGCTGCGGTACAAAGGGATCTGGGGGTCCTCGTACATGAAACACAAAAACTTAGCATGCAGGTACAGCAGGTAATTAGGAAGGCTAATGGAATGTTGGCCTTTTTTGCAAGGGGTATGGAGTATAAAAGTAGGGAAGTTTTAATGCAACTTTACAGGGTGCTGGTGAGACCGCACCTGGAGTACTGCATACAGTTGTGATCTCCATATTTAAGGAAGGATATACTTGCATTGGAGGCAGTACAGAGAAGGTTCACTAGGTTGATTCCTAGGATGAAAGGGTTGACGTATGATGAAAGGTTGAGCAGGTTGGGCCTATACTCATTGGAGTTTAGAAGAATGAGAGGTGATCTTATTGAAACATATAAGATTCTGAGGAGGATTGACAGAGTGGATGCTGAGAGGATGTTTCCCCTAGTGGGGGTATCTAGAACTAGGGGGCATAGTTTCAGAATAAGGGGTCGCCCATTTAAGACAGAGAGGAGAAGGAATTTCTTCTGAGGGTTGTGAATCTTTGGAATTCTCTACCCCGGAGAGCTGTGGAGGCGGAGTCACTGAATATATTCAAGGCGGAGATTGACAGACATTTGAACTACAAGGGAGTCAAGGGATATGGGGAGAGAGTGGGAAAGTGGTGTTGAGGACAAGATTGGATCAGCCATGATCTTATCGAGGGGCTGATTGGCCTACTCCTGCTCCTGTTTCTTATGTTCGTATGTTCTTATCTGTAGGTATTTATTTTGGGAATAATTTAGGTGCTCTTAAAAGATGAAGGATCTGATGATTTTTCTTTCCTCACCTAATGACAAAATGTCTTTGGCAGAAGCAATGCATCTTAATCCAAACTAGCAGAATAGATAAGGGGGAACCAGTGGATGTGGTGTATTTGGATTTTCAGAAGGCATTCGATAAGGTGCCACACGAGGTTATTAAACAAAATTAGGGCTCGTGATTGGGGTAATATACTAGCATGGATTGAGGATCGGTTAACGGACAGAAAACAGAGAGTAGGAATAAACAGGTCATTTTCGGGTTGGCAGGCTGTAACTAGTGGGGTACCAAAAGGATCAGTGCTTGGGCCTCAGCTATTCACAATCTATATCAATGATTTGGATGAGGGGACCAAATGTAATATATCCAAGTTTGCTGAAAATACAAAGCTGGGTGGGAATGTAAGTTGTGAAGAGGATGCAAGGAGGCTTCAAGGGGATATAGACAGGCTAAGTGAGTGGGCAAGAACATGGCAAATGGAATATAATGTGGAGAAATGTGAAGTTATCCACTTTGTTAGGAAAAATAGAAAAAGCAGAGTATTTTTTAAATGGTGAGAGATTGGGAAATGTTGGTGTTCAGAGGGACCTGGGTGTCCTTGTACACACATCACTGAAAGTTAAGATGCAGGTACAGCAAGCAATTAGGAAAGCAAATAGTATGTTGGCCTTTATTACAAGAGGATTTGAGTATAAGAGTAAAGACATCTTACTGCAATTATATAGGGCCGTGGTGAGACCACACCTAGAGTATTGTGTACAGTTCTGGTCTCCTTACCTAAGGAAGGATATACTTGCCATAGAGGGAGTGCAACAAAGGTTCACCAGACTGGTTCCTGGGATGGGGGGATTGTCCTATGAGGAGAGATTGAGTAGACTAGGCCTATATTCTCTAGAGTTTAGAAGAATGAGAGGTGATCTCATTGAAACATACAAAATTCTTACAGGGCTTGACAGGGTAGATGCAGGGAGGATGTTTCCCCTGGCTGGGGAGTCTAGAACCAGGCGTCACAGTCTCAGAATAAGGGGTTGGCCATTTAGGACTGAGATGAGGAGAAATTTCTTCACTGAGGGTGGTGAATCTTTGGAATTCTCTACCCCAGAGGGCTGTGGAGGCTCAGTCGTTGAGTATATTCAAGACAGAGAGTGATAGAATTTTGAATATTAAGGGAATCAAGGGATATGGGGATAGTGCAGGAAAGTGGAGATGAGGTAGAAGATCAGCCATGATCTTATTGAATGGCGGAGCAGGCTCGAAGGGCCAAATGGCCTACTCCTGCTCCTATTTCTTATGCTCTTATGTTCTTGCAACACACCCTATTGCAGCAGCATTATATTTCCAGTCCCCATACTCTAGCTATCCTCCAGATTTGCCTGAGTGAAATGGCACAATTAAGTTGAATTATTGTGACTCAATCCCTACTAAATCAGTTTCCATGCATTTGTATAATTTGGTCCACTTAAATTCTGCCTTTGCCTTTAAAAAAAAAAAATTTGTTATGTATATGAACAGCATGACAAAAGAACTGATATTTTACCTATTCCACTATACGTTTTCCTGTTTTGGTTAGAGGAATAATGGCTCATGTCTTTGGCGTTACAGGAATAAAGAAAGGAATCTTAAAAGAAAATCTGAAAACTTTTATTCAAATTTTCAAAATGTGAAACATAATTTCATCAGTTTTCATAATGTATTTTTTTGTTTGTAGACCAAAGGATGCAAGTCTTTGAGTGCAACCTATGCTCCTCGAGTAGATCTCAGCATGTTTATCAATTTTCCGCCGTCAGCAGAAAATTGTGCTTGTGTATGTCTGATAGAAATGTCAAGCTTTTTGCTAGAAGCAGCTTAAAATAATTGCTGTTTCCTGTGACTAAACCAATATCGGGTAGAGTAGAGCATTGAAAAACAGTTCCAGTTGCTACAAAACTTTTACTGGAATAGTCACCCACAGAGCTTTAGGGAGATGATTGAATCTGTAGTATTTTCTACTACTGAGGTGCATGCTAGAGCACATCTTTGTTTTCAGTTCACCAGTGGACTACTATAATGACTACGTGGGCATTGAGAGTAGCCTTTCCACACAAATTCAGAGGCAGATTCAGGAAGCTGTGCAGAGGCAACTAGAATGGCAAAGGCTTAACACAAACAGAAAGGCAAACTCTGTGAACTTGATGTAGACACTGGTGATTGTGCTCACAGTAGGATCATTTGTGTCCCAATTTT
The DNA here is from genome assembly GCA_030390025.1 of Squalus acanthias. Classification (NCBI taxonomy): domain Eukaryota; kingdom Metazoa; phylum Chordata; class Chondrichthyes; order Squaliformes; family Squalidae; genus Squalus; species Squalus acanthias. The sequence goes on from CM059426.1 coordinate 94,842,945, forward strand.
TGCACAGTGGATTGAGTAAGATCAGGTGTAATAATGTATTTAATGACCATTCAGTATCCTATTTACAAAAAAATGCTGAGTGCACTCATCACAATGATTGATTGTAAACAAGTTTCTTTTGTCCAACTTAATGAAAATTAAACCATGGTCACGTTTTGGGATTTTTTTGACCATTGTTGCCTAGAATGAATATGGAAAAAGACAAAAAGTGCTGGAAATACTCAGCATCTGTGGAGAGAGAAACAGAGATAACGTTTCAGGTCGATGACCTTTCATCAGGTCATTGACGAAAAGTCATCAACCTGAAACCTTAACTCTATTTTTCTCTCTACAGATGCTGCCTGACCTAGAAATATAGAAACATAGAAAAATAGGAGCAGGAGTAGGCCATTCGGCCCTTCGAGCCTGCTCCACCATTCAGTATGATCATGGCTGATCTGATCCTAACCGCCAATCTACTATCTATCACAGAACCATCTCCTGCATCTAACAGAATTGCACACACGAAATAGGAGCAGAATCAGGCTACACGGCCCCTGGGCCCGCTCCACTACCCACAGGGCCATGACCGATCCGAACCTAGACTCATGTCCAAATTCCTGCCCGCTCCCCGTAACCCTTAATGCCCTTTACTTCTAGGAAACTGTCTATTTCTGTTTTAAATTTATTTAATGATGTAGCTTCTACAGCTTTTTGTGGCAGCATATTCCATGGACCTACCACCCTCTGAGTGAAGTAGTTCCTCCTCATCTCAGTTTTGAAAGAGCAACCCCTTATTCTAAGACTATGTCCCCTAGTTCTAGTCTCACCCGTCATCGGGAAAATCCTCCCCGCATCCACCCGATCCAACCCCTTCACAATCTTATATGTTTCAATAAGATCGCCTCTCATTCTTCTGAACTCCAATGAGTAGAGTCCCAATCTACCCAACCTCTCCTCATATGACCACCCCCTCATCCCCGGGATTAACCGAGTGAACCTTTTTTGCACTGCCTCGAGAGCAAGGATATCTTTCCTTAAGTAAGGACACCAAAACTGTATGCAGTATTCCAGGTGCGGTCTCACCAATACCTTGTACAACTGAAGCAATACCTCCCTATTTTTATATTCTATCCCCCTAGCAATGAAAGCCAACATTCCATTTGCCTTCTTAATCACTTGCTGCACCTGCATACTAACCTTTTGAGTTTCGTGCACCAGGACCCCCAGATCCCTTTGCACTTCAGTACTCTCCAGTTTCTTGCCATTAAGATAATAAATTGCTCTAGGATTTTTCCTGCCAAAGTGCATCACCTCACACTTTCCAGTGTTGTATTCCATCTGCCAAATCTCTGCCCACTTACTTAGCCTGTCTATGTCCCCTTGCAGGTTTTTTATGTCCTCCTCACTCACTACTTTCCCTCCCATCTTAGTATCATCTGCAAATTTTGATATGTTACACTTGGTCCCTTCCTCCAAATCGTTAATATAGATTGTGAAGAGTTGGGGACCCAGCACTGACCCCTGTGGAACACCACTAGTTACTGATTGCCAGTCTGAGAATGAACCATTTATCCCAACTCTTTGCTTTCTGTTAGATAGCCAATCCTCTATCCATGCCAGAATATTACCCCCAATCCCGTGATTTTTTACCTTAAGCAATAATCTTTTGTGTGGCACCTTGTCAAATGCCTTTTGGAAGTCTAAATACACTACGTCCACTGGTTCCCCTTTATCCACTCTATATGTTACTTCCTCAAAGAACTCCAGCAAATTTGTCAATATTATGTTAATATTAAGAAAAAGTAATGGAAGAAAATAGATTGTAGGGTATTAGTGGTGTGCTGTTTGAATGTAAAAGTAGACAAGGTTTATTTCTTTTTCTTGCAGCAGTGATTCAGAAGTTATTTTTGCATATTGATTCCCCAAGAGGTTAGGACAAAATTGGTGCTGAAAAGTTGAGTCAGATTTACTGAACATCACTGATTGTCGAGGGTGGTTGTGGGGAGGGGTGGTATTTTTGTTACTGCCAACTCTCAGTCTGTTTGGCTGAAGAGTTGCTGCCAAGGACTGCAGTGACTGACTCAAGTGTGGGCATCTGCAGCAGAGTTTTGGCTAAGCGCCAGCCACAGCATTAAAATGCATTTGCTGCCTTGGGAAAGGATTGCGGATAAATAATGCAGCACTTATTTATCAATTCAACTTGAGTGCCTTTTACTTTAAAAGAAAATATCAGAAGTGATTTATTTTAATGTGCATATAGTTATGTTATGAAGTTATTAGTTTACGTTGTCATTTTATATTTTTTTTATATATATAATACAGTTCTGATTCATACTAAATTTGACAAAACACAAACTGTATTTTTTTTAATGTACCAAGTGTGAGTCTGTAATCTCGATGAATGGTATGGGTTTTGATTTATTGCTGAGCATTGCAGTCACTAGCAGCATTTTGCTAGCGAGTAGTTTAATTAGTGAGTCAAGCATTCTGCCTTCATTTTATCACCTTTATTGTTCTCACTTTTGCTTTAAAAAAAAAACAAATTTTCCAGTTAATTACAGCAGCCAGTTTCATTTTTAAAAAGCCCATCTCCATAACAATTGTACTTAAATTGTAGAGCAATAGTACAGTATTAAATTATTTTGTTAAAACATAATCGGGACAGTCAAAACAAATTCTTTTGAGATGAAAGGCCAAGAACTACCGGTAAAGAGAGGTTGTTCATTCAGTGTTTACGTAAGTACATATATGTTCATATTAAAATTGGCAGAGTTACCTAGAAATATATGGATATCTCTTCTGAAAGAGTCTACTAAGCAGTACAACACATTCTGACACCTACTGAATTAGTTTCTGTGGACTCAGATCTTGTGGGAGGGTTAAAATCCTATCTTCCCCCACCCTGCCCAAAAGAAAACATTTGGCCTAGAGGAAAGGATCACAGTTAACTACTATCTGTCATTAGAAACTTGGCCACAAAGAAAGTAAGTCTTAAATGTCAAGTATTTATTAATGGGTGGTCATCTTTTTTACGTATATAGAATTTCCTGTGCGTGCTCCTTTTCATTCTCGCAGCTTACCAAATAAAATGATAGAAAAAGATCAGAGTATATACGATGTGTTATTCATAAATTAGCATTAACCTTCCATTCTGATCCTTGTTTTTGTGTATCTTGTGGTATTGTGAAAATTATGAATGGCCCCATACCCAGTAATTGACTTGTTTCATACTGTAGTATTGTCAAAAGATCTTTTGTGTGAGGCTTGAACCTCATTGCAACTGGCGCTAGAGGCTGTTCTCATGGCAAACAAATATCCATAGGTGGAAAGGTTTCCCCCTTCCCCAAGCTATAACATTCTCCAGATGGAGAAGGATGGTTGTGTAGGTTAGGTATAGAGTATAACATCTGCCTAAATTGGGACATTCAATCATGCTACTGGAAATAACAGGAGTTCCCGCGGTTCTTGTGTTCAGGAGTGGTAGGCATGCTCCCTTTCTACCCCAACACACGTGAATACACACCTGTATTATATATCCCTATCAATATAAAATTACATGTGTATGTATGTTGGGGAAGAGGGGGGTGAAAGTGTGTCTATAATAATTATAAAATATTTTGGACAAAATTCTTCATATTAGATAGATTGGGGTAAAAGTAATGTAAGTGTCTTAAAAAAAAAAGTGAATGGTCTTTACAGTGTGTCCAGGACTGCATTCATGTTTTTCATTCAGCAAGGTAGGAGGCAGTTTCTAGAAAATTAAGTGGGGCAAATAGGTAAGGTAAGGGTAGGGGAGCATTTAGCAAAGAGCAACCATAACGTAATTAGGTTCAATATAAAAATAAAAAATGGTGGGGAATAGTCAAATTATTTGATTGGAAAAAAAACAAATTTCAACAAGATAATTGAAAAAGAAAATTTAGCAGATAAGACTGTGGACATAAAGGGAGATGATTGGATACAAAATAGACATCGGTAAAGGAGGTTCAGCAAACGCTAGAATACCTTCGATGATTAAGGAAATTAAAGTGAGACTTAAAAAGGAGGCATATGACAAATCTAGGACTAATAATACCAAAGAAAATCAAACAGAATATAGAAAATATAGATTGGAAGCAAAAAAAAAAAGGGCTATGAGAGGGTATGAAGAAAGACTGACAAATAATATAAAAGGAAATAATTAATAAACACATAGTAAAAGTAGTTAAACAAAGAGTAGGGCTGATTAGAGACGGGAATGGAAATCTTTTCACAGAGGATGAGGGAATTATTGAGATCGCAAATGAGAACTTCACCTCGGTTTTTACAAAAATGTAATGGGAATGAAAGGGTACAAGAGGGTACATGAAGTAATTAAATTAACCTGATCAAATTTATGAAGGGTTTTGATAAGCTAAGTAGGGAAAAACTATTTCCACTGGTTAGTGAGTTGGTAACTAAAAAACATAAATTTTAAACCACCACCAAAAGGACACAGTGGGGCAGGTGTTAGGAGAATTGTTTCTACACAACAGAATGGCAGTACATGGATTGCCCTGCCAGAAACAGTCATGGAAGCAGGATTTATAATAGCTTTTAAAGGGAAGCGGATAAATATTTGAAAAAGGAAAAATATTAAAAGGGTGTGGAAAATGACAGGGGATGGGATGAAATAAATAGTACTTTCAGAGAACTAGTGCAGGCTTTCTATGCTGTAAAAATCTATGATTTTATGAATTTGGATCTTTTGTAACTATGCATTTTGTTGAATCTTGATAACTAGTTATGGTGTGTTTATGAATTGATCATTGTCAGGGATTAATCAAAATTAATACTACAAGTATTCCTTTAGACTTCCATATTAGGGGAACTGGATGACACAGTAAGTTAGATATTGGCCTGTCGCACCTAGGACCTCAATTCAAATCCAGTCCAGATTGATGGCATGAAATGTCTCCTCTGTCTACCGGCTAGAGCTCTATGTGAAATCAGTTTGGACAGGCTTAATTTAATTCCAAATAGGCATGGATCCACAACACAAAGCTTTCCCTAATTCCGTATGAATTGACAGTCTCAGTCTGAGATGCCTATGGGAATGCTGGTGTGGGAAATGGGATTGCTCTTCTGATGTTGTGGTGGAGTAAAGGGAGCTAAGGGTCTTAAGTGAAAGGGAGCTTTACTCTGCATCTAGCTCGGCTACATCTGACCTGGAAATTATTGGTGCTGACACTGAGTGCCCAAAATTCCCACCACTAATATCCCTCACCTTGAGCACAAAAAAAACATTTTTGCTTTAGAAACACAAAATAGTTACTGGTGCTTCGGTAAAAGCCTAGTGGTGGTCCATTCCATGCAGCTTTTTGAAATCATTATAGATAGTACATTTGAGAGGATTTTAATGCCCTAATGAATACTACATCTATGGCAACATTTAAATTTCGATAAATAATGCAGTACCTTGATGAAGTGCACTCAATTTAACCTTGCTTAGGAAAACCTTTACTGCAGTGACTAGTACAGTGCTGTTTAGTTATTGAATAATAGTTAGAGTAATAACCTCAAGTTAGACCAACAAACTCGTGTGGCAAACTTCATAAACCATTTAAAATCACGGGGGCATGAGAGTGGCTTTGTTGTTTCTCTTCTATCTGACTTGCCCGTCCTTTATGAAGTATAAACAATATGAGGAAATCACAATATGTCATTTATTTTGAGGTTTTTTGTTCCTATTCTGCACCTTGCATCAGGCAACCCATAATATCTTTAGTTTTTCTCTTCTTGGCATCAGGTGTCATTGTGTTGGTCCTGTGCTAGAACTAAGATGTCTTCTTTAAGACGTTATTAAATTTTTGTGTGGCTTGCAGGCTCAAAATATTTTTTGATTAAATTTTGAGTTGTGATTTAAGTGCTTTATACAAATGGAGAAATGGCTTTGAATGCAAACTAGACTGATGGATGAAAGAGTCTCTGCTCTGTTGGCTCAAAGAGTCTTAAATGAATTTGAACAGCCTTAATACAGTTCTTACTGTGTGCCATGACATAGTCCATGATTTAGCATTAAATTGGCTTGAGAGATCATAAAATATCTTGTGTATGAAAAATTCTTCCTCTGGTTCAGTCCCTTATTTTAATCACTTACACTGAAACCTGTGGTGTCCTCACAGTGATTGCCACTTTATTCTAGCAGTGGGTTTCAATTTGTTCGAACTGGCGAATTATTTCAAAACTGTGTAGACAATCAAGTTTAACCCTTAAATAATAGAACTTCAAGTACCCTACTGAAAATCTGAATTTCATTTGAACTCAGCTGGGTCCAGATCTGTGTTAATCCTAGCAAGGTGTTAACACTGCCCACAGGATCATTAAAACAGTAGCTATTCCCCTAACATTAATACAAGATTCTATATGTATTGTCGAGGTCAGCAGTCTGCTGAATAATTGACTGATTGTGCTGTTTCAGCTAATGCATTGAGAGAGTTAGGTCAGTCTAGAGTTCAAGAGCTTGAAAGTGGCTTTGTATCAAATAATTTTGCAGTGTCAAGGTGATCCTATCCCAAGGACAATATAACTATCTAAAATTGAAGTTTTATGTTAGTTTTTTCTTTTTCTTTAAAATTTATATTGACCTTGAATTACGGAAGTAAATGTTTTACTGTTCACCCTGAATATTATTGTCGCTATCTTTGTTGTAAGGCAACATTATTATGGAACAAATGGCTGGATTGCTTGTATTTTTGTATTTAATATAGTTTCCTTTTCAATTTTTCCTTTCACTCAAAATTGGGCCAAGGGCACAAGTATACTTCTGCTACGGAATCAAATGTACAGTGAGCCAGCGCTTCTGATATGGAGGGTGGCGGTAACTCGGAGTTAGTGAGGCAGGTAAAGCTGGTGTTCACTAACTGACTTGATCCTAGAGTACACTTGATCCTAGAGTACACAGCCACTTCTAACAAAGGTACATCCCTGTTTTGTGGAAAATAGGCCAACTGAATAATTGGGCCTAAATAACAACAGAAAACGCTGGAAAAACTCAGCAGGCCAGGCAGCATCCGTGGAGAGAGAAAGAGAGTTAACGTTTCAGGTCGATGACCTTTCATCAGTTCTGATGAAAGGTCATCGACCTGAAACGTTAACTCTCTTTCTCTCTCCACGGATGCTGCCTGGCCTGCTGAGTTTTTCCAGCGTTTTCTGTTGTTATTTCGGATTTCCAGCATCCGCAGTATTTTGCTATCGTGAATAATTGGGCCAGCCTGTCTGTAAATGTATTGGGTTACAAACAGCAGATTTATACTGGCTAGATTTTCTGCCCACTGTACTCAATAAGTGAAACATCTAGCCCTATTTGTAGCTGCAGTTTTCACCTCACTTAGGAATTTATTTGCAATGTAAGTTTGTTTTTGCCATGAGAATCATAGTTGAAGGATCAGCACTTGTGATATTGAAGTTGTGGTGATGATTAGTAACTCAAAGAATGATATTGCGCAGAAATGTTGATCGTTGAAATGACCAAACTGGTTGAAGTAAACTGAAAACGTAAAGTAAGTTGTGTGGTTTGTGGACAGACACATTACCATTTACTTATTAAATATTGGGCCAGAATTTTCTGTCAAAATAATGGTGAGGCTAATGGCGCTCGCTATTATTTAAGCGTAAATGGTACAGCAACTTCAGGTGAAGGGCAAATGCACGGTTAAATGCCAATTCCCAAAAGTTGTTGTCTGAGTTCTGCCGCTCCACCGTTAGCTTCGCGAAAACGGCATTTTGCTGCCTGCCTCACCGATGACATGCAATGAATGTCATGAAGTTGCTGTATTTGCATGGTAGATACGAACTAAACACACCGCAGATATTTGGGGCTAGTAATTAGCGCAAGTAACCATTTAACAACGTGATAATTCTTAATTACTGCCAATCAACCTCTGGCACTGAAAATTAGCTATTACAAGTGTGGAGTCTCATTCCTTCAGGTTTTAAATTTTTCAGCAAGATTTAAAATTTTAAATTTAAAAATGTTTTTCTTTTCCTCTCTGTCTCTTTCCTCTCTCTTAATCAATCTTTCTTTACCTCTGTTTCTCTTTCTGTATCTCATTTGACATTGAATTGACCTCCTTTAATTCACTCTCCTTCTCGGTCCTTCCTGTATTTATTCCCCAATCCTTAAATCTCATTGGTTAAGAAGATACCCTGTCGTGTGCCCTGTTCACTCTGGTCCCAGATGTCCTGTTTCCCTTGCTGTGCCATTATCAGCTCGCACTTTCAGCAACTTTGGGCAAAAATCTTTTGAGGTGTGGGATGCCGGGGAAGTCTAACTAATGACGGACACTGTTAGATGCCCTGCTACAGCAAAATCTGGCCCATTAATGACAACTGATGCCCACTTGATGGCAGCATTGTGTAATCACAATCTCACAGCCATCTTATACTGCCTGTATCATTTGGTCTGAACTTATATTTGAAGTGACGATATTTGCAGTTTATCTTTTTAGTTCAATATTGATACTGCAGTCTTTTAACTTAGGATGCATTTAACTTTAGTAGCAACTTTAGTATCGCAATAAAGTGTTTTCTGCTTTGGTGTGACACTAAAGTTGGAGTGTAAACGTGGAACACTTTTTGGGACACTTAGGACCCAAAGCAGGAACCCTGAGCAGCTGGGAGTTTCCTGTCCAAAGCACATAGCCTTTCATTCAGGGTATATGAGAATATGGGCAGTCCACGTTTCCTAGCTCTAATTTCTTTCCAAACTGAGTGCAATGCACAAATCTAAGCTTATGAGACCTGACTGCATCCTGGCTGTACTGCTGACGACCTGTGCACCAGGGCTAGCCACTCCCCTAGCCAATCCATTCCAGTACAGTCATGACACTGACTACCCAATTAATGTGGAAGATTGCCAGAATCCAAAACAAACAGGTTGTCTGAGGCCATTCATAGAGTCATAACGGCACAGAAGGAGGCCATTCGGCCCATCAAGTCCGTGCCAGCTCTCTGTAGAGCAATCCAGTCAGTCCCATTCCCCTGCTCTATCCCGTAGCCCTGCAAGTTTATTTCCCTCAAGTGCCTATCCAGTCTCCCCTTGAAAACATTGAGTATCTCCGCTTCCACCACTTCCGTCGGCAGCGAATTCCAGGACATCACCACTCGCTGCATAAAAAAGTTTTCCCTCACATCCCCCCTGTATCACTTGCCCATAACCTTAAATCTGTGTCCCCTCATCCTTGTACCATCAACTAGTGGGAACAGCCTTTCCCCGTCTAGCCTATCCAAACCCATCATAATCTTGTACACCTCTATCAAATCACCCCTCAACCTCCTTTGCTCTAATGAAAACAGATCCAGCTTCTCCAACCTGTCCTTGTAGCTAAGATCCCCCATCCCCGGAACCATTCTGGTAAATCTCCTCTGCACCCTCTCAAGGGCCTTCACATCCTTTCTAAAATGTGGTGACCAGAACTGGACATAATACTCCAGTTGTGGCCTAACCAGTGCTTTATAAAGGTTCAGCATAACTTCTCTACTTTTGTACTCAATTACTCTATTTATGAAGCCCAAGATCCCATATGCTTTGTTAACCACTCTCTCAATATGTCCTGCCACCTTCAGGGACCTATGCACATTAACTCCCAGGTCCTTCTGTCCTGCACACTCTTTAAAACTGTGCCATTAAGTGTATATTGCCTCTCCCTGTTCCTTCTGCCAAAATGCATCACCTCACACTTCTCTGTATTAAATTCCATCTGCCACTTGTCTGCCCATTCTGCTAGCCTTTCTATGTCCTGTTGCAGTCGATTGGTATCATCATCACTGTTTGCCACACCCCCAAGTTTGATGTCATCGGCAAATTTAGAAATTCTACTCTGTATTCCAATATCCAGGTCATTTATATATATCAAAAAAGATATATATATATCAAAATTCATCACAGCCTCAGTCATTATTTGGCACTTGGGTAACATTTGTGCCATACAAGTCCAAGTAATGACCATCTTGTATAAAAGAGAGCCAAACCCCCTTCCCTGACCTTCAACAGCAATGTCATTTTTGAGCCCCCCACCATCAGCATATTGGGGTCACCATTGACCAGAAACTTAATTGGATCAGCCATATAAATACAGTGGCTACAAGAGCAGGGCAGAGGCTGTGTGCTTTGGGAAGAGGATTCACCTGACCCTAAAAAGCCTCTCCACAATCTCCAAAGCTCAAGTCAGGAGTGTGATGGAATATTCACCAACTCCTCTGGATGGGCGTGGCTACAATATCACTCAAGAAGCTTGATGCAGCCTGGAACAGAGCAGTTTTCTTGATTAGTGCTCCTGCCATTGAACTCAGTTTCCAACTCCTCCATCAGCAGATTCTGACTGCAGTATGTATAATCTACAAGATGCCCTGCAGCAACTCGGCAAGCTTACTTCGACAGCACCTCCCTCTTCTGTGACCCCTACCACCAAGAAGGACAAGAGCATCAATGACATGGGAACACCATCTCCAAGTTCCCATCCAAGTCACATGCCATCCTGGCTTGGACATATGTTGCCATTCCTTCGTCACTGGGTTAATATCCTGTACCAGACACTGTCGTGAGAGCACCAGGACTACAGTGATTCAAGGAGTAGACCCACCACCACCTCTGGGCAACTGCGGATGAGCAATAATTGCAGCCTTGCCAGTGTCACCCACAACCCAAGAACAAATGTAAAAAAAAAATGCATATTGGTGATTAAACTCCTCCAGCCAATTGCTGCAGTTTTTCCCCTAATTTTTCTTAACAGATCAACTAACTCAACAAAATTCAAATGTAATCAGATATGAATCCAATTCTACATAACCATGTACTTGTGTACAATAAACATTAATATCTCCAATAAGCTAGTTTGGACTAATAGCCATTACAGTAATTTTCAAATTCAGTTAAAATACTGCATAGTAAATTTGTTTCCCCCCCCCCCCCCCCCCTACCAGCTCTCTCACTACTGCTCAAAGTGCAGGGATATCACTTTAGCATTTCCCACACATTTTAGTTCATTAGTACTCAGATTGGAAGTTGTGTTGAGTTCTCTGAGACCGTGTAAATTAGCTCTCCAGAACCACTGTGAACTTGAGTGATTTGTTCTTGGTTTGTTTTATGTAATGTAACGGCACCTTAAGTTACCAAAGGTCTTTTTGGGAATGGTACCATTTTGAGTTTTGTTACTGCAATTGAAATCATGAAAATAAATGATATTTAGATACATAGATATACTGTCGTACTTAAATGTGTTAAAAGACAAGCATACAGTAGTTTTTTTTTTCATGAAGGAGGAAGTAAAGGATAGGCTGGCCTAATGCTGCAGAATTCTATAAATGTCTCACTTTCATCCTATTATAAATGGGGTTTTCATCCCACTGAAGTGCTTGTTTTCTAGTAGCACGTTCAACTTCTTGCAGTCAGCATTGACAGACTTTCTCCTTGGTGATGTCCACATTTCACCAGTGCTGCACTGATTGACAGCATCTAATGGATATATTTATGCTATTCAATTATTGAAGCTGCTAGTTAACAAGTTACTACTTTCGTTAAAATAGAAAATAAAAACCACCGATGACACTGCTGCTTCCCCATGAACTACATGCAACGCTGAGCATTTTGGGATCTTGGAACAATGCCATTGCCTCAGTACCACAAGCCAAACTCTGGTTTGGATGATAATCCTTCATTCTGAAAACAAAATGGTTGTGTCTTTATGCTGTGACTATAGTACTGTAGATGTGAAACTAGTTGGAACAGTTGTGACGAAGGGTCTACACTCAACACGTCAACCTGCCTCTTTTTACAGATACAGATGAACTAGATGTGTATTTCCAGAATTTTCACCTTTTAATAATATCCTACTCTATAGCTATCAAAAAAGAAGTTGAAAACAATGACAGGTCAACATTTAGCTATACTTAACAAATAGAATGGAATTTGTCTCCATTGAGGGTCAACGGTAAAATCATACTTTAATAGAGTAATTTGCTTTAGGTAGGATTTGTTCACAGTAGAATTATTAATGTGATTCTACTATTAATAATCTATCAAAATACAACTTTGTTAACCTAGGGTTATAAATGAAAATTTATGAAGAAAATAAATAATCCTGATGCTCAGGACTGCCAGTTGCACAGGGACAGATGTGACCAGCTTATCAATCACATTTGCCACTGTACCTGACTCAGGGAATGGGATCAGGGAGGAAGGACTAGCAAGCTTAAGGGCGTACTGCCCTAACAGTTTCTTTGTAAATGGGGAACCATACATTACGTTAGTCTGTATTGTGTGCCTTTTGTTGTATTTGATGGGCTGTACAATTAGTTTGTTAACGCTGATTCCATTAGCGAGAGGTTTTGCGTACAGTACTAAGGAGTGTTCTATTCTCAAACTGATTAACAATGATTCTGCCTCAGCTGTAAAATGTTGAAGTTGTGTTTCTTTCCAGCAGTCACCAATTGCAAATATACCCCCTCATGATTTTGCCTTGTTCCAGACTGGTTCTTTTTTTGAGAGATGAGGGATTTGATGATTTATTTACAGACCTTGGATGGCCTTTATTGATAGTCAGTCATCCAGTATCAGTTCAAGTCTGAACCAACTTGGTAGCAAGGCTGATATGGGGAAGTCTTTAACCTTGATGGGGAAGTCTTTAACCTTGATGTATATTGTATTTGATGAAAATAATTTCTTTTAAAAAAAAAACAAATTGAACTGTGCCTATTTGATTTTAATCGCATTACTGAAGGTTTTCAGTGTTCTAATCATGTTGTATTTTGGAACATTAATTCCCAATTATTTAAATTGCAGTGTTTTGCCGTGCGTTCCCTGGGTTGGGTGGAAATGGCAGAGGAAGACCTGGCGCCTGGCAAAAGCAGTGTTGCTGTGAATAACTGCATCCGGCAGCTCTCCTACTGTAAAAACGACATCAGGGACACTGTTGGGATTTGGGGAGAGGTAAGAGATAGTAGCTAGTTATAATTCCTGGTTACAGTAGATTTAAACATTGCAAAGAACAAAGAGACATACGTAGAAGTTTGATGGTTAAACATTTAAATTGCACGAAAAACAACAACTTATATTTCTAAAACGCCTATAACGCAGAGAAAAACATCCCAAGGTGCTTCATTGAGCTGTAAGAGGGAACAAATGGATGCTGAGCCGAAGAAGGAGATATTAGGAGAGGTGACCAAAAGCTTAGCCATAGAGATGGGTTTTAAGGAGCGTCTGAAAAGAGAAGAGGGTGTTGGAAAGGCAGAACGGTTTGTGGAGGAAATGTGGCTGCCAGTGGTGGGTCAGAGGATGGGGGTGGATGCACAAGAGGCTGGAGTCAGAGAAACGGAGTGTTCAGTGGAGGGGGTGTAGCCGTACTGGCGGATGCTACGGAGATAGGGGAGCTGCTTTGTTTGGTAAAAAATCTGTTTTGCCAGAGCTGTATCAATATTGGAGGTGTGAGATTTTCAGCCTCAAGCCACATATCTTGGGTGTCACCTCATTCCAGCAGCATAAATATAGTTAAAAGCCGCAAGGTGTGCCTGTCATGCAGGCCACAGCGAATGGCTAATGGCATTCATATATTGTTTATTTCACCTTTTTCAATCCTCTTCTCCTTGTAATTTCTTTTCCTCTTTTATTATTTTTATTTTTCCTTTTCTTTATTTCTCCCTTTTCCTATTCCCTGTATTTCTGCTTCTCACCTTATTTCCCTCACCTGTGGAATTTGCAAGTGTTTCTCTTGTAGCTCTAATGCACTATCCATAGCAGAAGTATAAGTGCACAATCAAAATGATAGGCCCTATAGTTTTAATAGAGGTCTTTTACTTTGCTATGGGAACTGGATAGTTGCATCTCCGTAGCATTCTCTTTCTTTCTCTCACTCACAGAGAGAAAACAAGAGAAATGCCAGAATTTATCAGCACACTGCATACAAATACTAGATCACAATCCCAAGAAGGGACAAGTGTGGGAGAGTTGGTAGACTGATTTCCCATAACTTTTCAATTCTAATTTCAAATTGATAATGAAACAGATGCAAAGTTATTTGAGCTTCATTAGGGACGCGATGAAGCTGAGCAACCTGAGAAATGCCAAGTGGACATAAATGATTCATCTTATTGTTGACTCTCAGGGTAAGGACATGTACCTCATCCTGGAAAATAACATGCTGAACCTAATCGACCCCATGGATCGTACTGTTCTTCATTCCCAACCAATTGTGAGCATTCGTGTGTGGGGTGTCGGCCGTGACAATGGGCGGTAAGTGCTCAATTTTAGAGATTTAACAAATTGCTGGATTAGATTATGTCTTCTCAGTTTTTGGCTGCCGCTGTTGGACTAAGCATTAGTGGGAAAAGGTTTTAAACTTAAGTCATAGTGCCTGTGTTGAATTCTGGCTTAGAAAGCTCATTTATAAGGATTTTAAGTATTTCCAATGTCAAACTGTTTTAACATACCTGTAAATGGATGGCTGGATGGTTTTGTTCAGAATGCTGCACCACTAGGATATGTGGTTGGGTGTATTTTAATGTTGTGGGGTTGATCGTTTACTACGGTGCCTCTTGGTTGCCAGGCTTCATACCTTTCTATGACGCTCTGTATATTAGTGTTTAGTGCTTGAAGCTGAAAAATATACATATTTTGTACAATTTTGCTGTTCCATGCCTATAAACTAATCTTAGCTTATAAAAGTGAAACTGTAAGATTTAACCACGTGCAGAAATGATCTTGTTTTCCTGTTTACAGAACCATTCTGAGACTCAGTGGTGTACATTTCTTAATAGAAAAAAATAAAACTACCAGTCCTATTTATGATCAGACTGAGTATATGCATCACTTTGGGCTATTTCTTTTTGTTTTTACTGTGTTCTTGAGATGCAGTTAAGGCACATTTATTGCCATCTCTAGTTGCCCTGAGAAGGTGGTGGTGGGTCTTCTCCTTGAAATACTACAGTCCTTGTAGGGATGGTGCTCCCACAATAGCATTAGGTAGGGAATTCCAGGATTCTGATCCAGCGACGACGATGGAATATATGTCAAAGACAGGTTGGTGTGTGGTGGTTTTCCACAACATTGCTGCTCATATTCTTCTTCATGGTAGAGGTCACAGGGGAGGTAGTGCTGTAAAAGTAACCTTGGTGAGTTGCTGCAGTGCATTCTTTTGACTGTACATATTGCAGCCATAGTGTGCTGGTGGTGGATATTGAGTCCAGTGGCAGGAGCACCAGTCAATCAAACTATTTTGTCCTGAATGGTGTTGAGCTTCTTGAGTGTTCTTGCAGCTGCACCCATCTAGACAAGTGGTGAGTATTCAGTCATACTCCTCACTTGAGTCTTGTGGATGGTGGAGAGGTTTTGAGGGGTCAGATGGTAAGCAATTTGTTGCAAAGTACCCAGCCTCTAACCTGCTCTTATAGCGATGATGTCGATATTGCTGGTCTAGTTTCAGCTTCTGGTCAATGGTAACCCCCAGAATGTTTATGCTGGGGGACCTGGAAATGGTGGTGTCATTGAAGGTTAAGGGGAGATGACTGGGCTTCCTCTTGTTCAAGATGGTCATTATCTGACACTTATGTATTGCAAATGATACCTGCCACTTGCCAACCTAAGTTTGGATATTATCCAGATACTGTTGTAGACTGGCATGGGCTACTTCATTATCAGAGCTGTTGTGAATGGAGCTGTACACTGGAATCGTCAGCATACAGCCCACTCCTCCTGACCCTATGTTGGAGGGAAGGTCTTTGAGGAAGCAACTGAGAATATTTGGGGTGAGGATGTTTTCCTGAGGAACTCCTGCAGTGATGTCCTTGGGCTGTGATGATTAGACTCTGACAACCACAACCATCTTCCTTTGCATCATGTATGACTCCAGCCACTGGCGTGTTTTCCCTTTGACCCCCATTGACCTCAGTTTTTCTGGGATTCCTTGGTGCCATAATCGATTGAATGCTGCCTTGATGTCAAAGGCAGCTACTCTCACCTCTCCCTTGGCACCCAGCTCTTGTATCCATGTCTGGATCAAGGCTGTGATGAGGTCTGGAGCTAGAATCTTGTTTTGAGTTCACGGTTATAAGATAGTTTCCATAAGCAGACGGAATCTCCTATGAACTGAACCTGTGTTCTTGTATATGCTCTGTATGGTTAATGAATCCCTAATTATGCTATATTGTCACTGGAGATCAAGTTTGGATGCCCACCATGTTCTCTTGTCACTCCTGAAGGTCAAAAATATCATGCTGAAAGAAAATATATACAGGCTAAAACTATTTAATAAGATTTATTTCCAGTTTAGTTAATTCCCAGAGCAGATGACACATTAACATAATGCAAAAGCAAAATACTGCGGATGCTGGAAATCTGAAATAAAAACGGAAAATGCTGGAAATACTCAGCAGGTCAGGCAGCATCTGTGGAGAGAGAAACAGAGTTAACATTTCAGGTTGATGACCCTTCACCAGAACTTGAAAAAGTTAGAGATGTAACATGTTTTAAGCAAGTACAGAGGCAGGAAAAGGGGGGGGAGGGGAGGAAAGAACAAAAGGGAAGGTCTGACATAGGGTGAAGGCAGGAGAGATTAAATGACAAAAGGGATGATGGTGCAAGGTGAAAGGAGATGGTAATGGAACATGTAAAGAAACAAAAGATGGGTTCAGAAGAGGTGTAAATGGGAATAGCAGAATCATCAACAGTTGCCGTCCGAAAAAATGGGGGCAGAGTTTATGATCTGAAATTGTTGAGCTCAGTGTTGAGTCCGGAAGGCTGTAAAGTGCCTAATAGAAAGATGAGGTGCTGTATGCTGACGATTCCAGTGTACAGCTCCATTCACAACAGCTTGCGATGAGCTTCATTCGAACAGTGTAGGAGGCCGAGGACAGAGTCATAGGGCTGGATTTTGATAGTGGGGCGGGTTGGGGTCATGTCATCCACTTTTCGTGTTATCCACCCAACTGCAATTGGATGTGGGAGATTGATGCAATTTTCACCTAATTGGGCAATTGAGTTCCAGCATGTGGGAACCCATGAACCAATTAGTGTTTTCAGTCTGAAAGTCGCCTCTGATGATGTCATCATTGCTGCTGCATTGAAGGTCTTCAGAGACTGCCTGGCCTTTGCTGTGAGAGGACCTGCAAAATGAGCAGCAGCCCTCAGTCTGCTCCCAGATATTTTTACACCACCACTACCAGATATGTCTCCTCTCCATCCATACATACATCCATCCATATAGCCATCCATATATGCATCCCCATAGCCAGCCAGCAGCCGGCCGGCCGGCATCAACTATCCATATCCAAATGTGCTCCCGCCAGGTTTCACATTCGTGGTTCAGAACAGGCGTGCTTCACGTAGAAAAAGGGTTAAAATCACAAAGGCCTTTCAAAATGGCATTAGAGGCAATTTAGTGCTTGTTAAGGGCCTTAACAGCCTATCCCGCCTCTTAGAGGCGGGACGGAGTCGGGACCAGCAGACACGATTTAATGAAAATTGCATGGAGGCGGACTTGTGCCCGCCCGCCAGTTTTCACAATTTTAACCCCCCACACGCCTCCAAACCCGCCTCCACGGGTCAATGAAAATCCAGCCCATAGAGTCATAACGGCACAGAAGGAGGCCATTCGGCTCATCGAGCCCCTGCCGGCTCTCTCTAGATCAATCCAGTCAGTCCCACTCTCCCGCTCTATCCCCGTAGCCCTGCAAGTTTATTTCCCTCAAGTGCCTATCCAATCTCCCCTTGAAAACATTGAGTGTCTCCGCTTCCACCACTTCCGTCGGCAGCGAATTCCAGAACATCACCACTCGCTGCGTAAAAAGTTTTCCCTCACATCCCCCCTGTATCTCTTGCCCATAACCTTAAATCTGTGTCCCTTAGTCCTTGTACCATCAACTAGTGGGAACAGCCTTTCCCCGTCTAGCCTATCCAAACCCGTCATAATCTTGTACACTTCTATCAAATCACCCCTCAACCTCCTTTGCTCTAATGAAAACAAATCCAGCTTCTCCAACCTGTCCTTGTAGCTAAGATCCCCCATCTCCGGAACCATTCTGGTAAATCTCCTCTGCACCCTCTCAAGGGCCTTAACATCCTTCCTAAAGTGTGGTGACCAGAACTGGACGCAATACTACAGCTGTGGCCGAACCAGCGCTTTATAAAGGTTCAGCATAACTTCTCTACTTTTGTACTCAATACCTCTATTTATGAAACCCAAGATCCCATATGCTTTGCTAACCACTCTCTCAATATGTCCTGCCACCTTCAGGGACCTATGCACATTAACTCCCAGGTCCCTCTGTCCCTGCACACTCTTTAAAACTGTGCCATTAAGTGTATATTGCCTCTCCCTGTTTCTTCTGCCAAAATGCATCACCTCACACTTCTCTGTATTAAATTCCATCTGCTACTTGTCTGCCCTATCTGCTAGCCTTTCTATGTCCTGTTGCAGTCGATTGTTATCATCATCACTGTTTGCCACACCCCCAAGTTTGGTGTCATCGGCAAATTTAGAAATTCTACTCTGTATTCCAATATCCAGGTCATTTATATATCAAAAAAAGCAGTGGCCCCAGCACTGACCCTTGGGGAACACCACTGTCTACTATCTCCAGTCTGAAAAACAGCCATTTACCACAACTCACTGTTTTCTGTCCTTAAGCCAATTCCTTATCCAAGCTGCCACTGACCCACCTATTCCATGAGCCTCAATTTTGTTAACCAGCCTTCTGTGTGGTACTTTGTCAAATGCCTTCCAATAATCCATGTAGACAACATCCATTGCATTCCCTTCATCAATCCTCCCTGTTACTTCTTCAAAAAATTCAATTAGATTAGTCAAACACGATTTGTTGGCTCTCCTTAATTAGCTTAAACCTCTCCAAGTGCCCGTTAATTTTTTCCTTGATTATTGTTTCTAAAACTTTACCCACCACTGATGTTAAACTGTAGTTACGAGGATTTTCCTTACGCCCTTTCTTGAACAATGGTGTCACATTTGCCACTTTCCAATCATCAGGCACCTCCCCCGCATCTAGGGAAGATTGGACAATTATGGCAAGCCCTTCCGCTATCTCCTCCCCCAATTCCCTTAGCAACCTGGGATGCAAGTCATCTGGACCAGGTGACTTATCCACTCTAAGCATACCCAGCCTTTCTAGTACATCCTGTCTATCAATTTTCACCCCTTCCATTGCTTCTACCTTTTCCACTTCTACCGATATTTTGTCAGCATCCACATCCTTAGTAAACACCGATACAAAGTACTCATTGAGTATTCTAGCCTTGCCCTGCGCCTCTAAGCATATATCACCTTTGTCTCTAATAGGCACCACACCGCCTCTTACTACCCACTTACTGTTTACATGCCGGTAGAAGATTTTTGGGTTCCCTTTTATGTTAACCGCTATTCTACTCTCATATTCTCTCTCTGCCAATCTTATTTTCATCTTCACATCCCCTCTCAACTGATTGTATTTGGTCTGGTTCTCCCTTGAAGAATTCACCTGACATGCATCATACACCCTCTTTTTGTTTCATCATCTTCTCTATCTCCCTCGTCATCCAAGGAGCCCTTGCTTTGGTTCCCTTACCCTTCCCTCTTGTTGGAATGTACCTAACCTGTACTTGGAACATCTCCTCCTTAAAGATTACCCATTGTTCTGTTACAGCTTTTCCTGTCAGTCTTTGGTTCCATTTAACCCTGGCTAGATCCTTTTGCATCCCATTGAAGTTAGCTCTATTCCAGTTTAGAAGTTCCACTCTAAATTGTTCCTTGCTCTCTCCATTGCTAATCTAAATCTTATGATACGATGAACACTCGTACCCAAGTGTTCTCCCACAGACACTTGGTCGACCTGGCCCACCTCATTCCCCAGCACCAGATCCAGCAATGCCTCCTTCTTAGTTGGGCCAAGAACATATTGGTCAAGGAAATTCTCCTGAACACATTTCAGAAATTCCTCCCCCTCCTTTCCCTTTACCCTAGCATTATCCCAATCAATATTTGGGTAATTAAAGTCCCCCAATATCACCACTCTATAGCTCTTGCATACCTCTGCGATTTCCCTGCAGATTTGCTCCTCTACCTCCCTCTCACTATTTGGAGGCCTATAGAATACCCCCAGTAGCGTGACCACACCCTTTTTGCCCCTCAACTATAAGCAAACGGATTCTGTCCTTGTCCCCTCAAGAACATCCTCCCTTTCCAACACTACAAGAGAGGTCAGAGTGGGAGTGAAGCAGCGTAATATTTAACATTAAATTAGAATCAATCCAACAGGGATTAATATACACTTTTAAGAACCTATTTCTAAGAGTTTGATGAGCAACAAGACTTCAAAATGAATCAGTCCTAATTTTGTCTTGGTAGAACTTGCAAATGGAATGCTGTATGTGGATGATGTGAATCTTCGTTGGTTGATGGAGTTTGGATGTTTTGCTAGAATTAAAGACCAGCAGAATCTCCCAGTTCAGGAGCCTCTGAAGCCAGAGCTGGCAATTATCTATGTTTAAGGATGTAATAGTAGGAATTATTGCAAAAAATGCTAATAAGTAGATGTTCATGTCATCTGAGGTCCGAGTACTTATTAATCCCTTGATCATGTACAATTCAATTTGTACGTAAAACAAAATCCTTAACTCATGACTAATTTCAAGATCTAGTAATCTGGTCTAGTCCCGTGGAAAACTTGTCTATCGACCTTCATTTTGAAATTTGGTACGGCAAGACAGCTTCCATTTAAAATCTAGCTATTTTAAAGCTGTACGAAATAAAATAATGATACTTTCCATTAGGCTGAATATAAAAAGTGCAGAGGAGACGTATGAGAATAGATTGTCGGCTAACATAAAAGGGAATCCAAAGGTCTTCGATAGGCATATTAACAGTGAAAGGGTTGTCAGAGGAGTGGTGAGGCCAATTAGGGACCAAAATGGAGATCTATTGGTGGAGGCAGAAGGCGTGGCTGAGGTGCTAAATGTGTACTTTGCATTGGTATTTACCAAGGAAGAGGACTTTGCCACTGCTATGGTAAACAAGGAGGTTACCGGGATACTGGATGAGATAAAAATAAAGAGGAGGTACTAGAAAGGCTGGCAGTACTTAAAGTGGATAAGTCACCCAGTCCAGATGGGATGCATCCTAGGTTGCTGAGGGAAGTAAGGGTAGAAATTGCAGAGGTATTGGCCACAATCCACAAAGTGGATGAGGGCAATGCATTTGATGTTGTGCATATGGACTTTCAAAAGGCATTTAATAAAGTATCACATATTGGCTTGTTCACAAAATTAAAGCCCATGGGATAAAAGAGGTAGTAGCAGCATGGATACAATTGCAGTAACAGCATTGGAGTTGTGGTGAATGGCTATTTTTCGGACTGGAGGGAGGTATACAGTGGAGTTCCCCAAGGTTCAGTACTGGGACCACTGCTGTTTTTGATATACAACTTGGACTTGGGGGTACAGGGCACAATTTTGAAATGTGCAGATGCCACAAAACTTGAAAGTGTAGTGAACAGTGAGGAATATAGTAATAGACTTCAAGAGAACATAGACAGGCTGGTGGAATGGCAGACACATCACAGAAAAATGTGAGGTAGGAAGAATGAGGAGAGACAATACATGCTAAATGGTACAATTTTAAAGGGGGTGCAAGAAGAGAGAGACCTGGGGGTGTTTGTGCACAATCTCTGAAGGTGGCAGGACAGGTTAACAAAGCAGTTAATAACACATATGGGTTCCTGGGCTTTATAAATAGAGGCATAGGGCTCAATTTTCACCGGCCCGTGGAGGCGGGTTTGGAGGCGGGAGTGGTGTGAAAATAGCAGATTCGGGGGTCCCGACCTCAACCAGCCTCCATGCCAGTTTCCCAGGAGGCGGGTACCCAACCTGTGCTGGGACCCGCCTCCCCGAGGCGGGAAGGGGATTAGTGCCAATAAACTGCCAGTTAACAGGCAGTTTTTTGCCTAATCCCTATTTTTTAGCTCTTAAGTGTGGGCTTCCCGACAGGTCCGAACCACGCCGATTTAGCGAGGCGGACCGTCGGTTTGGAGGGGTGGGTGCATGAGTGCAGAGGTAAGTGTGTTTGGTGTGTGTAAAGTGTCTTAAGAACTTTTACTTACCTTAACTTTGTCCTGCAGGCTAGCCTCCTTAAGGTGTCGGGAGTCCCTCACATCCACGGCACAGAAAGCAGAATGGCTGCGGAGCTGTCAAAAGCTGCAGTCTCTGCTTTCTGTGCTGGATTGATTTCTAACTGAGTCTAAGTACAGGGACTCAAGTTAGAAATCATATTGTCAGTGTTTGACAGCTTCACAGAGCTGTCAAACGCTGAAATTTCATCTGTCAAAAGCTCTTGACAGATGAAATTTCAATGGCTGACGTCACCTGTATCCAAGGGACCCTTGATTGGCCTGCTAACCCGCTGGGCGGGCTTAACAAGGTCAATCAAGGGAAAATACAGTGGGTTGGCCACAAGTCGATGGAGGCGGGACTACAACCCAAAAAGTGTGAGTCCCGCCTCCATCACGTCCCCATTGACAAAATCCAGCCCATAGTGTACAAAAGCCAGGAGATTATACTAAACCTATACAAAACACTAGTTTGGCCCCAGCTGGAGTATTGTGTCCAATTCTAGGCACCACACTTTAGGAAGGAAGTGAAGGCTTTGGAGAGGGTACAGACGAGATTTACTAGAATAGTTCCATTGATGCGGGATTACAGTTACTTGGATAGACTGGAGAAGCTGGGGTTGTTCTCCTTGGAGCAGAGAAGGCTAAGAGGAGATTTGATAGAGGTGTTTAAAATCATGAAGGATTTAGATAGAGTAAATAAAGAGAAACTGTTTCCAATGGCTGAAGTGTTGATAACCAAAGGGCACAGATTTAAGTTGATTGGCAAAAGAACCAGTGGCGACATGAGGAAAAACTTTTTTACAGAATAAGTGGTTAGGATTTGGAATGCACTGCCTGATAGGGTGGTGGATACAGATTCAATAGTAGCCGTCAAAAGGGAATTGGATAAATACTTGAAGGAGAAAAAATTGCAGGGATATGGGGAAAAAGCGGGGGAGTGGGACTAACTAAATTGCTCTTCGAAAGAGCCAGCGCAGACTCAATGGGCTGAATGGCCTCCTTCTGTGCTGTACTATTCTATGATTCTTTGATCATTTTGACAATCACTCTCACTAGATTTGATCTCAACAACAACTTGCATTTATATAGCGCCTTTAAAGAAGTAAAACGTCTCAAAGCGCTTCACAGGAACGTTATCAAACAAAATACGATACCGAGCCACATGAGATATTAGGCTGTGCCCAAAAGCTTGGTCAAAAAGGTAGGTTTTAAGGAGCATCTTAACTGAGAAGAGAGAGTTAGAGAGGTGGAGAGGCTTAGGGAGGGAATTCCAGAGCCTAGGGCTCAGGCAGCTGAAGGCACAGCCGCCACTGGTGGAGCGATAAGTATCGGGAATGTGTAAGAGCCCAGAATTGGAGGAGCTCCGAGATCCCGGAGGGATGTAGGGCTGGAGGAGGTTACAGGGATAGGAAGGAATGAGGCCATGTTGGGATTTGAAAACAATGATAAGAATTTTAAATTCGAGGCGTTACCGGACTGAGAGCCAATGTAGGTCAGCGAGTACAGGGGTGATCGGAGAACGGGACTTGGTGCAGGTTAAGATACGGGCAGCAGAGTTTTGGATGAGTTCAAGTTTATGGAGGGTGGAAGATGGGAGGCCTGCCAGGAGAGCATTCGAATAGTCAAGCCTAGAGGTAATAAAGGGATGGATGAGGGTTTCAGCAGCAGATGAACTGAGGCAGAGGTAGAGACAGGCGATGTTATGGAGGTGGAAGTAGGCGGGTCTGGGTGATGGAGCAGATATGTGGTTGGAAGCTCATTTTAGGTTCAAATGGGATGCCAAGGTTGCGAACAGTCTGGTCGGCCTTAGACATTGGCTAAGGAACAGCGTTGTGTCGGGGACTGAAGACAGTGGCTTTGGTATTCCCAATATTTAGTTGGAGGAAATTTCTGCTCATCCAGGACTGGATGTCAGACAAGCAGTGTGACCAATCAAGAGACAGTGGAGAGGTCGACAGAGGTGGTGGTGAGGTAGAGCTGGGTGTTGTCAGTGTACACGTGGAACCTGGCATTGAGGGGCATGTAGATGAGAAATAGGAGAGGACCAAGGAGAGATGCTTGTGGGACTCCAGAGGTAACAGTTAGTCCATTGAAGGAGAGTTGCATTTAAAACAAGACTTGCATGGCACACCAAAGTGTAAATAGGTCAGTGTATGGAACTGAAAAGTTTTCTTTTTTCCTCTGAAGTTTCTGAAAGCCAAATTGCCTTATTCTACTTATGTTTGCATTCTAGGGAGCGAATGTCAATTTAATATGACATGTTGAAGTGTAACATACAAAGAGTGCGTATCTGGCCCATGAGTGCATTAAAACGAACAGCAAAAAGCTTTTATCGGTTCTCATCCTGTGGCATCATGATGTAATTTTTTTTCACAGTATATTAAACAAGGTTATAGTTTATCCGGACAGCTGGTTTATCAAGTCTACAGATCATAACTTTGTCTTGCTGACAAATCTGTCATTGGACATCAAGCTTACCCTTAGGTTGTTAGTGATGCCTGAAAGAACTCACCACTCCAGTATCCCTGAGTTTTGAAACAGACCCAAATACCTCTCCAATATTAAGGGATATTTGCAGCTGTTGAAAATTGATTTGGGCTCTACTGATGCCAGGAATATGAAAATTATGCAAAGCAAAAATTTACGTGTTCAAACTGGTTTGTTGTGATACAGTGGGCAGCGCCTGCTAATGGCTATAGAATGAAGAGCATAGTAACAGTCACTCTCCTAATTTGTAATTGCTTTTTAAGTTAAGCTCATCATAAATTTATAAATTTGCAGCTCTATATTTGGAAGAGACAAAAGCTTGTATAAAGGTCTGATGTGTACACCAGAATTTACAGTGGATTTTCCCATGACTGCCAGTGCTCTTGAGGCAGAGAACTTTACCATCATGCGGCCGTGCTACCAACACACGGATACTGCTGCATTGGGGATTCGTGGAAGAGCAACTCTGGGATTGAGAGCTGCCAGATATAAACAAAGGTTCTTGAGAGTTGAACTTTTTCAGAGAGAAAAGGTTGGATAGAGGCATGATTCAGGTATTTAAAATGGTTAGAAGAAGCAATGATGTAGATGCAAGCAGGTTATTATTGAACTTGAACTGAGTGCAAAACAAGGACACGAGTATAAAATTAGCGAACCTAAAACAAGACTTGGAGGTAAATTCACGCCACCCAACAGAAGAGTGGATAAATGAATCCCAGCTAAAACAATTAATGCGATATTGAATTATGCAGCTTTTTTTTTAATAAGGTGTCAGATATTTGATTAGGTTTGAAGGATCTAAAAGTGTGGATAGAAATGATGAAATAGTCTCAAGAACATGATGTCTAAGGATAATGCAGATGTAAGGTTAGATACTTAGAAATTATGCTTCATTTACCTTTTCAGAGACAAAGATAAACTTTGCAGGACCTTTCCTCAGACAAATGAATGGGTTGGATAGAGTCCACGGTAGAGCAGTTTGTGTACGGTCAGTACACGGCTGAACAACCTCATTTTGCAGACATTCTTATGTTCTTGTGTCACGCTGACTGACCACTAACAAAGTTTCTCAGAGCTGTGGGCGGTGGATTCCGATTGTGATGAGTGTGTCATTTCTTCACTGCTGTTCCACCACTGTCGCGGTGACATTTAGCACAATGAGCTGGAGCAGTACCAGTCTCTGGAGGCCCCAAACCTTTTGTGTGTTCATATGGTGTTGGCCACTTTCCAGTCGGTACTCTATTGAAGTCATTGGGAATCAGGGGGAAAACTCTCCACTGACTGGAGTCATACCTAGCACAAAGGAAGATGGTTGTGGTTGTTGGAGGCCAATCATCTCAGCCCCAGGACATCGCTGCAGGAGTTCCTCAGGGCAGTGTCCTAGGCCCAAACATCTTCAGCTGCTTCATCAATGACCGTCCCTCCATCATATGGTCAGAAGTAGGGATGTTCGCTGATGATTGCACAGTGTTCGGTTCCATTCGCAACTCCTCAGATAATGAAGCAGTCCATGCCCCCATGCAGCAAGACCTAAACAACATTCAGGTTTGGGCTGATAAGTGGCAAGTAACACAAGTGCCAGGCAATGACCATCTCTAACAAGAGAGTCTAGCCACCTCTATTTAACATTCAGTGGGATTACCATCGCCGAATCCCCCACCATCAACATCCTGGGGGGTCACCATTGACCAGAAACCTAACTGGACCAGCCACATAAACACTGACTACAAGAGCAGGTCAGAGGCTGGGTATTCTGTGGTGAGTGACTCACCTCTTGACTCCCCAAAGCCTTTCCACCATCTACAAAGACACAAGTCAGGAGTGTGATGGAATACTCTCCACTTGCCTGGATGAGTGCAGCTCCAACAACACTCAAGAAGCTCAACACCATCCAGGACAAAGCAGTCCGCTTGATTGGCGCCCCATCCACCACCTTAAACATTCACTTGCTCCACCACCGGCGTACCGTGGCTGCGGTGTGTACCATCTACAAAATGCACTGCAGCAACTCGCCAAGGCTTCTACAGCAGCACCTCCCAAACCCGTGACCTCTAACACCTAGAAAGACGAGGGCAGCAGGTGCACGGGAACACTACCACCTGCAAGTTCCCCTCCAAGTCACACAACATCCTGACATTGCTGTGTCAATATCCTGGAACTCTCTCCCTGACAGCAGCATTTCAAGAAGGTGGCTCACCATCACCTTCTCAAGGGCAATTAGGGATGGGCAATAAATGCTGGCCTTGCCAGCGATGCCCACATCCTGTGAATGAATAAAAAAAACTCTATTCCAAATGTCATGCCCTTTATCTACTGTCCTGTTATGTGCCATATAGGAACAATCAATCCTGCTTACAGCCAGATCACCAACACAGATGCAAGAGTGTTATCACAAACAAGGGTAGTTACTGCTAATGCAGTATTATCTTGCATGCAATTCAAATGTTACCTATTGTATACTTTACATATTAGTTAATCTCCTGTGGCATTGCACAGGGAACATCAAGACTCAGTGTAGTCTGCAGGTGAAGCGGGTTTAGGTAATGAGGGATAATTGTACTTAGGTAAACAGATGGAATTCAGTCCTCATTTTATAGCCATACATTGTCTTTTTATATAAATATATATAAAACTTCGATTTGACATTATTTATAGTAAATAACAAAGCTTGGGATCATTTGGGAAGCAGAGTTAGTTGAAGCATAGAGGTTTATCTGCAGTACAGGCTGAGGAGTTGGTAGGTGCAGAACTGAAGCATTATAGCACCACTCCTGGTGGGAGGATGTAATTATAGTATGACAAGTTTACATGGGCAGCTTCATTATAAATGTGGACATAGGAATTTAAAATGGGATAAAGTTGATACAAAATTATGACAAAACATGACACAGAAGATAAGATTTTGTAGACAGGAAAGGCTTCTTCGGCAGCACCGCCCAAACCCACGACCTCTACCACCTAGAAGGACAAGGGCAGCAGGCGCATGGGAACACCACCACCTCCAAGTCGCACACCATCCTGACTTAGAAATATATCGCCGTTCCTTCATCATCGCTGGGTCAAAATCCTGGAACTCCCTCCCTAACAGCACTGTGGGAGTACCTTCACCACACAGACTGCAGCAGTTCAAGAAGGCAGCCCACCACCACCTTCTCGAGGGCAATTAGGGATGGGCAATAAATGCTGGCCTTGCCAGCGACGCCCCTATCCCATGAATGAATTTAAAAAAAAATAAGATTTTTAATATATTGTAGATAAATAATGTTACGAATGGCCAGAGTACTTTTGTACTATCTGTGTGGAGTTGGGTTTTCAAGTGAATTCTTTTGCTTTGCAGGTTATTCACATGGTTACTAGTCAGTCCCCCATGTCATCTAAGTTCATTCAACCTTTCTGCAAAGTGGTTATTGCCTCAATAATTCATGAGCTAAATGTACAGTGGGATGTGGTACTGAGCTGTAAAGACTATTTTTAAACCGATTTAAAAAAAAAAACTTCATTTGAATACTTGTATAGAGGAAAATACTAAAGAGCATTTCTCATTATGGCCTATCTGACATCAAGTCATAGATCAACCAGAATTTTCTCCAGTTGAACACTGAACAAACCCAAACCATCTCATTTGACTCCTGCAAAAACTGCGTAACTTGCACCTGATTCTATTCCTTTCCTCCCTCGGCTGCTCACTCAGTTTCAACCAGGTTTGGTGTCCTGTTTGACCTGGAACTAAGTTTGAAACACTTTCAATCAATATATTTACAACTAATACAACATTGTCCACTTTCGCCCTGACCTCACCCCACTCCCACTGAAATCCTTAGTTACGCTTTTACTTATTCAAGACTCAGCTTCTTGAATGCCCTCCTCACCAGATTGCAGAGCTTTTCCTCACAAAAACTGCAACTTGTCCAAAACTCTGACACCTGCATCTGGTCCCATATTAATTCCCACTCACCCATCACCCTTGTCTATACCTCTACTTGCTCCCTGTGTCCTATTGCACCGAATTGAAAATGCTTATCCTCACTTGCAAATTCCTCCACGGTCTTGTCCTACCCTACCTCTGCCAGCCTGTGCCCTACAATTTTTCAACTTGGCTCTCCTGTGCATTTCTCCCACCCTGCTCCTCACTTGGTGGCAGAGCTTTCAGCTATCCACTTCCTCTGAAACTCGCACTCTAAACCTCTTCACCTTAATACTTCGCTCCCTATTTTTAAAAGTCTCCTTTTAAAAAAAAAAAACCTTTTCAACTGTTCTTTTATAGAATCATGTATAGAATCATGCAGCACTGAAGGAGGTTATCCGGCCTGTCATGACTGTACCAGCTCTCTGAAAGAGCTACCAATTAGTCTCACTCCCCTGCTCTTTCCCCATAGCCCTGCGAATGTTTCCTTTTTAACTATATATCTCTTTTGAAAGCTACTATTGAACCTGCTTCCACCACCCTTTCAGGTAGTGTATTCCAGATTATCATAACTTGCTGAGTAAAAAGATTTCTCCTCATCTCTCCCTGGCTTTTTTCCTCAATTATTTTAAATCTGACCCTCTTGCCAGTTCAACATTTCTAATTCTTCTACCGCTCGATCCATTCTCGCCAATGTGAAGGGCTTTGTTATGTTAAAAGTGATTGTTTGACATTTTGTTTCTTTTCTCTTTTGTAACGAATCGTTTTTATTAAAGTTTGTAATTTCAAATAGAGACTCTGAAATCGTGAACCAAATGTAAATTAAGATCTTTATTTGTAGCTTCACTTGTAAGAGAAGCTACAAATAATACATGACTCCAGCATGTTTCAGTTTTGTCATTCTTCTCGCTGTTCAAGTAATGATCGCTGTCCTCTTATTTCAAATTCCTTTGGTATTTTACCTTTTGAGCTTTCAGCCTCATGTCTCCTCCAGCTGCAACAGCATAAGAAGACATGTATTGCTTAGTCATCAGAAAGCATTTCTGCTGAAGGTGAAAAGAAGTCATCAGTCTCTTTGTTCTTGCTGTTTAGTTCTGCCGACAACTGACAAAATACCTTTGCGTGTCAGCCAGTTTTTACAACCCCTTTTAGGTTAAAAGAAAGCTGCTTCACGATGTGGTTAACTAGCTTATACCCTCAGGCCTCATTTGACAGGGCTTTTTCATCTAGTTATTTTTTAATGATTTTCCAGTGTGATCCTACATTATAGATTAAAACCCTGCGCAGAAGTATTCGAAAAAGTGCGGACAGCTCAAATTGTGTCTCGCAATAATGTAACATTTTTTTACCGTAATCTTACGTGCAATGCGTATTTTGCTTTTTTGGAAAGCTGTAAATTATTGTTACTGGTTGGTGTTAATAATGTACATGCTGATTCTATCCTTTGTAATGGGACCAAATATTGACCTAGAATGAGCTTGTCCTTAAGTGCCAGTGTCTTGCAGCAGAAAGGAACAATAATATTTTTATTTTAACCCTACCTTTTAGAACATCGAACATAGAACAGTACAGCACAGTACAGGCCCTTCGGCCCTCGATGTTGTGCCGAGCATTGTCCGAGACCAAGATCAAGCTATCACACTCCCTATCACTCTGGTGTGCTCCATGTGCTTATCCAATAACCGCTTGAAAGTTCCTAAAGTGTCCGACTCCACTATCACAGCAGGCAGTCCATTCCACACCCCAACCACTATCTGAGTAAAGAATCTACCTCGGACATCCCTTCTATATCTCCCCCATGCACCTTATAGTTATGCCCCCTTGTAACAGCTGCCTCTACCCGAGGAAATAGTCTCTGAACATCCACTCTATCTATCCCCCTCATCATCTTATAAACCTCTATTAAGTCGCCTCTCATCCTCCTCCGCTCTAAAGAGAAAAGCCCCAACTCCCTCAATCTTTCCTCATAAGACCTCCCCCCCAAACCAGGCAGCATCCTGGTAAATCTCCTTTGCACTCTTTCCAATGCTTCTACGTCCTTCCTACAGTGAGGTGACCAG
This sequence comes from Squalus acanthias, assembly GCA_030390025.1. Classification (NCBI taxonomy): domain Eukaryota; kingdom Metazoa; phylum Chordata; class Chondrichthyes; order Squaliformes; family Squalidae; genus Squalus; species Squalus acanthias. The sequence continues at coordinate 94,873,482 of CM059426.1, forward strand.
AACTGCACACAATATTCCAAATGTGGTCTCACCAAGGTCCTGTACAGTTGCAGCATAACCTCACGGTTCTTAAACTCAAACCCTCTGTTAATAAACGCCAACACACCATAGGCCTTCTTTACTGCTCTATCCACTTGAGTGGCAACCTTCAGAGATCTGTGGATATGAACCCCCAGATCCCTCTGCTCCTCCACGTTCCTCAGAACCCTGCCGTTGACCCTGTAATCCTTATTCAAATTTGCCCTACCAAAATGAATCACCTCGCACTTATCAGGGTTGAATTCCATCTGCCATTTTTCAGCCCAGCTCTGCATCCTATCAATGTCTCTTTGCAGCCTACAACAGCCCTCCACCTCATCCACTGCTCCACCAATCTTGGTGTCATCAGCAAATTTACTGATCCACCCTTCAGTCCCCTCCTCCAAGTCATTGATAAAAATCACAAACAGCAGAGGACCCAGCACCGACCCCTGTGGCACACCGCTGGTAACTGGTCTCCAGTCCGAAAATGTTCCATCCACCACCACCCTCTGCCTTCTATGAGATAGCCAGTTACTTATCCAATCGGCCAAATTTCCCTCTATCCCACAACTCCTTACTTTCTTCATGAGCCGACCATGGGGAACCTTATCAAACGCCTTACTAAAATCCATGTATACGACATCAACTACTCTACCTTCATCTACACACTTAGTTACCTCCTCAAAGAATTCAATCAAATTTGTTAGGCAAGACTTACCCTTCACAAATCCGTGTTGACTATCCCTGATTAAGTTGCCCCTTTCCAAATGGTCATAAATCCTATCCCTCAGGACCTTTTCCATTATCTTACCAACCACCGAAGTAAGACTAACCGGCCTATAATTACCAGGGTCATTCCTATTTCCTTTCTTGAAGAGAGGAACAACATTCGCCACTCTCCAGTCCTCTGGCACCATTCCCGTGGACAGTGAGGACCCAAAGATCAAAGCCAGAGGCTCTGCAATCTCCTCCCTTGCCTCCCAAAGAATCCTAGCATATATCCCATCTGGCCCAGGGGACTTATCGACCCTCAGGTTCTTCAAAATTGCTAAAACATCTTCCCTCAGAACATCTACCACCTCCAGCCTATCCACCTTTATCACACTCTCATCCTCAAAAACATGGCCCCTCTCCTCGGTGAACACTGACGAAAAGTATTCATTCATCACCTCTCCTATCTCTTCTGACTCCATGCACAAGTTCCCACTACTGTCCTTGACCGGCCCTACCCTCACCCTGGTCATTCTTTTATTTCTCACATAAGAGTAAAAGGCCTTGGGGTTTTTCTTGATCCGACCCGCCAAGGACTTCTCATGCCCCCTCCTAGCTCTCCTAAGCTCTTTTTTTAGCTCATTCCTTGCTACCTTGTACCCCTCAATCGACCCAACTGAACCTTGTTTTCTCATCCTTACATACGCTTCCTTTTTCCTCTTGCCTAGACATTCAACCTCTTTTGTGAACCATGGTTCTCTCACTCGGCCATTTCCTCCCTGCCTGACAGGGACATACCTATCAAGGACACGCAGTAATTGCTCCATGAAAAAGCTCCACTTTTCGTTTGTGCCTTTCCCTGATAGTTTCTGTTCCCATCTTATACTCCCTAATTCTTGCCTAATCGCATCATAATTACCCCTCCCCCAATTATAAACCCTGCCCTGCCGTATGGCCCTATCCCTCTCCATTGCAATAGTGAAAGTTACCGAATTGTGGTCACTATCTCCAAAGTGCTCTCCCACATACAAATCAAACACTTGGCCCGGTTCATTACCCGGTTCATTTTGTACTATTAACTTTTTTTTCTCTGAATTCCCCCTCGCTGTCACTTGGCCTCCTGATTCCTAATCAAAAGTAAGGGATTATCCAAACTGCTTCAAAGGTAAAATATATAGAGAGTAGGATCCAAGGTACTTTATTTTAATTGAGAGCCTCACCTTTTTCTAGACTCATTTTGAGGTGTAGCACAGCGATAAACAAAGGCTGGTTTAGAGTTGCTGCAATCCTGTTCTGACGTACACTGGAACATGTTACTCACCCACCAGTGCCAACACTACGAATGTGTCTGGTATCCAGGGTAAAAGCAATGGGCAGTGAGGTGGAAAAATGTAAAAGTACAGCTGCTACCTTCTCTTAAAAAATTGAAGATGAATATATTACAACAGAAACAATTACATTCTTAATGGAGGCATTTTGAATGTAAGCTCATAATTGTATTTAGCCCTTTAATTACATGGGCTGTTGTCGATCATTTTTTGCCTAGGCCCATCAAAAGACACGTTTTTGTGTTAATTGGTTTGACAGTAGTTGCACTCTAAAAGGAATGGACATAAACCACTAGAATGTATAGTTTAAAAAAAATCAGAATATTTTGGATGTCTACTGTATAATTAGGGAATAGTCATCTGTACCAAATTATAGTGATTTTTCTAATCTGTGAATCCAATTTTGAAGAAATTAAAGGTTTAGAATTGCGTGTTCAGCTGTCCTGGTCAAGGGAATGTGTAGTTCTGGCTCAAGGGTTCAGGTAAATATTACATAGCAAGATTTCTGATTTTACTCTTCTATTTAGAAGCCAAAGGTTTGTTAACTAGGAATTATTTAATTTATATATATGAGAGAATATGAGTGTGGTGTCAGTGTTTGCTGCTTTTATTGTGGCAACATTACCGCAATTTTGTTACTTGAGGTGTGGTTGGCAGTGAATGTTGGAACTTTTTATTTGTGCTTTGCAAGTTGTGACTCAACGGCTCATACTCGTACCTGATTAGATTGTTTAATTTTTTTCTTCGCTCCTCTGTTGAAGGAGCTCCACGGGCACCGGGCGCCCTTTACTTGAAGGAGCTCCACGGGCACCGGGCGCCCTTTACTACCTGATCTAAGTGGCAGGCTATCCAACTAGGGGAGCATCACAGCCGAGCTCAAATATGGCCCCACCCAACATCTCAGCACATCTACTTCAGTCGGGACCACTAGATCAGTAGTGGGAACCTTGGAAGCTGTTTTCCCCCCTCCCTAATTCAGGAGTGCTGAGGCTCAATTGCAATGTTCCTACCACCACCTATTCCTGAAATCAGCAATCTGAGCACAGTTCAGATATGGAATTGGGACCTTCTTGGTCTGTATGGCTCAGCTATTTGCTGCCTTATCTAACTGATGCGGAGATGCCGGTGTTGGACTGGGGTGGACAAAATTGAGAGGTCGCACAACACCAGGTTATAGTCCAACAGTTTTATTTGAAATCACAAGCTTTCGGAGCTATCGATTTGCTCCTTCCTCAGGTGAAGTAAATTAGATACAGAATCTCCAAAGCATATATAGATGGAAAACAAAGAATGTGTACTTTACAATTGCAGACCAATAAATTAAATCATCCTGACTATCTGCCGAGGTGTGATGACGTTAATTAAGTCAGCCAGGAAGGTACCACATCAAAGACATAGCAAGATACAACTGAGACAATGAGGTGTAGTCGCAGGGGTTCTAACGTGTCAAAAGCTGCCGTCTGTATGTAAAACGAAAAGCTTTAACATTTTTTTACTTTTTTACTGGGAAAATTTTTACTTTTTTTACTGGGAATCACATCTGTGAACAAGCTAACGACGACTCGAGCCAAGTTCCGCACTCATGAAGACGGTCTCAATCGGGATCTTGGGTTTATGTCACGATACATGACGTGATCCGGACTCGAGTCGTCGTTAGCTTGTTCACAGATGTGATTCCCAGTAAAAAAAGTAAAAATTTTCCCAGTAAAAAAGTAAAAAAATGTTAAAGCTTTTCGTTTTACATACAGACGGCAGCTTTTGACACGTTAGAACCCCTGCGACTACACCTCATTGTCTCAGTTGTATCTTGCTATGTCTTTGATGTGGTACCTTCCTGGCTGACTTAATTAACGTCATCACACCTCGGCAGATAGTCAGGATGATTTAATTTATTGGTCTGCAATTGTAAAGTACACATTCTTTGTTTTCCATCTATATATGCTTTGGAGATTCTGTATCTAATTTACTTCACCTGAGGAAGGAGCAAATCGATAGCTCCGAAAGCTTGTGATTTCAAATAAAACTGTTGGACTATAACCTGGTGTTGTGCGACCTCTCAATTTTATCTAACTGAGCCATTGGAGAGCCATATCCCATTTATGTTGCAGAACCATTTCCGTTGGAAGTTTTATACTGAGGGTGGATTCATCAGTGGATAACTACACGTGAGATTCACACGTCCACAGTTTCTCTGATATTGCAAAGGTGACTAAGTACATGCATTGATGGCCTATGCAAGTGGGTTGAAAGATTATGCCCTCCAATGGCCAGACCCAAAATGGTAGGTGCAACCTACGTGCTATTTATATCCCAGCCTTTTTTTCCTTATCTTTTTTAAGCTAAAAATCTTTAATTTACCTTCTTCTGCTTCCACCTTCTATTTTAGAGACAGGAACAACTTTAGGGCAGAAACTATTGATAATTCATTGACAAAGAAACAGCTCCAATGAAATTTTTCCCCAAGCTAGTCAAATGGTAAAGAAGTAAAAGCTGACGAAGTTGAGCCATAGATGGGACCTTTCATGTCGATCGTCAGAGGCTGCTGACAGACCAGCAGTTCCCAAAAGGGAATATTCAGACGAGTAAGCTCACCTGCACTGTGTTGAGGATTAAGCGTTCCTTTAATAACAGTATCGAGCAGGGTTGCCATCAGATTTTGAAAAAGAGCAGCAGTGAGCGCTGCTGTCTGCATGAGAACCTTTTTTCCCAGTTGGACTATAGAGATAATGGGCTGGATTTTACCAACCTCGGCAGGTCTGTGGCGGGCGACGTCGGTGGCGGATCCCGGCCTCGCTGCTGGCTCCAGACCGCTGTCCAAAATGATTGTCCCCTGATTGGGCTTGTTAAGCCCGCCCAGCACGTTTCCCAGCTAATTGAAGGAAGCGGGTCTGATGACGTCATTCGATGACGCGTCATCAGCCGGTTTCCTTAAAGGGACCATGCACAAATTAATTTTGACATTTGTGCTGTCAGTGTTCTGCAGCATTGAGGTGCTGCAAACACTGACAAGTACTGCACAAAGGTGCAGGGCTGCACCCAGGCTCTCCCATGACTCCCTCCATATGCTTATGGAGTGAGTCACAGCATAGAGGGAGGTTCTCTTCCCTTTCCATGGGCGTAGGAGACCTCCCCAGGAGATCAACGCAGCCTGGTTGCACATTGCACAGGACGGCATAAGCAGGGATGTCGTCAGGAGGACCCGGCTGCAGTGGCGCAAACCTTTCAACGATCTCAGTAGATCACAAAACATTACTGCAAATTCACACCCAACCTCATCCTGCTGTGCCACACATCACATCCCCATCACTCTGCCTTCCCTACCCTACTCCTGCACATCCTTACTCACACCAACTTACCTTGCACCTCCACCAATCCCTTTCTATCTACATTATCACTTCCCCATCTCACTAGCCACCCCTCACACTCACCCTCATCCTAGTCCAATCATACCAACTAACAACACACAAGGGTAGCCACTTGTGTGATTTAACCAATATTCATGTGAAGTTTCTGTTAATGTGCTGTCAAACATTGAAATCTTTATTTTCAACACTTTGCGTTCTTGGACAGATTTGTGTGAACCTTTGGAAGTGATTTGTGAGACATAACGGTACCCCCGCAATGGTGATGAGTGTGAAACGAATGGCTTGGGCAATTTAGGGATGCTTTATGGTGTTGGTGTGGTGCCAACCTGGCGCATCATGTAGCAGCCAGGGTGTACAGCATCAAGTGAAGTAAATGTGGCCATGGTGAGGCCATCCCTGGCGTCCCGGGCAGCAATGTGGTCGGGTGCTAATGTCCTGTGTGGCATCAGTTGATTGCGGAGAAGGTTGGTGGTGTTGTTGGTGCTGCTGGTATTGGGGCTGATCGTGGTGGGATTCTGAAGACCAAGGTGAGACAGTATAAACTGTACCCATTCTGATGTAATAGATGGCAGGTGAACTTGAGATGACAGAAGCGATCTGCCAGTGAGGTGTGACACTGGATAGAGAGTTTGCTCCAAACACTTGCAACCTGCATAAAGCTCAATCTGTCTTCCAAATGCAGTAAGCAACAGCTTCTGTGAGATGGGAGCTTTTATAGCCCGTTTCAAGCTGTCAAGTAATGAGATGATTCCATGGCCATTCAACTCCCACCCTTCTTACCTGACATGATCCCCGAGCAGCGTAGACCCCGTGGGCGACCTGGTAAACTCTGAAGGTGAGCTGAAAATAGATCTTAATACTCTGTTAACAAGGTCATAATGACCTGAATTGCCTGCCCCGTCGCTGCGTGTCAGACCTGACATTTGGGAAAGGCGCATGGCGGCGGGTTGACAGCAGATCCCGACCCGCTGTTCAAAAAAAAACATTTCCCCACCTGACCCGCCACCGATTGCGCCCGCTGACCCCCCCGCAAAATACCCCCCAGTATATAATAAGCAGGATTGCTATTTTAACGGTCACTGTGAATAAGTCAAATTCCATTTTTATTACACAGGATTTGTCAACTTTTATGACTGTTTCAGGAATTACATTCTGCGAATCTGTCCATGTATAATTAAGCCCAGTAATTTACTGAATATTTTATTACATGGGAATATGGGATTTCTACCTGTGTTTTGATGTTATATTCCATGATTCTGTCCATTTTTTGGTGAAATCCTCAAATCAGTGGCTTTGGATGTAAGTATATTGTGCTCCCATTGATTTATTTTAGGAGAAGTAATCCAGGAAGTTAATATTTGATTCACCTGTGGACTGCTCCAAGAGTGTAATCTAACTTTCCCCCCTGTATATTGTATTACCCCTGAGTGATGTAGTGAAGTCAGAGCCTGAAACACCTGTGAGTGGCACAGTGGAGCCCAGAGCCTGACACTTCAAGGTGGAAGCACAGGGCTAAGAGAGGGCCATGAACCCACAACTCAAATCACCAAATGCAAAATAAACACAATTAAAAATGTAATTCACTTGTTAAAATTTAATTCATTAATACTTTGTGACTTACCTTATTGAAAGAAATGCAAATTATCTGCTGTCATTTTTTCAGTTTCTTGCCGTAACAGATCCACTTTGCTGGCAGATATCCAGTAACTGAAAGATTTTAAGACTCAGTGAGTTGATTTAATCCCTTTATTTTCTTTAAGGTCAAAGGTGATCTACAACTTTCTCACAGGTTTAAGGAAATCTTTTGTGAGAATTTCAGATCACTTTTGCAAGGTCTGGCCTGTATTGCTTTGGGCAGGTCTCTTGACTGCATTGCTTCAGACAAGGTGATGGCGCAGTACAGTTAGGAGGTATAGTAGCAAAAGTGCAGATTGTAAACCGATATGGAGGTGGGGGAAGTGTCCTTGAGAGATTGGGAGATCATGCTTAGTAAATTGGCCCATTGGAAGAGCCGACTCAATGCACAATTGATCTAACTCTAATTAAAATTCTAACTCAGAATTGAGTTGCATTTAAAGTGTATCGGATCCCCTGTGATCCTGATTTATAGTACATGAAACCCAATAACCATTAGATGACAGATGCAGTTGAATGTGGTTAAGTATAAAACGATTAGTATGGGAACAAGGAACTCTCTGGACAGTGGTAGAGCATGCTGATGAGGAAAAAGATCTGGGGCCAATGGTGGATAAATCTATGAAAGCATCAGTACAGTGCATAGCTGTGGTAAGAAAGGTAAAGAAGACATTGGGTTACATTAGCAGAGGGACGAAGTATTACTAATCAAAAGAGGTTGTATTAGCTAAAATGGAAGGCATTGGTGAGATTCTATTTGAAGTACTGTGTGAAATATTGGTCACCTAATCATAGGAAAGATATTATTGCCCTAGAGAGGTGAGTAATGAAGGTAAATCCGGGTCTGAAGAATTTTAATTATGATGAGAAGTTGAGGAAGTTCACCTTGTTTTCTTTGGAAAGGAGAAGATCTAATTGAAGTTTTCAAGATAATTAAAAGTTTTCAAGTTAAAAGGATTAATAACATTGATTCCAGGCACATTATTCTTCCTGGTAAAGAGTTCAAATGTCAATGCAAGTTTTAAAAAAAAAAAGTAGAAAGTATGTAGTGAAAGTAAGACTTGCATTTATATAGCCTCAGGACCTCCCAAAATGCTTTACAGCCAATGAAGTACTTTTGAAGTGTAGTCACTGTTGTAATGTAGGAAATGTGGCAGCCAATTTGTGCACAGCAATCGCTCACAAACAGCAATGAAATAAATGAGCAGATCATCTGTTTTAGGTTGAGGGATAAATGTTGCCCAGGACACCAGGAGATCCCCTACTTTTCTTCGAATAATGCCGTGGGATCTTTTACGTCTACCTGTGAGGGTAGACGGGCCTCGGTTTAACATCTCATCCGAAAGACTGCACCTCCAACCCAGATTTATCTTCATTGCTCACCTCTTTTGATTAGCAGAGGGACAAAGTTCTGCTAATGTAACCCAATGCCTCCTTTACCTTTTCTTACCACAGCACTCCCTCAGTAATGCACAGAAGTGCCAGCCCAGATTATGTGCTCAAGTTTCTGGAGTGGGGCTTGAATCCACAACCTTCTGACTCAGAGGTGTGAGTGTTACTACTGAGCCAAGGCTGACACAGAGGTTGAGCAGAACCTTTTACACCCAAAGTAGAGAAAGTTACCAGCAAAGGCCATTGAAGCCAAGGCCATTATTTTGTACGTGCATGTTTACACGAATGTAATGCCTGTCCCCATTTGCAAGGTAGTGCGCAGTATAGATACAGATTACAGTAGGATATGATCACAGAAAAAGGGTGGGAAAAGCCAGCACTGACTGGGCAAGGGAGTTGCTTCCCTAATTGTGAAAAAGCACAAATACATTTCCTTTTTAAAACTGGTACTCTTAACATGCATCAAATCCATGTCAGTCTGCGTCAATTTCACACTTCCCAGCTCCCTTTCTTCCACCATGTCCCCTCATAAAGCTACTGTAAATTTGTAAACAAAAAGGGGAATTTAAGAAATCTCTATGTTCTTCCTCACTGCACTCAAGAATAAAGCTATTAACCTTGAGAAGCATCTATAGAACTATGGAGGAAAAAATGACGACAGCTGCATCTGCTACAATACTCTGGGTTAAAAGCCAAATTTTGGTGAACATTTGCATAAATTTTCTTAATATTTACATATCTGTTACAGCTAAAACACAATGCTAAAATGTCAACACTGATGTTCTGCAGTTAATGGATAGGAAAGTGTTTTCAATATATATGAAAATGTAATACTCCGGACATACAGGAGCTCCCATTATACAATGTTGTAATTTAAGTTGCCGGTACTCCAGAATGATTCATTGCCTGGTCATCACTTATGATGCAGCATTGCTGCCTTGTTCAAGGCTGCTCAGAAACAGAACCCTTGCCTTGCCAGTTACTGCTCCAGCCGAATAGATATCTACCAAACAAATCCACATTAAATCCTGAATCGTTTCTATTTTCATATTTTTATTTCTTAAATGTATAAAAACTGAAATGTTTTGCCACAGGATATCAGCTGTTAAGGGGATTGTAAGTGTACAAGAAATGCCATTCTGTGTACAGACACAGACAAAGGGCTGGATTTTGATACTGGGGCGGGTTGGGGTCGTGTCATCCACTTTTCGTGTTATCCACCCGACTGCAATTGGATGTGGGAGATTGATACAATTTTCACCTAATTGGGCAATTGAGTTCCAGCATGTGGGAACCCATGAACCAATTAGTGTTTTCAGTCTGAAAGTCGCCTTTGATGATGTCATCATTGCTGCTGCATTGAAGGTCTTCAAAGATTGCCTGGCCTTTGCTGTGAGAGGACCTGCAAAATGAGCAGCAGCAGTCCTAAGTCTGCTCCCAGATATTTTTACACCACCACTCCCAGATATGTCTCCTCTCCATCCATATATACATCCATCCACATATGCATCCCCATAGCCAGCCATCCAAATGTGCTCCCGCCAGGTTTCACATTCGTAGTTCAGAACAGGCGTGCTTCACGTAGAACAAGGGTTAAAATCACAAAGGCCTTTCAAAATGGCATTATAGAGGCAATTTAGTGCTTGTTAAGGGCCTTAACAGCCTATCCCGTCTCTTAGAGGCGGGATGGAGTCGGGACCAGCAGACACGGTTTAATGAAAATTGCATGGAGGCGGACTTGTGCCCGCCCGCCAGTTTTCGCAATTTTAACCCCCCACACGCCTCCAAACCCGCCTCCACGGGTCAATGAAAATCCAGCCCATAGTGTTCTCCGAAAGCAAAGTCTATTGTCTCCTTTTACACAAGAAAATGAGTTTTTAGAATACTGTATGAGCAATCTTTATCTCACTCTGAGGTTACTGGCGCTGAGAGGACGGGATCAGAGGCGGGTCAGCTGCGTAAATAGAAATGATTGACAACGGGTAGGGAACCCGCTGTCACCCCGCCTCCACACGAGTCTCCCAGGTGTCGGGTCTGTCAGTGCTGAACAGACCCAACACCAAGCGGCGGGGGAGGCAATTGGCATAATTAAATGCATTGTTAAGAGGCAATCAAGTCTTATTTTAAGCTTACCTTTAGATTTTTAGAGTTCGTCAACGGCTTCCCCGCTGCTCGGGGATCACGTCGGGTAAGGAGGTCGGGTGCTGTGTCAGAATGGGATGATTTACTAACTTGACAGCTGCAAATGGTCTATAAAAGCTCACATTTCATAGGTCTTCACCTTCCAAGGCTAGAAGCTGTTGCTTACTGCATTTGGAAGACAGATTGAGCTTTATGCAGCTAAGCAAGTGTTCGGAGCAAACTCTCTATCCAGTGTCACCTGATTGGAACAACCTCTCTCACCATTGACAGATCGCTTCTGTCATCTCAACCTCACCTGCCATCTAGTTCCTTTGAAACTATCTCACCTTGGTCCTCAGAAGCCCACCACGATCAGCCCCAACACCAGCAGCACCATCATCAACACCAAGCTTCTCTGCAATCACTTGATGCTGCACAGGACACAGGGCATCAGCACCCGACCACATTGCTGCCAGGGATGGCCTCACCATGGCCACATTTACTTCACTTGATGCTGCACATCCTGGCTGCCATGTGATGCGCCAGGTTGGCACCACCCCACACCACACAAAGCACCCCTACAATGCCCCAGCCATTCTTTTCACACTCATCACCATTGCGGTGGGGTACCGTTATGTCTCACCATTAACTGCAACTCACTAAGCCACTTCCAAAGGTGCACACAAATCTGTCCAAGAACGCAAAGTGTTAAAAATAAAGATTTAAATGTTTAACAGCACATTAACAGAAACTTCACACGAACATTGGCTAAAACCTCCAAGTGCCTACCCTTGTGTGTTATTAGTTGGTATGCTTGCAGTAGGATGAGGATGAGTGTGGCTTGGCAGTAACGTTTTGTGATCTACTGAGATAATTGAAAGGTTTGCGCCACTGCAGCCTGGTCCTCCTGACGACATCCCTTCTTGTGCCCTCCTGTGCAATGTGCAACCAGGCTGCGTTGGTGTCCTGGGGAGGTCTCTTTCGCCCATTGGAAGGGAAGCGAACCTCCCTGCGTGCTGTGACTTCCTCCATAAAGTCATGGGAGAGCCTGGGTGCAGCCGGGCACCCTTGTGCAGTGCTTGTCAGTGTTTACAGCATCTCAATGCTGTAGAATACTGACAACACAACTGTCAAAATCAATGTGGACATGGCCCCTTTAAGGAAACCGGCTGATGACGCGTCATCAAATCAGTGGGAACCTCGCTGAGCGGGCTTAACAAACCCCATCAACGTAAAATCACTTCAGCAGAGCGGGCTGGAGCAGGCAGTAGGCTGGGACCGCGCTACTGACCCCGGCCGTCCCTGACCCACTTCGGTAGGCGTAATCGCGGCCTAAGTCTTGATTTGAGTAGTTTATCACTAATGTAATATCAAATGGTAGTTTTTGTTCTGAAAAACCTTGGTTAGGAGAGTGTTCTGTGGTTGCAGGAAGTTCTGCAGTTCAGTGTATTTCTGTATGTTCTGAGATAGATAAGGGGCTTGTGAAAAAGCTGAATTGTGTGTCCTTGGTTGTCCTTAGCAACATGTTGTAAAGCTTTTTGTAGAAGTAGTGTAATGCCTTTTTTTTTAAAAGGTACCGTGTTGGCTCACATGTAAGCCACATTTCCATAAGCAGAAAATCAGTTTGGGTTGAGGATACAGTCTATATGGAAGTAATTTTTTCCTCCTGAGGCAAGGACTCCAGGCTGGGGTGTGGCCTAGATGCATGTCAATGCCGTAGACGCCACATTGTGTGTTTTTGTTAACCTGCCTAGGATGGTTTCTTTGCCAATCTTTGACATCATTTTGGTTACAGACCTTGTTTCGTCTAAGTGGAAGAATGTGATGCCTTTTGGACCTTGAAACATCAATTTAATTCTAAAGAAATAAATATATATTTCTAAGACTACCTAGGTCACTTACGAATTCAGCAGAAATATAAGAACATAAGAAATAGGAGCAGGGGTAGGCCACTTGGCCCTTCGAGCTTGCTCCACCATTCAATAAGATCATGGCTGATCTTCTACCTCAACTCCACTTTCCTGCACTATCCCCATATCCTTTGATTCCCTTAATATTCAAAAATCTATCGATCTCTGTCTTGAATATACTCAATGACTGAGCCTCCACTACCCTCTGGGGTAGAGAATTCCAAAGATTCATCACCCTCTGAGTGAAGAAATTTCTCCTCATCTCAGTCCTAAATGGCCGACCCGTTATTCTCAGACTGTGACCCCCGGTTCTAGACTCCCCAGCCAGGGGAAACATCCTCCCTGCATCTACCCTGTCGAGCCCTGTAAGAATTTTGTATGTTTCAATGAGATCACCTCTCATTCTTCTAAACTCCAGAGAATATAGGCCTAGTCTACTCAATCGCTCCTCATAGGACAATCCCCCCATCCCAGGAACCAGTTTGGTAAACCTTCGTTGCACTCCCTCTGTGGCAAGTATATCCTTCCTTAGGTAAGGAGACCAAAACTGTACATAATACTCGAGGTGTGGTCTCACCAGGGCCCTATATAATTGCAGTAAGGCGCCTTTACTCTTGTACTCAAATCTCTTGTAATAAAGGCCAACATGCCATTTGCTTTCCTAATAATGGAGAAACAGATCAGTTGGAGACATGCTGCAGCATGCTCCTGCTTAATCTTCTCTCCCTCTCACTTCAGTTGTCTGAGTTTATTCTGGTAGGAGTTGTCAGTCGCTGGTCTTGTTGCCGGGAGCATGTAGTTCTCCAAATGCCTTTCATTACGACTGGCCATGTTCTAATCCATATCAGGTATTTTGGACATTAGCTACTCCTGAAGGAAACACTGGCTTCATAATCCATTGAAATGGACTTCTGTTCATTTGGGTCTGTGTTCATACTGTTGGTGGCACATTTCCCTTTGGGGAAAGGGGAATAAAGTGGGAAAAGACTGATGCTTAGTAGGCTAGTGTTGTTTAGTGGTGTTCTTCTGTTGCTGGATGAGTGATTCTGACTGGAGATTGTCACCAGTGATTTGATTGAGCAGTACTGGTTTCTGTACAAAGATCGGTGGTTTGAAATCGGCTTTCCTCCTCCGCTATTGAGGTTTAAGCAGATTGTCTTAATTTTTCTATTCCTGTCTTTTCCCCCACCCATTCTTCATAAAAGTATTTCACTCTAGTCTGTCTCTAAACAGTAGCTGTTGCGTTTTGTTATTTGGCACTGCAATGGGTTTCTGTGGTAGACTAATGCCAACTGTGATATCACACTCTTTGGAAGATATGCCAAGTTACCTCGGATCAAAGTGAATTTAATTATTTTCTAATTTGAACTCATTAATTTGCCATCAATTCTATCTTAAGTATGTGATTTTAATGTTCAGTATTAAATGGTAGCTATTAAATTAAAGAAGTGAAGAGCTTGTCCAAAAATCAGCCTATTAGCTTACTGTATACCCTTCAGGCAGCTCAGATTACTGGCTCCAGTCTTAAGTTTGCAGCACTAAGATAGGTGGGCTCTGTTGGATAGAGGAAAGATGAGCAACATTAGGGTGGGACCAGATGACGACTGTTGGTGACCATTCTTACCAGGAGAGCATCAAGTAGGTTCTGATGCGGATGCTCAACTAAAAACTTCAGAAATCTTTGGCAGCAGGTCAAGACCAGCTAGATTCTGGTGCGTATCTGGAACTCGCTGCTCAATGGAGTCGTTGAAGAAGATAGCATTGATGCATTTAATGGGAGGCTTGATGCATACATGAGGTAGACGGTAATGGAGCAATATGAGGGCAGTTCGGAAGAAGTAATTAGAGTGGGAGGAGAATTGTATGGCGTACAAACACTGGCATAAACCAGTTGGGCCGAATGGCCTGTTTCTGTGCTGTAGATTCTATGTAATGGCCCCACTTGTAGTCCAATCAGCAATGAGCCATGTCCCACCCAAACGAGCTAAATAGATCCCAATAGCTAACCTTCAGAGGTAGAAAGCACTGAAGGCTGAAAAACCATAATATTCTGCTTTGGCAGGTTGGGTGTCCTGATCCTCCTTTGAAGCATACAAGGATAATTAGCATTCAGCTAAGAAGAGTTTGAATCAGAGCAAGAACAATCTGAAGACCCATGGCCAAAGGTGGCTAAATGTCTTACTTGAAAGGAAGGTTTGCCCAGTACTTGGGGTGAAAGAGCTGCCTCCCTCCCCCACCTGACACATGTATGTTAGAGCCACAGTCGCCTCTATTTCCATCTCTTTGCCCCTCTCTACTCCTTGGCTCAATTAAGCTCGGATCTAGAAAGTTAAGATTTCTATTTGACCACAATGTTCCTCGTTTGCATTGTAGAAACAGATACCACGTAAATAAGCTGGAACAGCAGAACAGATCAACAGGGAGAGTATATCCAATCTCATGACTTGGAAGAAACTTTGAGCCTTGGGGGTTGGCTAGACAGACTAGAAAGCTCTGCATGTTGTAACAAATTGGAAACCAGCTACGGGCTAAGAGGCATCAAAGATACAAAATGCAAGAGAGGATTGGAACTGCTTGGAAATTAAGGTAATTGAAGAGTACTCCTTAAGGTAGTCGTGACCTCCATGGTCTTATGGATGGGCAGAATAAAAGGATATTGGCCTGGATTTTGCGGTCAGAGGCAAAGTGATGGCTCTCGCTGCTGATCTTGAAGAAAGCTACCCACAAAGATCTAGCAATCCCTGTGACGTCAATTTCACCTCTCCCGATGTTAATTTGATTCTGGCGTCAAGCTGGCTAAACAGCCAATCACATTGAAGAATTCTCACAAACAGCAAACCAAGAAGTAAAATGCACTGATTTATCCTTCACTTTTTAAATCATTTTACAGAGAGTGAAATGAAGATTGGGACATACACTAATACGATAGCAAAATAGTGGCGGATGCTGGAAATCCGAAATAACAACAGAAAACGCTGGAAAAACTCAGCAGGCCAGGCAGTATCCGTGGAGAGAGAAACAGAGTTAACGTATCAGGTCGAAGACCTTTCGTCAGAACTGGAAAAAGCAGGAACAAAAGGTCTTCGACCTGATACGTTAACTCTGTTTCTCTCTCCACGGATGCTGCCTGGCCTGCTGAGTTTTTCCAGCGTTTTCTGTTGTTAATTGGGACATACACATGGGATTAGGGTAGAAGCTGAAATATCTTAAACAAACTTTAAAACAAGTTTATTATATTAAAAACCATGGAATTTTTATCATAATGGAAAAATTTGGCATTCCACAAATATAAAATTAGGTTTTTAGGGCCAGGACGGTTGTTCAGCAGTAGTTATGACTCAGTACGTCGTTAAAAACCCAGTTACACTTTATTGAACAAAGCTTAACTTTTTGGAGCGTTTTTAACAGTGATATTAGAGCGTAAAAGCTGAAGTTCTCATCAGTTCAGTGATTTCAATTGATTGCGGCTGCGGGGAGTTCAACAGCGCCCCCTGTAGAGGCGCAGGGAATGATTGACAGCATCTTCTGGATTTCCACATTTAACTGCGCATGTGTGGATGCCAGAAGTTGCTGTCAGTTTCACAGTTGTAATTACGCTGAATGCTGACTGTTTCAGCATCATTACAACCGCAAATTCCGGGCCATTACATTGTCAGTTGTTTGATGCTGTAATAAATTAAATCATATCTAATGCAAGTCATATTATGTCATGAAAGCCTTCAAGAAGTGGGTTACAGACATTTAGGCCGGAATTTTCCTTACCTTGGTGGGTTCGGTGTGGTCGGTGTCCGTGGCGGGTCCAGACCCCACTGCTGGCTCCATCCCGCTGTACAAAATAAACTTATCTTAATGGGGCCTATTAAGCCCGCCCAGCACGTTACCCGGCCCAATTAGATGGAGCGGGTCTGGTGACATCATTCATGACGCGTTTTAAGCCGGGATCCTTAAAGGGACCCTGGCCACATTAAATTTTAAGTTTAATCTAACATAGTGGGTGTTGAATCTTTACTGTACAATAATATAGTTTTATATGAGTGACAAAGAAATATTTAAATAATATCATTAAGTAATATGACTCCATCTACAAATACGATCAAGAACATAATTAAAAAAGTACATTAATTGGGAAGTTATCGGTGCTCTAGTCAAAAATCTGTAGACTTTTGTATCAGTACCTGGTACAAAAAAGATGTGTGTGTATAGGTAATATATAAAATTAAACAAATTTTAAATGTAATTGTGAAAGGGTGGATTTACAATCTTATGCAAGTTCAGCGGAACAGCTGCGGAATCCCTGACAAACAGTGTAAGTGGTGCTTACAATGTGTTTCTGGGATTTCTGCAGCTCTTCCATTGAAGTTAACAATGGATAAGTGAGAGAACCTCTGCAGAAATTCACCCTAAAGTCTTAGACTGAAAAATTTAATTAGTCATATTCAGGGACTGAAAGGAAATTGAACCAGTGGAATGAGTGATGAGAATGAAATTGTTACGGTTGATGACTTGATTTAATGTGTAACTGAACAATCACAGTATACTGTGAGAAAAACCTGACCAGAAACAACACAAAAATGTATTTAAATGGTATATGTCATTTTTTATAGTGCAGATCAATTCACTGCAATTACTGTTCAGTTGGAAGGCAACAGCCGAGAATGGCCAGTGAAAAATTAACATTTACCAGTAGCTTTTCAAGTAGAACAGAATCTCCATCAATCTGTTAGCTGATGTAATCAACATGTTTTTATTTTGGTTTGTTTTCCATGCTGTCAAGTAATCAGCTGGAGCAATGGCCACGGAACTCACGCCTCAGGTTGATAGACATGGTTCCCGAGCTGTGTGAATCCCGTGGCCATGCAGGGAAATTTACAAAGTAGGGGGGAAAAGGCTCTAAAGTGCCTGTAAAGTACCTTATAATGATTTCAATTGGGTCCCCGCCACTGCAGGTCGGGTCGGCTCCACGCTGACACATGCCTGTGAGAAAGGCGCATGGGAGCGAGATGACAGCGGGTTCCCAACCCGCTGTCAAAAAAAACCAATTTTCCCACCCGACCCGCTGCTGATCGCGCCCACTACCACCCCAGAAAATTCAGCCCTTAGGGTTTGAATTTTCACAGGGGTTCTCCTAATATTCCGCTGTAATTTTGGCGGAAGATCTGTGAAAACCCCATAGTAGAGGCCGCCATTTCTCCAGGGTTTTGCTGGTTCTTCTACCGAGGTTAGGGCAGATAATCGGTAGAACCCTCCCCAAAGAATTTTAACCCCATGGCTCGGAACCAGTTGGCCCTTGTAAACTGTTTCCAAGTGGAGGCTAGATGCTTCCCCACAAAGAGAAAAAATAAAACTGTAGGACCAGCAGTTTTATTTTGTTAGGGCTTTTTCACTTGTATGGAAGATGGTCTAACCCTGCCTCTTAATAGCATTCTCTGTCTTATTTGCTGGAGAGAAGAAAAAGAGAGAAATAACGTCCCACTGCCAGCCAGACTGTGAATGAAAGGTTCAGAGATGCATGGAGCAGCAGGTTTGATGAAAGCTTCATAGTTGAAGGGCAACTGGTCCTTACTGATGAATGAAGCTCATATTACAATTTGTAAGTCTTACCAATACTTTCTAAGAAGCTTTGGTTCGTGCCTTAAATGTAGCTGACACTTTTAACTAAAATGATCATTTACCCAGTGTATTTCCAGCAGGGCCCTTTTTTCAGCAATTTTATAAGTCTTTGTAATAGATCTAGTTGCCAGACATCCGTAATTGGAAAGGATCCTGTACAAACATGTTTTATTATTGCTGAAAGTTTCGTCTTAAAATCATTGCCACCATGGCTGTCAATGTGTTAAAATTTATAATGTTCATAGTGATTATTTTTCAAAATCTCCACTGCACTTGATGAAAGTATTGCTAACGATTTCTGACCAAATAATTTTTTTGAGAGAGGCTATAATGAAAGATTGATGAATTATAGGTATCTGCTGATAAAAATTTAATCCTGGAGAATGCTTGTTACTTTGCCTCTGGCAGTAATGTCTTCAGTCATAATTCTTGTACCATTTTGCTGCTCTCTCGACTTTTTTTGATTTGAATTTGTGCTGTGAGATATTAGTAACCAACATATCAACTGGCTTGTGTGAAATTCCTTTTTATTTTAAACTGTTGTTTGCTTTACTCCACCCATGTACAAGTGTAGCGCAAGAGAAAATACCTTATTGACATGGGAGTCAGGTAGTTTAAGTCTTAATTGAGTTTTAAAAAGAGGTGGGAATATTGGGTGGGCAATCCCGGGGGGTGGGAAGGGAGTTATAAGCTGCTGCTGAGAAAAGCACAGCAATAGAGTTTTGTCAGGGACATGTGGGAAGTGGGGCAAAAGACACGACTGCTCAGTATGAGATGGGGTGATTGGAGGGGCAGGGTACCACAAGAGGTCGTGGAGGTGAATGCTACAGATGCTTGGGGCAGGAGCCATGGAAGTGGTGAGCGATGGTTGGAGGGAGTGTAGAGGAAAGAAAGCAGTGGAAGCTTAGGGTGGAGTGGTAGATGGATGAAGTAGAATCCTATCCCTTCCTTCCCTGGAAGGTTCAAAAAAGCAAAGGGCTTCCCACACTAAACTGGAGAAGCCTCTATTATCTAAATGGCAAGCAGCGTTCATATACTGTAGTATTTTTAGAGTCTAGGATGTTTGCCATTTGAATAATAGAGGCTTCCAAGTTTAGAATTGGGAATCCCACCCCCCACACTAAGAGAACCAGCATTCCCACCATAACAAGGAACTAGTTACAAGTTGGTTAAGTGCTTTCAGTGCTTCTAAAAGCAGGACATTAAAACTGTTGCTCGATCATGGCGGAGATATAACATTTCTTAATGTGGAACTGGGGCTCAGGGGTCACGTCAGTTCAAGTGACAGCAGGGTGGTCCGGTGGCGGCAGCTGCAAGGTGGGAAAGGGCTCCGGTGGTAGAGGGAGTAAAGAAAAGCAAAAGACCAGATTTCAATAGGCGTCGGGCAGATAACGCTGTGGAGCTCAGCGCTATCTACCTTGGAGATGTAAATCGGGACCTGGGAGGACTTGGTCGAAAGGTGGTATATGCTAAGTATAGATTTCAATACGATTGAGAGGCACCACAAAAGCAAAGAAATGGCAGGAAGTGTTACAGGAGGTAATTATGAAACATTCAGACCATGTGCACTATATTCAAGACTTTTAATACATTATAGATGGATTGCATCTAGCACACTTCTGTCCAACCTCACCCTTGCACCATGAGCAACGCCATAGGAGATCCACTGTATTGTGTGTGTAATATAAAAACAAGCACACACAAATGGAAAAATGTGTGCAGTATTCTTTTAAATCTTGTATAGATGCCGTTTGTGTGGAAGAATACTGAATAGGAGGTTTGGGTTCATTGCTCTAATTGCCCTTTAATGAGATCTGAACAGGCACTTTTGTGTATTCGAGGGTTGAATTGTTTGGAGCAATTTTTTATTTTTAAATTGAGTTTCAGGATAGCAATTTCCATTTTATTCCACATAGCTACACTGCTGACTATTATAGTAAGTTCTTTTGAGAGGGAAAAGCCTGCTGCATGCTGCACTGCAGGGAAATTGAAAATAAGAATAGATTTTCAGTAATGAAGATTTGGTGCTGCAGTCTTCAGAGTCTGCCAAAGGAGGGTTTTTATGAAACACTATATAACATTTTACTTTTGAAAGTTGTTTCAAAGCATAAACAATGTTCCATTTGAAAACTTGGAATTCAAATTGTGTATAAAATGAGTATTACAACTAACTTGTTTTTTTTAAAAATAAGTTTAATTCTGAAACTCTATCTGTGCAGTCAGGATCAATCCAGTTGTCTTTAGTTCCACACAACTAGAGATGCAACGTTAATAGTGACAACAGGAACTTAGTTAAAGAAAAAACAGAGAAAATCAAATAAATTATAAATTCATTATTTGTCTACTAATGTAAGATTCTTAAAGGAGTATGCTGGAATAAAACACTACAATACCGCTTATTTAAAAAAAAGGATATTTTGGAATTAGTTTTCCCAGCATATAATTTTTGGTGGTCGGGAGGACAGCCAGTGACTGTATCACAAGGTTTTTAACCAATTAATTCTTTAAGCTTGAAATATATTTTTAATTACATGGCTGAGGGACATGCTTTCATGTATATTGTATAAGGCTCTGGTAAGGCTTTCCCTAAAGATTTTCTTTTAATTGGAAGGTGAATGCAGAAAGATCTTATTGTGCTCATTCCTTAGATCCCAAAATAAGATGTGTTGATTGATCTGTTACTATAATTGTTTTTTAAAAATATATTAGACAATGGACAGAGACTGGGGATATTCGCTGAATAAGTCTAGTTAAAATGCTCAATATTAACTGGGAACTGTGGATCTTTAGATATATCAGCGAGGACTGTTGACATATAGTCAAGATTTTTTTAGTCGCTACACTAGCTGGACTTGATTTTGAACAATTATAGCTGTTTCCTGAAAAAAGGTGTTTCCTCAATTACTTATTTTCCTTTTTCATTCCAGTAATTGAAGAGAATGACAATAAATCAGTTTTAATGAATCAATCTGAGGATTTAGATTAAGTTCAGAAATGGTGTGGTTTCTTTGTAGTTATCCCATTAATTATTTTAACTTCCCAACCTGTTTTTTTTCTGGCTGTTTTATTTTGAATTAGACAAGGGCACTGCAGAGAAATTTTATATATCAGAACAAATAAACATATGTAGTAATACTTTGCAAGGCTGACAGTAGAACATTTTTCCTCCCTCATTAAACCTGTTAATTATAGGAATATCCCTGGTAAATTTGAAAGTGACTACTCTGCTTGTAGTGACAGATTGGTAGAAAATTTGTTCTGTAATGTGCATGCAGCATTGAGAAGAGGCTTTTCTACACTTACGGCAGCTGTTTATAATCAGTAAGACATCTGAGGATGTAACTAGGCTACTGTCTGATGTGGAAGTGCGGAGGGGCTGAAAGAAATTGGATCACCATATTAATAAATGAATAAGCTGTCATTCTCGGGAGGTTCTCCACAGGTCATTGAAGTACACGGCTATATCAGGAGCACTCAGCATCACCTGATGCATACCAAAGCCTGTGGGAATGATTCCAGTCAGCGTGTTGTCTGTAGTGTGAAGGCATCTGACGTGCTCAGCAATTTAATTCCTCTCCGCTGCAGTAATTGAAGGGGGTAAGGAAGGGAAATTAACAGCAATCCAAGCAGCATGCTACACAGAGGGTTTTAGTTCCTCTTTAGACCTTCTGCAAGATACCATGTGCTAGAGTGAAATGAAGATTGCATTTTCGAGCATGATAAAGAAATACATTTACAGTCCCTTAGGATGGCAGTTTTCTAATGTAGAGATATATATCTGCAGTACTGTAAGTACTTGGTGCTTGTTATTTTTCCACACTGAATGGTACTGGCGATTACAGTAGTGCATGATGTAGCTCACACACAGTACTTCCAGTCTAAAAGATCGGTAACTTTCTGGCTATGAACGTGCTGTTGCGGTGAGCGCGTGTAAAGGGATGCTTTTGTTGAGTGCTGTTCTGGAGGAGAATGCATTGGTAAATATGCGCACTATTATGCCAAAGGTTAAATTGTGCAATAGCAGTAAATCACCTGGAACTCAATTAGGGCAGCTGCCAGTACTGTGTAGTTATGTTGTGGTTGTTTGGGCTTTTGGTGCCAACATTGAGGTTTGTGAGCTTTAGCTGTAATGGATTTGTGAGTGAGGATACTGTGTGCAATACATACAGTTCCAGAATATAGTGCACTGGACTGCGAGAAACAAAAGGTCATTTCTATGTGAAATGAAAAATAAATAAAAACCTGGCAGTGATTGCAGTCAATTCATTACCAATCTGGCATAAAGTGGTACATTAGTATTGCTAAATGTTGAGCTTTAGAATAGCAGAATATTTGTCTGAAAAACCAATTGATTTCCTAATGTGGTTCATTGGTAAAACTTGCCACTGCAATGATTGTATCCAAAGTGGGCCAGTGGAATGGAAGCAGCAGTTATGTAATTCAAACTCAATCGACGTATGTTGTGCTACGTTTTGTTTTAGCCAGCATAGTTGTGCTTATTTTTAATTAGAAATGTTTAGTAAGAGTTGAAAATGGGTATGTGTGTCAGAATATAACTGAATTTACAATTAGAAATTATATTCCTTTGTTGTATGTATTAGTGTTCAATACTGATCATAGCATTTCCTATATAGCTTAATGTACATGTTATTTTAAATTTGTACTATTGAGGAGAATTTTGAATTCTGTGGATAGTGTGATGCCTTCGAGAAGTGTCCGGACACCTATTCTAAAGGATCTGCCAGTTGAGATGAGGGGTAGAAGAGACTTAGCAGAATGGTAGTGTTTTATTAAATGTGTACACTATAGCTCTGAGAACATACTAGTAACTGGATCTTTGACTGGGTTTAACTACTGGTAGCACTCGCAGTCTGTGAATTTCATTTTTGGTCGATGAATTTAAAAACTAGCGGGAGCACTTTCCTACTGTCCGTGGTCTATTTCATGTTATCTTTGTAACTATTTTCCTGGGGAATTTTCTTATATTAATGCTTTTTATTCACCTTTAGTAGAAATATGGTGATTCAGGACCTTTTGGGGGGTTAAAAGTAGATTATTTAGAAAGCGTGCTACATTAGGCTACCCAGTAGTGGAAAATAGGGTACTTTTAACAAAAACAAGAATTTTAATGAATATTTTCTTCTTCAGACTTGGTACTAGGTAGGATTAGAATTTAGAGATTTCAGAATGTATTTTTCTTAAATGCATTGTTGAAAAGATTCTCCTTCCTCCATTACTATTTTTTCCTTAATTTTTAAGTGCATCCCTACAGTGTATATTAGTTTTCCCACTATTGTATATGTGCGTGCACATTTTTTTTCTTATGACAAGTTCCAATTTTTCTCAATCACCTGGAGACTGCCAATTTTTTTTGCAAGTTTTCTCCGCATCTCATCTGAAGATGTTGACATGTTCTGGGGATAGGGTTGTCAACTCTAGTTGGAGGCATTCCTGGAGGTTTGATCACACTTTTTTGAGCACATGACATCAGATCACGTGACGTCAGATCACATGACTTCTATAAATGTGATTTGATTTACCTTATAATGCTCGAGTCCCCTGGAGTTGAGAATTCTTACTAGTGTTTTCGCGCCAGCAGCTGTTGTGCGATAAGTTCCAAGAACCAGGAGCCCACCAGTGAGTAGGCGAAGAGGGGAGACCAAGAAATTACAGCACAGGAAGAGCCCATTTGGTTGCTGGTGCTGGCACACTCTCCTGTAATCCCCAGGTCCATTTATATTTCTTCTTTTCAAATATTTTCAAAGCACCTTTTATCAATTTTTATTGTACCGATCATGACCATTTTTGCTGATCAGCTATTTTCCTCATTCAAGGAAATGTGATATCTGAGTACTTTTCCAAACGATGCATCAGATGATAGTTTACAACAGTTGTACAAAGATTTTAACAAAGTTAGATCCTATGGAATCAATCCTAAAACTGGCTGCTGTTTGTAGTTCTTGGAGCATAACGACAGACAGTCCCCACCATTTAAATTGCCCACTTTTAAATCGGGTAATCATTTAAATCGGCCCAAAAGTGCTAACCATTTTCCATTATAGTCAATCACAGAGTTGCCACATACAGTGCATCAGCTGTGGCTCAGTGGGTAGCACACTTGCTCTGAGTCAGAAGGTTGTGGGTTCAAGTCCCACTCCAGGGACTTGAGCACATTAAGCTAGGTTGACACTCCAGTGCAGTGCTGAGGGAGTGCTGCACTGTCGGAGGTGCTGTCTTTTGGATGAGACGTTGAACCGAGGCCCCGTCTGCTCTCTCAGGTGGGCGTAAAAGATCCCATGGCACTATTTCGAAGAAGAGCAGGGGTGTCCTGGCCAATATTTATCCCTCAGTCAACATCACTAAAACAGATTATCTGGTCATTATCTCAATGCTGTTTGTGGGAGCTTGCTGTGCGCAAATTGGCTGCCGCATTTCCCACATTACAACAGTGACTACACTCCAAAAAAGTACTTCATTGGCTGTAAAGCGCTTTGAGACGTCCGGTGGTCGTGAAAGGTGCTATATCAATGAAAGTCTTTCTTTTCTGTCTTTATGTTAAGCGTCCGAGTGTTCTCACCATGTTTTTAATAAAGGAAAATGCTAACATGCCCAGTATTGAGGCATTAATCTGATTTTTTTCCTCCTGTGCAGGATTAACATTTTACTTGGAGTTTTATTTTTAAAGATATTACTGAGTGGATTGCCTTTTATCAAATAGTTCCAAAAACAAGAATATTGCTTTCAAAATGCAAACTGTCAAAAACAGAGTAGGAGGGGAAGCAATAATGTAT
Organism: Squalus acanthias; assembly: GCA_030390025.1. NCBI lineage: Eukaryota > Metazoa > Chordata > Chondrichthyes > Squaliformes > Squalidae > Squalus > Squalus acanthias. The sequence continues at coordinate 94,898,366 of CM059426.1, forward strand.
GACTCTGTATGAAGACTGACGTTTATTAATAAATGAAAATCACTTTGGGATTGTTCAAGATAAAAGCATTCAAGCAGTGCTTGAAGGATGGCTGTTAGAATCCTGTTGATTAATGCACTTTCACTTTGGGAGAGGCAGTTTCTGGTCATTAGGGAAACCTCCACTCTTGCAATTCTGCTCCATCTAATTGCAAGAAAGAAGGAGGAAAGAACCTGCATTTATATAGCGTCTTTCACAACCTCAGGATGTTCCAATGCGCTTTACAGCCAGTGAAGTACTTTTGAAGTGTAGTCACTGTTATAATGTAGGAAGCGCATCAGCCAGTTTGTGCAGAGAAAGGTCCCACAAACAGCAATGAGTTATATGACCAGATAATCTGTTTATTGATGTTGGTTGAAGGATAAATATTGATCAGGATACTGGAGGAGCTCCCCTGCTCTTCTTCAAATAGTTCCATGGGACCTTTTGCATCCACCTGAGATGGCAGACAGGGCCTCGGTTTAATGCCTCATCTGAAAGATGGCACCCCCGACAGTGCAGCACTCCCTCAGTACTGCACTGAAGTGTCAGCCTTGGTTATCTGTTCAAATCTCTGGTGTGGGGCTTGAACCCACAACGTAGACTTATAATTTCACTCTGGTCCTCTTCTGAAGGTGCTGATTCAATCTGGGGTACGGTTCCATGGGTTGTAATCGCCTTTGGTACCTTACCCAAATTACCATTCTTCCTGTGTGAGCCTAGAATAATGTGCCTAAAAGGCTGACTGCAGTCTTGTTTTAGAACATGCAGGATTGAAATTTATTTCAGATAACGGCGAGTTGATGTTAGCCAATGAAAAAATACGTCCAGGTTTGGTGTGGACTAATGATCAAGTGGGCAGTTTGGTTGCTAAATAGTGAAAAGACCGGCTGGCTTGGAATACCCACTTATGGAAGCCAGGTTCTGGCTTTGAGAAGGGCCTCAAGCATCAAAGCAGCAAACCCCAGAAGAGCATATGCTAAATCCTGCACATTCAAGTTTAGTTCACCAGCCAACACCCATGTGGGAAATTTGTTCAAGCTTTTTATTTGGATTAATATAAAGATTGGGCTGGTGCAAAGGAACCAACTTGTATTTAGTAAAACAATCCTAGTTGTGAACATTGAATAAAGCTATGATGATGAAATGGTGTGGATTTTCATTGCAGCTGGAAGCAGAGGGATTAGGGTTGAGCAGCAGCAGCGCCGAGTCCAGGAGGCTGCTCTCCCTTGGCTCCGTGAGTAAAAGCAGGTCAAGATATCTCCGTGATCCTAGCAATTGAACAAGTTTAATAAATGAACAGTATATGGCTTTGTATTTAATCAATTGAGACCGCAGGTATAAATCTCAGTTTAAATCAGATAATTAATAACAACAGAAGTAAGCAACCAGCAGAGATGCTGTTTATCCTCTTAATTGATTTTATCCTGAATTGTAAAGATCACAAAAATGAAGGCTTGATACAGTAAGTCCCTCCACATAGAGGGATAGATAATTCAAGAGAAGTGCAAACAAAAGAGAAGAGCAACGAGCACAGAGAGAAAAGAGAAGAATTACACGGCTCCACCCATCCCCTTCAATAGGTGCAGGTGAGATTGACCATATGCTGAATTCAGGTTATAATTTTTATGGGAAAAATCAATGATTGGTTAAAGATTTTACAACTCCTTTAACCGCAGATGGAACATCTTTAAAAATACTCTCTTAATCTCTCTTTCAGTTTTGCTTGAATAAAGTGTAGTCTTAATCTGTTTTTGTTGCCCAAATATCATCTAGCCTGACTATATTTGAAGTAATGCAATAATTTTTAAGTATTTTGCCTAACAATCACTATTTGTTAGACTTTGTTACCCAGACCCTTTCACCATAATGAACGTGTTGCGTAGCAACCAATAGGTGTGGGATGAAACCTCTCCTTTTAATTAAATTTGAAATGATGATGTATAAAATGGATTTAGAAGGTGCTGAGACCTTGTTTTCTACTGAACCAAAAAATGGCAGTTGTTAAAATTAATAGTGTGATTTATTAGCTCAGACATGTATGTGAAGTGTTTTTTCTTGCAAGTTAGTCTTGCAGCGAGTGAAATGATTTGGATGGTTTCTTCCAACTCTGAGACTTGGTGAGCTAAAAATTCCTTAGGAATGTGGTCAGTACATTTTAGAAAAAGAAGCCATTCCAAAAAAGATTATGATTTCAGCGCCATATTTTTGATTGAACAGAGTATATGCTTTGGGGATTGGTGTGTTATGGCAGATGAACACTGAATGGAGCTTGCTACACAACCATTGAGCACTGTTGTTACAAGTGAATTATATCAGCAGCAGTACTGTGGATTGTTATCTGTAATTTGCTATTTTTCAACTGCATTATATTTATACAATTGTTAGCTCTCTTGCTGGCTCAGTGAGTTTATCCAGTGTGTAGCTCCGCCATTGGCGGCCAAGCCTTCAGCTGTCTAGGCCCTAAGCTTTGGAATTCCCTCCCTAAACCTCTCTGCCTCTCTACCTCGCTCTCCTCTTTTAAGATGTCATAAAACCGACCACTTTCCTATCCTGATATCTCCTTATGTGGCTTGGTGTCAAATTTTGTTGGATAATGCTCCTGTGAAGCACCTTGGGACGTTTTACTACATTAAAGATGCTATATAAATACAAATTGATGTTGTTGTAGCTGAGCCATACAAGCCTGGAAGTTCTCGGGTCTAATAGCTGGTCTGCTGAGTTAGTGGGCCTCAGCGATATGCCTCAGTGCTTCTGGGTTAGAGTGTAAAATTAACCAGGATTCCTGGTCCTGATTACTATCCAGTAACCCTGACCAGAAGTGCAAGTATGTGAACATTGAGTGAGGGCTGGATGTGGCTTGGCTATGATGTCCCACCCAATCAGATAGATGGTTAGTATTCACCGTCAGGCTCTAATATGTATAATGGTCACTTGGGCATGGTACTGGAAGGCAGCTGGAGCCCATGAAACCTTAACCAGTGCCTTCATGAGAAGAGAGAAAATTGACAAAAAAAATGCTATTTTAACATTTCAGAGGTTTGAAAAATGCTTCTTGTTGCCATTTTCAGATGTGGTTATCGGTTAACTGTGGAACAATACATGTGATGAGGTTATTAATTTTATCTTTTGACACATTTCATGACTGGGTCTATAGCTATTAATGTGTCATTTAAAAAGTTCCACTGGTGGCCTTGGGAATCATAAGCCACCACTTTGGACTCTGTACCTATATTATATAAACAAGCATAAAAGGGGAAAAATTCGTCCCATTAGTGCTGCCCTAATGCAGCATTGAGACCAGTACCGACAGGGCAAGGCGAAACCTGCGGCGCAGGCCAAATCGGGGCCCCCTCGTAGCGCTGCAGGAACAGCTATTACCGGGGACCTCAACTCCAGGGAGATTGTGACATCAGTGAGTGTGCAACACTCACTGAACGCCCGATTTCCCAAATTGCTTTTAGCCACTTATCTCACCGCCTGGAGTAAACACTGATGCAGGACCAGGAAGCCGGCTGCAGGGACGTTATTTAAAGGGATAATCAGTAATCACTTGCACCTGTCAGGTTAGTGCAATTTCAGTGGCTTTTGTTAGTTTCAGCTACTGCAACAGTTTCATCGAGTAATTTCAAGGTTCTTTGTATCAGGAGTCTTGTGGCATGTACAAAGTAGCTACATTTATTCTTCAAAGATTCAAACTGCAACACTTGGTAAGATTAATGGAGTCTGTACTGGCATGCCACCTCGCCCTCCAGGATCTACGGCGGAGGGAGCGTAGGCAGCAAGAAAGAGGGGAACATGTGCGCAGAGGGAGGAGGACGAGGAACAGGAGGGAAGGAGGAGGCAGCCGGACAATCGGGCTTCCGGACGGGCGGGCCGTGATCTGGTGTGCCACCTCCCTCCACATAGTACAGCAGACTTGTGGCGAGGGCCTCCTGCCAGTTGGTGGGTACACGATTGCCCGCCTTCTCTCCAGTGCTAAAACCAATGCCTCCAAAGCTTCATGGGAAAACCTGCGGGGCTCTCTCCCTGGGGTGGCGATCTGCCATGAGGATTTGTAAGTAAATGCTCTTTCTCCTTGTCCTCCTTATGGTTGTTGAGGCAGCTGCACAGCCAACAATGCTGAGGATGAGATGCTGCAGCATCAATGAACCTCCCTTTTAAGTAGTGAAAAAAACCTGTGGCAATCATGAGTTGTGATCAAACTGCACCCGGTATTGGTCCAGCCTTTAAGTGTAACGCCAATGAGCTTAGGTTTTTAGACTTGATTTAAGACTCCAATCATTTTATTGAGCAGTGAGGACGAATTTTACGTGCAGTCTGGAGCCTTTTCGCCTGGTGCTAATTCACCATCTTTTGTCCTAACATAAGAACATAACAAGAAATAGGAGCAGGAGTAGGCCATTTGGCCCCTCGAGCCTGCTCCACCATTCAATAAGATCATGGCTGATCTTCTACCTCAACTCCACGTCCCTACACTATCCCCATATCCCTTGATTCCCTTAATATCCAAAAATCTATCAATCTCTGTCTTGAATATACTCAACGACTGAGCCTTCACAGCCCTCTGGGGTAGAGAATTCCAAAGATTCACAACCCTCTGAGTGAAGAAATTTCTCCTCATCTCAGTCCTAAATGGCAGACCCCTTATTCTGAGACTGTGATCCCTGGTTCTAGACTCCCCCAGCCAGGGGAAACATCCTCCCTGCATCTACCCTGTCAAGCCCTGTAAGAATTTTGTATGTTTCAATGAGATTACCTCTCATTCATCTAAACTCCAGAGAATATAGGCCTAGTCTACTCAATCTCTCCTCATAGGACAATCCCCCCATCCCAGGAATCAGTCTGGTGAACCTTCGTTGCACTTCCTCTATGGCAAATATATCCTTCCTTAGGTACACAGTACTCCAGGTGTGGTCTCACCAGGACCCTATATAATTGCAGTAAGACATCTTTACTCTTATACTCAAATCCTCTTGTAATAAAGGCCAATATATCTTTTGCTTTCTTAATTGCTTGCTGTACCTGCATGTTCATTTTCAGTGATTCATGTACAAGGATACCCAGGTCCCTCTGAACACCAACATTTCCCAATCTCTCTCCATTTAAACAATACTCTGCTTTTCTGTTTTTCTACCAAAGTGGAAAATGTCACATTTCTCCACATTATATTCCATTTGCCATGTTCTTGCCCACTCGCTTAGCCTGTCTATATCCCCTTGAAGCCTCTTTGCATCCTCCTCACAACTTACATTCCCACCTAGCTTTGTATCATCAGTAAACTTGGATATATTACATTTGGTCCCCTCATCCAAATCACTGATATAGATTGTGAATAGCTGAGGCCCAAGCACTGATCCTTGTGGTACCCCACTAGTTACAGCCTGCCAACCCAAAAATGACCCATTTATTCCTACTCTCTGTTTTCTGTCCATTAACCAATCCTCAATCCATGCTAGTATATTACACCCAATCCCATGAGCCCTAATTTTTTTTAATAACCTCTTGTGTGGCACCTTATCGAATGCCTTCTGAAAATCCAAATACACCACATCCACTGGTTCCCCCTTATCTATTCTGCTAGTTACAACCTCAAAAAACTCTTAACAGATTCGTCAAACATGATTTCCCTTTCATAAATCCATGTTGACTCTGCCCAATCCTATTATTATCTTCTAAGTGCCCTGTTATCACGTCCTTAATAATAGATGCTAGCATTTTCCCTACTACTGATGTCAGGCTAACTGGTCTGTAGTTCCCTGTTTTTCCTCTCCCACCTTTCTTAAATAGTGGGGTTACATTTGCTACCTTCCAATCCGCGGGAACCGTTCTAGAATCAATGGAATTTTGGAAGATGACAACCAATACATCCACTATCTCTATAGCCACCTCTTTCAAAACCCTAGGATGTAGGCCATCAGGTCCAGGGGATTTATCGGCTTTCAGTCCCATTATTTTCTCCAGTACTCATTTTTGCTAATTCTAATTTCTTTCAGTTCATCATTCTCGCTAGACCCTTGGTTCTCCACCATTTCCGGGAAGTTTTTTGTGTCTTCCGTGAAGACAGACACAATGGCCGCGATTTTCTGTTCAGTGTCGGGATGGGTGCGAGTCAGCTGGCTTCCGGGTTCCAGTCCCGCCCCCAGCTGCCTCCGCTCCACAGACGTGATTTTCCCTTGATTGGCCTTGTTAAGCCTGCGGGCTTAACGGCCAATTAACAAGAAGCGGATCTGATGATGTCATTTGATGACACGTCATCTGCCAGTTTCCTTAAAGGAACCATGCACAATTTTATTTTGACAGTTGATTTCTCAGTGTTTGACAGCATTGAGATGCTGAAAACACTGATAATCACTACACAAAGGTGAACTCTTGCACCCAGGCTCTCTCCAATGACTCCCTCCATATGCTGGAATAGATGGCTGCTGCAGGTGAGATGACAGAAGCGATCTGTCACTGGTGAGCCGGGTTCTATGGCACTGGACATATAGTTGGATTTAAAAACTTGTAAGCTAAAGAAATCTGTATATGTTTTAAAAATGCAGTAACCAACATTTTATTTGCTCTGAAACTCACCATGTGCAACATTGCATCCTTCACACCACTTCTGCAGCTGTCATCATTCCACAAACGTTACACCAGACTCACAACACGCCACACTTTCCTGGCGTGTTGTCCGGATGTCGTGAAACCCGACCCAGAAGCTGAAAACTACTGACAAGTACCTGTTAATAGGCAAGTAATTGCCTTTAATCCGTTTCCCACCGCTAGGTATCGGGTCCATTCGCAAATCGGGGACCTGACACTTGGAAAGTTTGTTTGGAGGCGGGTTGACGGCGGATTCGGGACCCGCCGTCAATCAAAAGGACTTTAACCTCTGACCTGCCTGTCTTGAGCTCAGGCAAAATCGCGGCCAATGTATTTGTTTAATTTCTCTGCCATTTCCTTATTCCCCATTATAATTTCTTCTGTCTCAGCCTGTAAGGGACCCATATTTACTTTCGCTAATCTTTTCCTTTTTACATACCTATAGAGGCTTTTACAGTCTGTTTTTATGTCTCTCGCTAGTTTACTCTCTCATTCTATTTTCCCTTTCTTTATCAATTTCTTGGTCCTCCTTTGCTGAATTCTAAAATCCTCAGGCTTACTGCTCTTTTTGGCAACATTATAAGCCTCTTCCTTTGATCTAATACTATCTTTAACTTCTCTTGCTAGTCATGGTTGTACCACTTTTCCTGTGGGGTTTTTGTAGTTGTAAATTATGTATTAATTCTCTAAATGCTAGCCATTGCTTGCTTGTCTACCATCATACCTTTTAATGTAGTTTCCCAATCTACCTTAGCCAACTCGCTCCTCATACCTACGTAGTTTGCTTTGTTTAGATTTAAGACCCTCGTTTTGGACTTAACTAAATCACTTTCAAACTTAATATAAAATTCCATCATATTATGGTCACTCTTCCCTAAGGGCCCCTTTACTACAAGGTTATTAATTAACCCTTTCTCGTTGCACAATACTAGATCTAAAATAGCCTGTTCCCTAGTTGGTTCCTGAACATACTGATCTAGAAAACTATCTTGTATACATTCCATGTATTCGTCCTCCACACTATTACTGCAAATTTGTGTTTGCCCAGTCTATATGTAGATTAAAGTCCCCCATGATTACTATATTACCCTTGTTACAAACTAATTTCTAGCCCAAAGAATTAAATCTGTGAAAAATATAGCAGTGAAGTGTTGTCATCTGTTTAGATCAGAGTAAAGTTAAATTAAACATAAATAGAATTAACCTAATATTTGGTTACTTTAGTGAAGTAACAGTTATGTGGCTAATAACCTATTATTTAATAAAGATGACCCTCTGTTCCAGGCTGGGGAAGACGTTAAGAATCCATTTGTTTTCTGGTAAAAAATTAAACTGTGTTGCATATTCACAAGTTCATATTCTGACAAAGATAGCTAAGTACACTTGAGCAGCGTGATTGTTAAAATCCTATTACACTGGACAAGGCAGTGGATTCTGCAGTAATTGCACTCCAGAATGTTGTGTTGTAAATTTGCTGCTGATTAGATCTTTGTCAAGTTGTGGTAATTACGTTTAACATACAGAACAGTCTCCTTACTAGGGGGTATATACTACTGTGATATCGCAGCGTTTTTTGACCATTTTTCATTGAATGGATTTGGAAAAGGAGATACTTTTAATATTGGGGTTTTAAAGCAATGTGTATTCTCAAGATTTTTTTAAAAAGGCACCCAGATGAAAGGTGGTCAGTATGCTGATGAAAATTGTTTGCCTTAAAGACTGTATATTAAGCAATTTGTTAGCTTATTTTGGTCATCAAGAAACACCCCACACCCATTGTGTTTATGAACAGAGGGAGATAAAACCCAGAGACTGAGATGTAGGCAGCAAGTCAGGTTTTTGAAGAGAAAGCTGCAAGGGTTTCACAGAGACTAAAAGGTTAGGCATGCTGGAGGACAATTGGTATTCATCCGTTTAAATCATGTAAGGTCACCCACTGATGTGCAAAAGTTTTACTGATTGAAGTAAGTGAGTCTGATCATAACTGTTGTTCTGTATATCCACCTTACTGTGAAATAAAGCATTTCAACAATTAATTTCTGGCCTGATCTCACCAAGTGTTAGCTGGATTCCCCCTTCGGAGAGATTGAAGAAGAACGCAGGCAAAAGACAGGTGTTTAAAATGATAAAGATTCAATAGAGTAGATAAACTATTTCCTCCAGTTTCCAGCAGTGTGGATAGTCAGACATCCGCCTATCGTACATGTACCTTTGGGCCTACCGTCGCAGCATCCCTTTGGGCATTGAAGCCTCCCATGAACTAATCCTCTGCCAAAGCAAGGTGTGTGCACTTCCTCCTGTAGATGCACCACTGGTGATGTCTGATTGCCTGCCATCCCTCCAGTGGTCTTCCACATCTTCCTGCAGAAAGCTGAGATGGGGGCAAACCGATTGGTGGCAATAATAGAGCTGTAATAAAACAAAGGCAGCAGAGCAATTACCACAAAGGTGCCCCAAAACCTAAATAGCAGCAGGAAAAGAAAACACCACAAAGGAGGCCTGAAAGCCCTGAATGAAATTGCTGACCTTTAAATAAACTTCCACATATTGCCGATCCCCAAGTATCCCTGGGCATGTATTATACGTGGACATAAATATCATGGAATATTCTGCACAAACTAAAGTCGCCAAGTCCCCAAGCCATTTGTATAGTTTAATGACGCTCAGGTAGTGTTTCCTGCCACTGGAAGTGTACAGGACAATTAGGTGAACCAGAGTGGAAAATCCTCGCTTGTGTTCTACTAGGTGATCTATATGCCACAGAGATATATGCAATATGTTTAGTACTCATTCGCCTGATCCTCATTATCGTTATGCACTATGTAGATTACGCATTCATATGTACGGTCCACATTACATTCATACTTATTCCATATTTTCATGACAAATATTTCCATTGCATATTATTATCGATGAAGTCTTAAGAAATCCCCGTCCCACTAAATAATTATTAATGGTTTGTGGCCCATAAATTGATTTATCCCCACCTACTGCCATCTGATTAATGAATTGAATACATCTCGCCCTCGCCCACAGCAGTCTTCCTTGCTCATTTAAGATTTTTTTTCAAATGCAGTTATGTAACATTGCTTAGTGAGCTTACTCAACCACTTTTAATTCTGATTGAACCCAATTTTGAAGACTTGCATTTTAAAGAAGAGCATAATATTTGATATTGTGAGAGATAGAGAGAAAATAATAGCGCTGCTGCCCACATCTCAGAAATGGCAAGTGTCAAGTTGTGAACCTGAATGGACCATTCTACTGCTGTTCTTGACTCTACCCTTGTCCAACGCTTCTCCTCTGTTGTCTAGCTGGGTGGGACTGCCCTCGCCTGGTTCCATTCTTATATATCCAGTCATAGCCAGAGAATCACCTACATGGCTTCTTTTCCTGCTTCTGCACAGTTACCTCTGGAGTCACAAGGATCTATCCTTGGCCCCCTCCTATTTCTCATCTACATGCTCGGCCTCAGTGACATCATTTGAAAACACAGCGTCAGGTTCCACATGTACGCGGACAACACCCAGCTCTACCTCACCACCACCTCTCTCAACCCCTCCATTGCCTCTGTTTGTCAGACTGCTTGTCCGACATCCAGTACTGGATGAGCAGAAATTTCCTCCCACTAAATATTGGCAATACCAAAATCATTGTCTTTGGTCCCTGCCACAAACTCCATTCCCTAGCCACTGACTCCATTCCTCTCCCTGGCAACTGTCTGAGGCTGAACCAGACCATTCACACCCTTGATGTCGTATTTGACCACTCGATGAGCTTCCGACCACTCGATGAGCTTCCAACCACACATCTGCTCCATCCCCAAGACCGATTACTTCTACCTCCGTAACATCATCGAACTCTGCACCTGCGTCCGATCATCTGCTGCTGAAACTCTCATCCATGCCTTTGTTAACTCTGGACTTGACTATTCCAATGCTGTCCTGGCTGGCCTCCCATCTTCCACCCTGCATAAACTTGAGCTCATCCAAAACTCTGCTGCTCATTTCCTAACTCGCACCAAGTCCCGTTCACCCATCACCCCTGTGCTCGATGATCTACATTGGTTCCCGGTCCAGCAACGCCTCAATTATAAAATTCTCATCCTTGTTTTCAAATCCCTCCATGGCTTCACCCTCCTACAACCCTCTGAGATCTCTGTGCTTCTCCAATTTTACTACGTTAAAGGCGCTATATAAATACAAGTTGTTATTTTATCAATCCATAAAATACATGAACCAGTAACTTTTAAAATTGTGTAGCTGGGGCTAGGTTTTTCAATACTAAATGGAATGACATCAAAGCACCATACTTAAGAAGCAAGACACAAATGGAGTGCTGCATTCTTTCCGCCAGCTGTATACTGAAGTTGTGAGATTAGTCCATTCTCTTCCTTTTTTTTTGTTTTAACAACTGCTTATTATAGATAAGAAATGCCTGACTTTTTTTGGAGGAAAACTGCATTACAGCTTTGTGAGTAATTTCCACATCTTGTCTGAATTTCATTCTCGCTCCTCCGCCACTGGCATCAGTTCAATATAAACGTCAGAGTTAGATCTTTATCTTTATCATTGTAGTTCCAATATAATTTGCCACATATATTGTTGTATTCCACAATTGCCAGTCAATCCCAGGCAGATTACTTGGTCTCTGTGAAATACAAAATGCAGAGCTTTAGAGAATTCAAGTGTGGGTAAATAGAAATAGAAAAAGAAAAAGCGCAAATCTGGAAATTTAAAATAAAAATAGAAAATGTTGGAAGTACACGGCAGATCAATCAGCATTTGGAAAGCAAAAAAAAATTAACAATTCAGGTAGAGATCATTTTTCAGAGCTGCTTTTGTGTGTACTGCTGAATAGTCTCCAAGGTTATACTGTATCCTTGCACACAACTATACAGCTTACAGTGCTTGTTCGGACAAACAATCATAATTGTACTAAAATGGGTGGAACATTCCAACAGATGTTGTCTATCATCTGATTAAGGCATAGTTCCAGGGAGCACGGTGTTGCAAGTCACATACACAGTATTGTACATGCTTGCCTGACCATTGGAAGGAGGCAAATCAGAAATGGTGAAGTAATTAGTACAAGTAATTGAAATGGAGGTTACATGACCGGACCAGTGAAAGGAGCAGTTTTTCTGTCTGTCTCACTCTCATTTTTTAACATACATATAAAAATATAAGGGGGTAGTGCTTCCACTTTGGGTGCAATCGGCGATCCGAGCGCAAATTGCGCTCAAAATTGCGCTGGTTTTGGCGAGTGTTTTTTTTATCAAATTGCCACTAAAACTCGTTTGCTTATCGGCGAACATAAAATCTGCCATGAACCAGCACATAAACTGTTTTAGAATGTAATTTAAAAAAAAATGTTTTTGTTTTAAAAAATATTCCTTGATGTATTTAAGAGTGATAACTTGGTGCAGTTTGATTAATACAGCTGAAAATGGGTTTATCACAAAAAATCAGGATTTTTAATCAGAGTGTCTAGTCCACCACCTGTGAGTAACCCGATTTTAAATAATTGAAAACGACTTTAAAAAACTATACAGAACCATTTGTTAGTTATATTGGTGTACAATAGTACATATATTCAAAAGCTTTTAAAACATGCCTATTAATGCCCTTCTCCCCAAAAGAAACAGCTTAATTTTAAGAGCTTCCTCGAAGGCCCGCAAACAAGTGCAATTAGCGGAAACTCACCGGTGATTAATTCGATCTGGAGGCGTGGGCAGGGCAGGTTTCCAGCGCAATGTTTTTTTCAACTAGCGCAAAAGATCGCTGAAACTCTATTTGCGCTGGACGTAATTTGTGCTTGAAATTTTGCGATCTTTTGCGCTGGTTTGGCCGATTTCGGGCGAATTGCGCTGAAAAGAACAGTGCAACTGAGTGGAAACTCCAGGCCAAGAAGATTATGCAACCTACAAGTGACTGGCTAACAAGGTGGGTTTAGAACAGCTCACAAGTGAGGTTTGCTGAGTGTTCTCATTGTGCATTCCATATATGCCACAGGTAAAAATGTGAACACCTAATCTATGTGCAAAATTCATTGTCACATGCTGTTCGAATGTTCTTAAAGTAATATTCTGACAGCTGCTGTTTGGCAATAGGAAAATTATGGAGCTGTCTTTATTCAATAATTTGTATTGGCACACTGGTAATGTTTCAGCAACCAATTAACTACTTAATTGTTTGAAACCAATGTTTTTTTCTACTCTCATTTAGTTTTCAGAACAACCTTTATAACCCTTAGTCTAAGAGCATTTGATGAATGTGTTTATTGTGATCATCTTTTCTGTAATTTACTGCTAGCATCTAGGTTTACATATTCTCCTGTTGTTCATTGCATTCTTTCTGATTTCTTTCCTCTGCTTTCCCGGACACAGAGAGAGGTAATTTTTCTTTCTTTCTTGAAATAGTTCATATTCCCAAGAGAGAGACTGTGTTACAGTTAGTTCTGCAAGTGTAAGTAGATGCGTTTTATAAGCTGTGATCAAGCGGGCAAATGCCATCCTAGCCTGTACTCCAGGTCCATACTCTTAATTCAGTGGTTTGATCTGGCTTCAGGACTATTTTTTTTCTTCCTTCAGTTGCTTTTGAGATGTGTTGTACTGAAGAGATGAGCCCTTCTCCAGACCAGATTTACAGATTGTTACAGACTCGATTTAATTGTCTGGATAGAACCAATTGTGTTTTAAAGTTCTGTAACCTCACAATTTGTATTTGTATTAGGAGCACTCTTAAATAACTTGTTGGAAAAACACTAATTCCATAAACTTTACAAGAAGAAATACAAAAATTAAAATCAGATTTTTTTGTTTGGTTAGGATATTACTACCATCAGTAGATCAGGCCAGTTCCCATTTGGTAGTTGGGCCTGATCAAATGACTTTATTTTAAATATTTTGACTTAACTTCTTCAGAATATAAAACTTTGTACCTTTTATTCAGATTTCTCTCCTTCACGCCTGAAGTCTAGGATATGGCTCCATGGTGTGTTGCCCTCTGGTACCTCCTCTACCAGTTCATCTGTGTCTAGACAGTGAGTGTTGACAGGTTGACACTCACAGCTGACACTGATCTTGTCCTCACCCAACATCCACACTTTCAGCACGGATCACTGGATAATGGCTTGCTTCAGGACCTCAGACTATTTTTTTTGCCTTTCCTAGTCCTCCTTACAATTGATTGAGGTCAGTTTTGACACTTAATGCTCCTGTGTTTATTTTATCTTGGGTCTCATTATTTTAATAATCACTATACTAATGTACAAAATAATAACATTTAAATGGTAATAAATAGTTACAAATTCAAAGTAATTACATTTTTAAAAAATGCTTGTTTGCTATACATTAGATTATGATTTTGGAAAATAGGCTGTAATTTGTCTCAATTAAATGGGTGGAAACTAGAAATTGGCAGTGAATTGCCGAGAGTGCTATGCCACAAGAATTCTGTAATTATAGTTTTAGATTTTGTTTGTAGAGTCAGTGCATGTTCTCAGCAATGATTCAGTAAATTATGCCTAATATATATAGCTATAAAATTGTGGGTATTTGTTTAAACATGCATTTTTTTTCATTTGAACTAAATGTTGTCAGTGGAGCTTTACTATAACTTTGTGTTGCATATCATTCTGTTCATTTCCATCTCCTCTACAATTTTGTGCTTGCAAATCGCAGCATGATAAAAATAATTCTTTCCCCCAAAATTTGTGACATTAAATCAAAAGATAAGTTATGTTTGACATTGCGTGTGTAGAATTTGAGAGAAAATCCTAAAGTACAAGATCTGGAAGATGATCTCTTATTTGAAGTAGAACTAGCAAAGTTAAGTTTTCTAAGCTCCTGTATTTAGTAATATCGTTAGGGCCATGTTATGAGAACAGTTTAATTTGTCCTATCAGAACAGCACTCAACTAGTTTTCCTAACTTGTATGTCAAGAATCCTCAAATACGTTTTCCTCAAGCTCCGGGACCAGGTAAGTCTCACGCTGCGCACCTGGTTGTTAGTGAGGAGGCGGGCCTAGCCGATGAGAATAATTCACAAGAACTGAATCAGTGTCTGTTTTATAAAGAGGAGCAGGCTTGAAATTACCTGATCCTATAATCACTGAAACTACTGAACAGTTTCACGAATCAGGCTGACTTTTGGTACCGACAGCATATTGGATAAGACATACAGACCGCCACCAACAGAGGATTACTTCTTGTCCCAGCACTATTCCTGATTAAGAAGGCCTGCCTCCTCACAGAGATCCACAGCTGTCACTCACTTTCCAACGAGCGCTCCCTGCTGGTCGAGCCGATTCCTTTCCCTGGCGCCGCGACCCTGTGCCATCCTCCTGACACGTGATCAGAGCACCTGTGGGGCCCTTCAAACACCTGCCTGAACGTGTTCACGCAAAAACGTACAATCCCACTGTGCAGCTGTTACAGAACATGCCAATGGGACAGTTTAATTTGGCGGTGAGTCATGCTTCCAGCACCATCCCAGCATGTGCATGGGTGCTGGAAGTATGACTCATTCGCCGTGGCCAATTTTTTTTTAAATTATTCGTTCATGGGATGTGGACGTCGCTGGCAAGGCCAACATTTATTGCCCATCCCTAATTGCCCTTGATAATGTGGTGGTGAGCCGCCGCCTTGAACCACTGTAGTCGCTGTGCTGAAGGTACTCCCATAGTGCTGTTAGGGAGGGAGTACCAGGATTTTAACCCAGCAGCGATGAAGGAGCGGCGATATATTTCCAAGTCAGGATGGTGTGTGGCTTGGAGGGGAACTTGGAGGTGGTGGTGTTCCCATGCGCCTGCTGCCCTTGTCCTTCTAGGTGGTAGAGGTCGCGGGTTTGGGAGGTGCTGTCGAAGAAGCCTTGGCGAGTTGCTGCAGTGCATCTTGTAGATGGTACGCACTGCAGCGACGGTGGTGGAGGGAGTGAATGTTTAAGGTGGTGGATGGGGTGCCAATCAAACGGGCTGCTTTGTCCTGGATGGTGTCAAGCTTCTTGAGTTGTTGTTGGAGCTGCACTCATCCAGGCAAGTGGAGAGTATTCCATCACACATTTGACTTGTGCCTTGTAGATAGTGGAAAGGCTATGGGGAGTCAGGAGGTGAGACACTTGCCGCAGAATACCCAGCCTCTGACCTGCTCTTGTAGCCACAGTCTGGTCCAGTTAAGTTTCTGGTCAATGGTGACCCCCAGGATGTTGATGGTGGGGGATTCGGCGATGGTAGTTCTGTTGAATGTCAAGGGGCGGTGGTTAGGCTCGCTCTTGTTGGAGATAGTCATTGCCTAGCACTTGTGTGGCGCGAATGTTACTTGCCACTTATCAGTCCAAGCCTGAATGTCATCCAGGTCTTGCTATATGTGGGCATGGACTGCTTCATTATCTGAGGAGTTGCGAATCGAACTGAACACTGTGCAATCATCAGTGAACATCCCCACGTCTAACCTTATGATGGAGGGAAGGTCATTGATGAAGCAGCTGAAGATGGTTAGGCCTAGGACACTGCCCTGAGGAACTCCTGCAGCGATGTTCTGGGGCTGTGATGATTGGCCTCCAACAACCACAGCCATCTTCCTTTGTGCTAGGTATGACTCCAGCCAGTGGAGCGTTTTCCCCCGATTCCCATTGACTTCAATTTTACTAGGGCTCCTTGATGCCACACTCGGTCAAATGCTGCCTTGATGTCAAGGGCAGTCACTCCAACCTGCTGACTGCTTTAAAAATTGTCCAGCACTTAGTGGCTAATAGTGGCCATCTGTTGCTGTGGGGTACCCAGAATTGGTGTGAGAAGCAGGCACACCCACCTCACCGATATCTGTAACTAAATTCCTGTTTTCTTCAAAGCATTATTAAAACACTCTTTACATGCAGCACATTCATATTATGAGTATTATATAGTATTATAATTTAGATGGGAGTGTCTGTGATTACTAGTCGATTTGAAAAGGGGTCCTTCAACCAAAAAAGTTTGAGAACCACTGTCCCAGAAGACCTGAAGAACAAATCATTTTTTAAAAAGAGTAATGAATAGAATAACGCATATTAGTCTGGAATGCAACAACCAACTTGCATTTATATAGCACCTATATTGTTTAAAAAATGCCGAGGTACTTCACAGTAGATGGTGCTGATCACACTTGTAATCTGACCTGCAAAACCCATTTGTGATTTTGTCACTTGGGTCACTTGTAGAATATTTGCTGTACCCCAAATGTAACCTTAGCTTTACAGTGGCTTCAACTAGTAGTGTAGATGACACGGAAATTGGCAGCTTAAGTGAGAAATGTTTTTTTTAGCTACTCTAGTTGTCACAGTTTTCAAGAGATGAAAGTTATGGTTTAAAATAGTTGCAAAGATTCTGACAATAAATCTGAAACCTAAAAGGGAACAAGTGATTCCCATATTGTTAATTATATTTGGGACTAAATATCTATGTACAGTAATATCAAGTGATTCCTAGTGAGCATACACCAAAATACATAAATTCCCTTTGTATAACAAGTCTCTTGTGTATAGTATCAGTCATTAAAATATTCAATTAACAGTAACAGATAGCATTGAATAGTAACCCTAATAGCTTTTAACTGCTGCTAATATAGCAGGTGATGCAGCATAAATCATGTTCATGACCGCTAGAAGATTATTGTAGGAACTAAAGGTCACTTGTGTAAAATGGGAGTGTATTTCTGAATAATTAGTTTATAGGCTGAATCCCTAGTGCTTTAAGTTCAGTATAAACTTAACATTAAAAGTAAAGTAATGGATGTTCATGGCTGAATTGAACACACATGAGTACTTGTTTTATGGGCAGTATTTGCATACAGAAACTCTAAACTAGAAACGTATTATGTCTCTATCTTCACTTTATCCCAGACTGTCTGAGAACAACAAACCACCAGGAGTGTGGTAGACTGCAAAACACCCACAGACAAAGCCCGAGAGTGACACAAGAACACCGTCGACAGGGATAGAATTATCTGAAAACATAGATGATTAAATAGTTTGTAATGTGACCTGCAGTGATCATAAGATATCTGCATGGAATGTTTAATGGTGTATTTCTGTGGGCACACGCTGTCTACAATTTATATTGTTGAATAGCCCAATCAGGTGAATGTTCTCCCACAGAAACATTTGCTGTCTCAAGTAAACACAACTGTGATGCGTTTGCAAAAACTGCAGATTGGGGCACAACCAAATTATAGCTACATTTAATTTTTTTTTAATAAAAGAGTTTAACGTTGAGTTATTTTATAACACGAATGTGCAAGTGAGACCGATTTCGTATCACCCATTAGGCACAACATCATTGCCTCTGACGGGTGCACACATTAGTCAGCATCACTTGACCTTACCAGGTACCATTTGACCACAGCAACGAGAAAATCTGGGAGAAAAGACTGAAATAGGCTTGTGCATTTTAGTTTTCCTTCATGTGAAGATGTTCAGTTTCTGCCCAGTATCATATTGATAATCTATATCCATAATTAATTGTATTCAATGTATTGAAGTAGTAGAAGATTACGCTGTTTTTTGCTGATTATGAAGAATCGCTTTGTTTGATTTAGAGGTGTTCAAATAATAGTTTCCTCCATTCCTCCCAAGGTTTTGTTAGAATCTCATTATTACAAGTCTTTTTTTTCCTGTACTCTGTGGGTAGCTCTGAGGCCATTACGATGAACAATCTTAATACAAAGTTCAGCATAATATTTTTTCTTTTATTTTAAATGATGAACTATTTATAAAATCTCACCCCTTTTGTACTTATTTACATTTATTTCTTCTCTTTCCACCTCTCCTCCCCACTCTCTTCGCCTTGCCCCTGCTAATCCTGCTCCGGCCTCTGTGCTAGGACTTGTGCATGAGCAGCACAGTGACAGGTTTTGTCCACTCCTTAGAGGAGCAGTGCTTGGCCTCTGCTCCATGCTTCTGCGTGGCAGCAATCAAGAACTCCATGGTCTGGAGAATCGCAAGCGTAATCTCATACACTTACTTCCCCATCTGTGCCGTACTGTTCTGGGGGGAGGAAGACAAAGGGTTAGTGCCTCCTCACAGAATGAAAATACTCCAGGCTGCTTTTGTGTACCTTTCAGCAGCCATTTTTCGAGCAACAGTGATAGAAGCCTGGGAGTAGGTTGTGTCCCAATTCCATTGCTGGGGCTGGTGCAGAGAGGAAGATAAAGAGCTTCACTTTCAAAAAAAATAGATATTTTTCTGCAAAGCAAGTTCCTTTTACTAGGAATGTTTGTTTTTGAAACAAGGGCTTTCTGCTGCTGGCTACATCTCTGTCCAGAAGATGGTTCCTTTCATACCAGTTGCATGATTTTTACCTCCATAGAATAAAATTGAATCGATTCTTTTTCTTTTTCCACCATGTCTATAATACAGGTTAATTTAAATAACAGGGATATTAAAGAGCCATAGAAAGTATTGTTGCTTGCAGAGTTGGTGAAAATCTTTAGCTCTGACTTAATAATTGTTTCTTTCTTCTATGAAAGTGCTTTTCATGTTTCGCAGTGAAATGTGGATGCTGTAAATGCCAAGGTTGAAAACAATGGCAGCACTTAGAATGTGAGCACTTAAAGCACAGTGCACACATTTACAACAACCCCATTTGGCTGTGAACAAACTGTTTGAAATCCAATTTGGATTTTTAAGTAAAAACAAAATACAATGAAGTATTCAGGCTCTAAGCCAAACATTTTTCCAAGCCCTGTGAGGAACTGTATGTTCTCCTTTTTGGGAGGATGTTAAAGACAATATAGTTGAATATCAGTGCTAGCTCTCGGAATTTACAATGTGGCAACAAAACAGTTTAGAAGTGAGATGAAAAACTGCCTCTCTTCACTGGAGTATTAATGTACCACATAATTTGAATAATCACTATAATTATAATATTTAATATTAAAACTTCGGTTCAACAGGATATTTAGAAGATAATTGGAATGCTATTTTGATCCCATTCATGAGGAAGGGATTTATAGTTTGCTTTAAAATGCTCATTTGGTACATGACCGTCATGACTAATGGGATGTTCCACATTCGCCTAATCTCTCTCCTTTACTTGAGGTAATAGTGGCCAATGGCACTAGCTAACCCTGTCTAACATGCATTTTATATGCCTCCAAAAAACAGCATTGCAGAGAAGTTCTATTGTGCTATCATATAAGCAAATGATAGGAAGGGTGGGACATTGTCTGAACTACCTTATGTTAATCGCTCACTCTTGTTCTTATATAGACATTACTGAAAATTGATATCCTTCTGGTTCACGGACCCTACGGTATTGGTTAATGTTTTATTTTTGCTAGTCATTGTTGTTCAGTTACTTAATTTTGTTAATAGCTTTTATATAACAAATGAATCTTCGACTTCAAGCCAAGTGTTGGCATATAAGGGGTAATTTTACAAATTTGTGCCTTCACTCCAGGAGCACGTGCCAGGAGTTTGGATGTGCATCCCCTGTGATTTTCTGCCCATTAAAACTATACTGTCTCTGGCTTACTGCAGTGATGTCCTGCTGGTATTTTCAGTGTCCTTCAGTTAAGGGATTAATGGATTGGGCAAAACCTCACCAGTGGCTTTTTAACAGCTAACCTGCTGTTGTAGTTATGGTATTTTTCAAAGGGTATGTTTTAATTTTATTTGGGAAGATTGGGAGATGCATTTAAATAAGTGCTGATTCTTCGGAACTATATTATTTTGTTTTTCCAATTTATGTAACATAGAGGATAGTAAACACCTCAGTAAAATATAATCTACAGCACATGTGTCACCCGGCGACAAACCCTGCAAATGTAGCGCAATCTGCTACCCGAGTTCCACAATTTTACATTTAAGAAATCCTGGAAGTGCCAGTTTTATGAGCAGCAACCAATGACTTGCTGTAATAAATCACTTTGAAGTGCCTAGTACAGGGGTTCAGAGAACATGAACTGCAGATGGCTTACGCTCACCCTCTGATCTGCTGAGTTAAGTTTACTGGTAAGTGTTGGTTTATAATGGGGAAATAGTTCATTACCTTTATTGTTGTGCCATGTTTCTGTTGTCATTTCAAGTTGCCACACATTGTAGAATTATTGCCGCCAGGTGTTTAGCAAAGAAAAAAAATCATATCCTTTTACATGAAATATTGCAATAAATTAAATGCCCTGCAAAATACACAATCTGTCTGGTTTATAATTTGTTGCACTGTAGGCTGTAAAGTACCATTGGCGATGTCAGCATTGGAATACTTAATGCATTCTAATAACATTTCTCTGACTGCTATTTTAATGGATTGATGCCTCTGCCAAAATACCAGAGGAATGTTATACAAGCGCATTAAGCATTGGCCACAGATACTGTCGCCAGTCATTTCTAGGCTTATGGTACACCTGAAAGTTATTTCATTAATTATACTCTATATCAGTAAAAGTTAATTATCAACCAATATTTTTAAGATGATGTCACTAGTGTCATTATCATTTGTGCATACTGTCCTAGTGTTGAATATAGTGCATGCTTCTTCTCCCTCGATAAATGAAAAAAGGTTTGTCAAATACTAAGTCGTGCTTAAATGGTCCAAGAGATGGATTAGATAAATAATTGCAGCTAATGTCTCTCATTCTTATTTGTGCAGGGATTTTGCCTATGTAGCAAGAGATAAAGATACACGAATCCTAAAATGTCATGTGTTCCGATGTGATACACCAGCGAAAGCCATCGCAACCAGTCTTCACGAAATCTGCTCCAAGGTGAGAGCGAGTTCCCGTCAGCTCAAACATCTCTATACAAATGAAAAATAGCCATAGTTCGCAACATTAAGATTCCTGGGTTTTTATAAATTATGCCTTTACAATAATGACCAGGGTTATATCATTCAGCATAAGAAGCTGCTTTTTATTCGAGTTGCCATAAAAGCAAAAATGAACTGCTTTTGCTGAAATAAGGCATTGGGCACCAATATTTTATTTTCCCCAGTCTAGAGGGAAAAGTATAATCTTTTGGTTAAGGCATTTGCATCATCGGGAAGAAGAGGGAGGGTGTGTTCACATGCTCACGTAACCCCTATCCCTAGAATGAATCATGAAGATGCTAAATGATGAGAGCAGCAGTTATAAAAATCAGCAGTCATATCTGAAGCATTAGAGTTGCAATTTTAACTGAATGGCATACAGATTTAGACTGCAATTATACTAGAACTGCGGCATAGTTGTAACAAAGATTGGTGAAAAGCACCACAAATCAGTGGGTCAGAAAGCCTTGCTCTACCAAGTGCAACTTGGCATTGTTACTTTTCGGCAGAGTTTCAACCCTGGATTTATGAAGCAGAACAGAGCGATCTTTGACTTCAGGCTGACTGATGAAGAAATGGAAAGGACTGATGAAATAAACAAAACTGCCCATTATGCAACTCTTTAAAATGTTGCATGGGCTCCCCAAGTACCCATTCCTTCGCACTAATGCTAAGGTTCTATTGTAAATCTAGAGTCAGGAGATCCGACCTGACTCCACAATAAAGCAGAGCAAATCTGTAAACTCCCAGTGCTCTGACTCCAGATTTACATTACAATGTTTGCAGTTACAATTTAGTTTTGTGTTAAGCGCAAACTGCCTTGCACTGACTCTACAAATAGTGTGTAAATGCAGCCTTTTTTAAAAAATGGACGGTAGCTACCTGCCAACATTTACAGGGCTGTAATCTAATCAGTGTATCCCACTGATAGTTTGAGATTCCATACCAAACTTTATCCAGTTGAGAACAATTTGAAGCTCAGGATCAGAGTCCTCTGATGAAAAGACCTTTTTATATTTATTTTTTATTCGTTTATGGGATGTGGGTGTCGCTGGCAAAGCCAGCATTTATTGCCCGTCCCTAATTGCCCTTGAGAAGGTGGTGGTGAGCTGCCTTCTTGAACCGCTGCAGTCCGTGTGGTGAAGGTACTCCCACAGTGCTGTTAGGGAGGGAGTTCCAGGATTTTGACCCAGCGATGATGAAGGATCGGCGATATATTTCCAAGTCAGGATGGTGTGTGACTTGGAGGGGAACTTGGAAGTAATGGAGTTCCCATGCGCCTGCTGCCCTTGTCCTTCTAGATGGTAGAGGTCGCGGATTTGGGAGGTGCTGTCGAACAAACCTTGGCAAGTTGCTGCAGTGCATCTTGTAGATGGTACACACTGCAGCCACAGTACACCGGTGGTGGAGGGAGTGAATGTTTAAGGTGGTGGATGGGGTGTCAATCAAGCGGGCTGCTATGTCGTGGATGGTGTCGAGCTACTTGAGTGTTGTTGGAGCTGCCCTCATCCAGGCAAGTGGAGAGTATTCCATCACACACCTGACTTGTGCCTTGTAGCTGGTGGAAAGGCTTTGGGAAGTCAGGAGGTAAAAAACTCGCTGCAGAATACCCAGCCTTTGACCTGCTCTTGTAGCCACAGTATTTATGTGACTGGTCCAGTTAAGTTTCTGGTCAGTGGTGACCCCCCCCCCCCACCAGGATGTTAATGGTGGGGGATTCTGCATTGGTAATGCTGTTGAATGTCAAGAGGCGGTGGTTAGACTCTCTTATTAGTGATAGTCATTGCCTGGCACTTGTGTGGCGCGAATGTTATTTGCCACTTATCAGCCCAAGCCTGAATGTCATCCAGGTCTTGCTGCATGAGGGCACCGACTGCTTCATTATCTGAGGAGTTGCAAATTGAACTGAACACTGTGCAGTCATCAGCGAGCATCGTCATAATTTTATGTGGAGGTCGCTGTCCCACATTGTGAATATTCTTAATGTGCAGTGAATACTAACAACAGTCTGTTATGCCATTATGCCACATTCATTGTGAAATCTTAAGTAGAAATTTTGCATTCAGTATATAATCAAATTTAGAACTGAGTGCATGATTGGACATGTACACAGTACTTAACGCTGCTATGCTTCTAGATTTGACTGTGTGCTTAAATCTTCTGAAACATTCGTCATCCCAGATTCTGCAGCATACTGACCCTGATCTGTGCCATTCAAATGGCTCTGTTGCACAAAACCTTACAGATGAGTCAGTAACGTTTCCCTGCTCTTACTAATAGTTATTTATGTTCGTTTGCACCAAGGGCTTTAGAAATGAAATGCTCTCTAACATGTCTTGAGGCCCCTCTACTTGTCAAATCAGGTTTTTAAAAATGTGGGGCTTGAATCTTTTGACATTTGTTTGGCTTTGTAAGTAATTATGAGAGATTAATATGAACTTTACAGCTTCTCTCCCTGCCCTAGCCCTGAACTTGCATTTTTCTCTAGGTTCTCTCCTATCTCCCCTGATGCCCTGTCCAAGCTCATCTTGTCCATGAGACCCACCTCCTACTTCCTCGACCCTATTCCCACTAAACTGTTGACCACCCAAATTCCCTTCCTGATCCCCACGTTAGCTGATATTGTCAACAGTACTCTCTCCTGTACCCCTCCCCTTCAAATCTGCTGTCATCACCCCCCTTCTCTTCCCGCTTCTGCACTGTTACCATTGGAATGTCCCAAGGATTTATCCTTGGCCCCCTCCTATTTCTCATCCACGTGCTGCCCTTTGGCGACATCATCCAAAAACACAACGTCAGGATCCACATGTGCGCTGACGACACCCAGCTCTACCTCACCATCGCCTCTCTCGACCCCCTCCATTGCCTCTGATTTGTCACGCTGCTTGTCTGACATCCAGTATTGGATGAGCAGAATTTTCCTTCAATTAAATATTGGAAAGACTGAAGCCATTGTCTTCGATTCCCACCACAAACTCTCTTCGCTAGCCACTGACTCCATCCCTCTCCCTGGCTACTGTCTGAGGCTGAACCAGACTGTTCGCAACCTTGGTGTCATATTTGACAATGAGCTGAGCTTCCGACCCCATATCCTCTCCATCACCAAGACCGCCTATTCCCACCTCCGTAATATCGCCCGACTCTGCCCCTGTCTCAGTTCATCTGCTGCTGAAACACTCATCCATGCCTTTGTTACCTCTAGACTCGACTATTCAAATGGGCTCCTGGCCATTCTCCCACAGGCTCCCTCCGTAAACTTGAGCTCATCCAAAACTCTGCTGCCTGTATCCTAACTCGCACCAAGCCCCGTTCACCCATCACCCCAGTGCTCGATGACCTACATTGGCTCCTGGTCTGGCAACGCCTCGATTTTAAAATTCTCATCCTTGTTTTCAAATTCCTCCATGGCCTCGCGCCTCCCTATCTCTGTAACCTCCTCCAGTCCTACAACCCTCCAGGATATCTGCGCTCCTCCAATTCTGGCCTCTTGAGCATCCCTGATTTTAATCGCTGCACCATTGGTGGCTGTACCTTCAGCTTCCAAGGCCCTAAGCTCTGGAATTCCTTCCCTAAACCTCTCCGCCTCTCTACCTCTCTCTCCTCCTTTAAGACGCTTCCCAAAACCAACCCTGTCCTAATATCTCTATGTGTCTCGGTGTCAAATTGTGTTTGATCACGCTCCTGTGAAGAGCCTTGGGACATTTTATTACATTAAAGGTGCTATATAAATACAAGTTGTTGCTGTAAATGGCAGCAACTATCAGCATATAAATTGGTACAATAAACATGCTGATGTGATTGATGGTTTAAAGCAGTTTAATTCCCTGCTCATGTTTGTGTGTGGTTTAATGTTCATTATTTATTAACTTATGATATTCCTTTTAAGAGTGATTACATGTTAAAACCAACAAAGCAATATATGTCAACCCTAAAAATTTATATGGATGGTAAATCAGCCCTACACTGCAGTTTGGCAAATGTGGACATAACAATGCTGTTGTGCATATTTGGGATTAGCAATTTCCAATGTTGCTGTATTCGATCTGATTTATGTATGTAGTTATTAGTCTTCTTTTGTACAGTTAGGCATTGATTTCATCTGAACTTCAGAATGTCTGTAAGGCAAACGTGGACCCATTTACTATAATCTATCATGTTTTTCAGACATAGTGACCTGAAGTTTCTGTTCAATTGCGCTGGTGTTTTTGGTGCAATTCCCCCAATATTGGCATAACCGGCGCAAAAGATTGCGTCATTTTAAGTGAAAATTGTGTTTAGCGCAAATTGAGTTTCCGTGATCTTCTGCGCTAGAAGCTGGCCACGCCCCCAGGATGAATCAATCACCGTTGGGAGTTTCCACTCGTTTGTGGGCCTTCAAGGAGGCTCTAAAAATTAAGCTGGAACTTTTGAGCGCAAGGACACTAATGGGCACATTTTGAATGAAATTTGTTTAAAATTTTCCAATGAACTCACTACTATACCCCAATCTAACTAGGAAATAGTTTTGTATATTTTTTAAGTAATTTTCAGTAATTTAAAATTGGGTTACTCACAGGTGGTGGATTGACACTGATTTAAAATGCATATTTTTTTTTGATAAACCCATTTTCAGCTGTATTAATCAAACTTTACCAAGTTACCACTCTTAAATATATCAAGGAATATTTTTTTAAAGCAAAAAAAAAAGTTTTAAAACGCTACCCAATTGGGCTGGTTCATGGCAGATTTTGCATTTGGCGATATGCAAATGAGTTTGAGCAGAAATTCGAGGGGAAAAAAAACACTTTTCAAAACGGGCACAATTTTCGGCGCATTTTGCACCAGAATTGCCGATTGCGCCCAAAGCAAATTCTATCCCAGTGCCTGCATTCCATAAATCACAGTACACGGGACTAAGTGGGTTTATGGATAGAAGTCCCAAATTTTGCCTGCTTACTCCATTAGACATCATAGATGTATTATTCTCCACGTGTAGGCCAGTAATTGGTTACCAAACTTATAGTAGGCCAACTGCTATATATATATATCGATAGATATATGTCCTTGGAACTGTGCTTTGCATCAAATGTTGGGGATCTCAAGAGTACTATATATGCAGATGAAGGGAATGGAAATTGAGTCCAGTAGCAGGGGCATGGATCAGTCCTTGGATGTTGTCGAGCTTCTAGAGTGTTGTTGTGGCTGCACCCATCTAGGTGAGTGATGAATATTCCATCGCACTCCTGACTTGACTCTTGTAGACGGCAGAGAGGCTTTGAGGGGTCAAGAGGTGTGAGCCATTTGTCAGTTTCTGTCAGTGGTCTACTTCAACTTCTGGTCAATAGTGACCCCCAAGATGTTGATAGTGGTGAACTCGGCAATCCTGCTAAAGCTGCAGGCTCCTTTTTACAGGAACAGCTCAGATTGCATTGCATTGCTGGCACGTTCCTTATTTTAGTGGCCCACTCCACATGACATTCAGGACAACTTCAGCAGTCCCAATCTCGATCATCATAGTTAGCGGCCCCGTTCTGTTGTCTTTCTGACTCGCTTTGTTCCATTCTACAGGCTCTCCATGCAGTGCTCAATAGGTGCAAGAGGTAACAGAAGGGAGGAAAGACAAAAAGCTGAAAAGGGAAGAGGGGAAAGAGAATGTAAAGCAAAAGTGGTGTGTTGGTGTGATGACAGTGTAGACTAGAAGGGGAGGGTTCGGAGAAAGAGTATGTAAACTGGGGCGGAGAGGAAGTCAACCAGAAGTGCAGGAATGTGGGGTCACAAGAGAATGTAAAGCATAAAAGCAAAAGAGAGATTGAAAACCAGAAGAGGGTGGCAGAGTATGTGAATCAGAAACAGGGAAGTGATCGGGAATGTGCTCCAGAAAGAGGGAGAAAGTGAGAATCTGCAGAGTGAATCAGACAATTAGAATAATCCAGAAAAAGTGAGTGCATGACCAACCAGAAAAGGAGAGAGAGTGCAAATCAGAAAGAGTGTGAGGGCAAAATGGAAAAAGGGAGAGAACAAATGAGAAAGAGAGATAATGAGATAGGGAGAGCAATCCAAAATGAGAGACAGTAAACCAAAAAGTGGGAGTGAGCAGGGCTGGTGGGGGGTAGGAGAGAGAGCAACCAGTGAGAACAAGAGAGACAGACCAGAGAAGAGGAGCGAGCAAATCAGAGAGAGGATACATACCAGAAAGGTGGAACAGAGAGAGGACAAACGAGAGAGAGCAGAGAACAAAGTAGAAAGAGAGAGAGAGTGTGTACAAAGCAGATAAGGGGAGGAGAGAGCAAACCAGAGAGAATCATACAATCATAGAATAGTACAGCAGAGAAGGAGGCTATTCGGCGGCTTCCGAAGAGCAGTCCAGTTAGTCCCACTCGCCCGCTCATTCCCATATCCCTGAAATTTTTTCTTCTTCAAGTATTTATCCAATTCCCTTTTGAAGACTACTATTCCAAATCCTAACCACTCGTTGTGTAAAACAGTTTTTCCTCATGTCGCCTCTGGTTCTTTTGCCAGTCACCTTAAATCTGTGCCCCCTCGTTATCGACCCTTCAGCCATTGGAAAGAGTTTCTCTTTATTTACTCTATCCAAACCCTTCATAATTTTAAACACCTCTATCAAATCTCCTCTTAGCCTTTTCTGCTCCAAGGAGAACATCCCCAGCTTCTCTAGTCTATCCACATAACACTAATCCCTCATCCCTGGAACGATTCTAGTAAATCTCTTCTGTATCCTCTCCAAAGCCTTCACGTCCTTCCTAAAGTGTGGTGCCCAGAATTGGACACAGTACTCCAGCTGGGGCCGAGCTAGTGTTTTATATAGGTTTAGTATAACTTCCTGGCTTTTGTACACTATGCCTTTATTTATAAAGCCCAGGATCCCATATGCTTTATTAACTGCTTTGTTAACCTGTCCTGCCACCTTCAAAGATTTGTGCACAAACACCCCCAGGTCTCCCTGTTCTTGTACCCCCTTTAAAATTGTATGATTTAGTGTGTATGGTCTCTCCTCATTCTTCCCACCAAAATGTATCACCTCACACTCCTCTGCATTGAATTTCATCATCCTGTGTCCGCCCATTCCACCAGCCTATGTCTTCTTGAAGTCTATTACTATCTTCCTCACTGTTTACTACACTTCCATGTTTTGTGTCATCTGCAAAATTTTGAAATTGTGCCCTGTACCCCCAAGTTCAAGTCATTAATGTATATTAAAAACAGCAGTGGTGCTACTACTGAACCTTGGGGAACGCCACTATATACCTCCCTCCAGTCCGAAAAATAGCCATTCACCACAACTCTCTGTTTTCCATCCCTTAGCCAATTTTGTATCTCTGCTGTTACTGCCCCTTTTATCCCACGGGCTTCAATTTTGCTAACGAGCTTAGTATGTGGTACTTTATCAAACGCCTTTTGAATGTCCATATATACAACATCAACTGCACTGCCCTCATCCACCCTCTGTTACCTCATCAAAAAACTTGATCAAGTTAGTCAAACACGATTTTCCCTTAACAAATCCGTGCAGGCTCTCCTTTATTAGTCCATGCTTCGCCAAGTAGCTGTTAATTTTCTCCCGGATGATTGTTTCTAAAAGCTTCCACGTTAAACTGACTGGCCTGTAAATGCCAGGTTTATCCATCTCCCCTTTTTCGAACAGGGGTGTAACATTTGCAATCCTCCAGTCCTTTGGCACCACCCCTGTATGTAAGGAGGATTGGAAGATTGTGGCCAAAGATAGCAAAAAAAACAGAAAAGGAGAGAAAGAGAGAGAGCAAACAACAGAGCGAAGAGAGAAAACTAGAGTGAGTGCACAAACCAGATAAGGGGACAGGAGAGGGGACAAATGCAGGGGTAGTAAACCAGAAAGAGAGAGTATAAACCAGGAGAGGAGGGGACCAGGAAAGGGAGGGAAAAGAAAGTGAGTGAGGAAGCAAAAGAGCAAACTAGAAAGTGAGAACGCACGCACAAACCAGAAAAGGGGGAAAGGGAGAGAGCATTGCATGAGGTGGCGTCTTTCGGATGAGATGTTAAACCAGGGTCCCATCTACACTCTCAAGCGGACATTAAATGTTGCATGGTGCTAAGCAAAGAAGACCAACATCACTTTAAAAAAAAAAAACAGGTTATCTCGTCATTTATTTCATTCGTCTGTGGGACCTTGCTGTGCGCAAATTAGCTGCTGTGTTTCCCTACATTACAACAGTGCCTATACTTCAAATAAATGCTACATTGGCTGTGATGCTCTTTGGGACACCCTGAGGCCATGAAAGGCATATATAAATACAAGTTTGTTCTTTCTATCTCAATTTTGCTCAGGTGTTGGTAACTGATACTTTAAGTATGATGCAATGCTTTATCTCTGTTTCATTAGTTTAGAATGATAACCTATTGATCATTTATGCAGATTATGGCGGAACGGAGGAACGCCAAAGCTGTGGCTTGCAGCATCTCTCAGGAACGAGTCAATATGAACCTCGATGTTCCTCTACAAGGTAACATTTTTCTGAAAAAACAGATCTAGACCATTTCAGTCGAGCGTAGCTTTTTTTTTTAGGTGTTAGCCGTGGCTCAGTGGTAGCACTATCGCCTCTGAGTCAGAAGGTTGTGGGTTCACTCCAGAGACTTGAACACATAACATAGACTGACTCCCCAGTGCAGTACTGAGGGAGTGCTGCACTGTTGGAGGTGCCATAAAAGACGTTAAATGAAGACCCCATCTGCCCTCTCAAGTAGACATAAAAGATCCCATGGCACTATTTGAAGAAGAGCAGAGGAGTTCTTCCCGGTGTCCTGGCCAATATTTATCGTTCAACCAACATCACTAAAACAGATTATCTAGTTATTTATTGCTGTTTGTGAGATCTTGCTGTGCATAAATTGTTGCTGTGTTTCCTACATTACAACAGTGACTGCACTTCAAAAGTACTTCATTGGCTGTGAAGTGCATTGGGATGTCCTAAGGTTGTGAAAGGCGCAATATAAATGCAAGACATTTTTTTATATATAAACGTATTTGTGCAGTTTAATTGTGTTGGTGGTATAAGCTAGAAAACTACCAAGAGCTGACCCTGGAAATGAGTATAACAAATGAAAGTGCAAAACATTTTGACATAAACTGTAGTTCTGAGTTGCTGTGAATATAGTTAGACCACTCATGGATTTAAGAAAATAATTTATCTGTGACCATACAAGAAAGTGGTAAGAGGGCACTTAGAAAATCATAATATGATTAGGCAGAGTCAACATGGTTTTATGAAAGGGAAATCATGTTTGGCAAATCTATTAGAGATTTTTGAGAATTTGACTAGCAGGGTAGATAAAGGGGAACCAGTGGATGTAGTATATTTGGATTTTCAAAAGGCCTTCAATAAGGTGCCACATGGAAGGTTGTTACACAAGATAAGGGCTCATGGGGTTGCGAGTAATATATTAGCATGGATTGAGGATTAGTTAACAGACTGAAAACAGAGAGGAAGGATAAACGGGTCATTTTCAGGTTGGCAGGCTGTTACTAATGGGGTGCCGCAAGGATCAGTGTTGGGGCCTCGGCTATTTACAATCTATATTAAAGAGGGGAATTTTAACAAAAAAAGGGTGGGTTTGGAGCGTGGGGGTAGTTAAATTGTTATAAATCGGATTCCCGACCTGAACCTGCCTCCAACCCGCCCACTTCCGGTTTTAACGGCGGCAGGACAGGAAGCAGGACAGGAGTGGGCAGCCAACCCGCTGCCAGGAGGCGGGACGTCAATTTAAATATTACAATGAGGCTGGAAGCCTCTTTTTTAACCTCCATTTTGTTTTTAACTGCATGTGGACGGATTTTACACATTCCGTAAAACCCGGCAGTTACACCAAAGCGGGGACTTCTGCATCCAGGAGGTAAGATCCAGCGTTCCTGCCTAGCCCATCCCCTGCGATTGGAGACACCCTCACGAGGCCTCCGATCACCATCCTGGACCCCCACCCCCACACCACCTGACCAACCTGAGGCCGGCCCCAATCCCCCCAGGTCCCATGATGTCAGCGATCTCCCCACCCCCCAGTCCCACAACGTTGCCGATCCTCTCTCGACCACCACCACCGGTCCCTTGGTGTTGGTGATCTTCTCTTCTCCCCTGCCCACCCCCCCACCGGTCCCTCGATGTCCCTGATCTTTTCTCCCTGTCCCCCCCCCCATCCCACGATGTCGCCGATCTTCTCTTCCCACCGCCCCCCCAAGTCCCAAGAGTAATGTATCCAAGTTTGCTGACGATACAAAGCTAGGTGGGAAAGTAAGCTGTGAGGAGGACACAAAGGGTTGGATTTTCTCAATGGGAAGCTTTTGGAGGCGGGACTGCTGCTTGCCGGCTTTCAATCCTGCCTCCATCAGCTTCTGGCCAACCAGCGGGATTTCCCCCGGATTGACCTTGTTAAGCCCGCCTAGCGGGCTCAGCAGGCCAATTAGGGGGAAGTCAGTGACAGAGCACATCAACGTATGACATGCCATCTGTCAAGAATTTTTGAAAGAAGAAATGTCATCGTTTGACAGCTCTGTGAAGCTGTCAAACACTGACATTCTGGGAAGTTTGATGAGCCCTTGTGTTCAGGACTCATCAAACCTTTCAACTTTGCAGAAATCACCTGGCTGTTGGTTCAGAGGATCCAACAGCCAGTCTGTGAAATCTACAACGGAGATGTGGGGACTCCGGCTCCACAGCGGTTGAAGGCTGTAGGCAGAAACAAAGGTAAGTGAACATTTTCTAACACTTTACACTCACCTTACATACTTACCACTCCACACTTGCACCCATCACTCACCTCTACATCGCACTTTCAGACCCCTCCGACCCCCGCAGACCTCCTACTCGTCTCTTGCACTCTGGCGGGGTTCCCCGAGGTTGGGAAGCCTGCACTTCAGAAGGAAAAATGGGGATAATCCTATTTTCTGCCTGTTAACTACCTCAAGGAGATGGAACCCGGGGCAGGATGGCTTCTCGCCTCCTGGCAAGAGGACACGGAGGCAGGTTTGCCACCCGCCCCCAAATTCTGCAACTTTACCGGCAGTTCCGCCTCCTCGGGGCTGACAAAATCCAGCCCAAGGAGTCTCCAAAGGGCTATAGACAGGTTAAGTGCGTGGGAAAGAAGGTGGCAGATGGAGTATAATGTGGGAAAATGTGAGGTCATTCACTTTGGTAGGAAGAATAGAAAAACAGAATATTTTTTAAATGGTGAGAAACTATTAAATGTTGGTGTTCAGAGGGATTTGGATATCCTTGTACATGAAACACAGAAAGTTAACATGCAGGTACAGCAAGCAATTAGGAAGGCAAATGGTATGTTGGCCTTTATTGCAAGGAGGTTGGGAGTACAAGAGTAAGGAAGTCTTGCTACAATTGTACAAGGCTTTGGTGAGACCACACCTGGAGTACTGTGTTTTGGTCTCCATACCTAAGGAAGCATATACTTGCCTTAGAGAGAGGGTGCAACAAAGGTTCACTGGATTGATTCCTGGGATGAGAGATTGTCCTATGAGGCGCGTTTGAGTAGAATGGGCCTATACTGTCTGAAGTGTAGAAGAATGAGAGGTGATCTCATTGAAACATATAAGATTCTGAAGGGGATTGACATGGTAGCTGCTGAGAGGTTGTTTCTCCTGGCTGGAGATTCTCGAACTAGGGGGCATTGTTTCAGGATAAGGGGTCGGCCATTTAGGATTGAGATTAGGAGAAATTTCTTCACTCAAAGGGTTGTAAATCTTGGTAATTCTCTGCCCCAAAGGGCTGTGGATGCTCAGTTGTTAAGTATATTCAAGGCTGAGATCGATAGATTTTGGGATTCTAAGGGAATCGAGGGATATGGGGATCGGGCAGGAAAGTGGAGTTGAGGTTGAAGATTAGCCATGATCTTATTGAATGGCGGAGCAGGCTCAAGGGGCCGTATGGCCTACTCCTGCTTCTATTTCTTATGTTCTTACAATAATATGACATTGTAACCAAATCTCCCATCATGGTAATGTTATGATTCATTGAATCATGTTTGCAGTTACATTTACTGTATTGGTGTTACAGATATATTTGTGCAAATTAATATACCTCCTGCATAAGTGGAGGCAATTCAGTGACGTGTGGGCTTTATAATACATTATTGCATTTGTTATTTTTATAAACCAATAAGAAAAATTAATCTGAGATTACGGTGGACCTACAGTATGTTGCCTTTGAGAATTTAGCTTTTCATGTATTTATTTGAGTTTGTAGTCAGTTTTCCGCTTGTGTACTCGCCTGCCTGTTAATTTCCTGTCTGTTAAAATTAATGAGGAGGAATCTTGGCTGGAGAGCAGACGAGCAGAAAACTCTGGTTGGTGTCTGTAAGTCGTATAAGTGTAAGAAAATGTACATGAAATAGAAGAAAATGTAATTTGACATGCCTAAATTTGTTTATGCTCTGCAGTAGATTTCCCAACACCAAAGACGGAACTGGTACAGAAGTTTCACGTTCAGTACCTCGGTGTGTTACCTGTGGCCAAACCATTAGGTAAATTATGGTGGAATAAAAATATTAGGATTTATATTGTTATTGTTTTTGTTCTGAATAAAAACAGGCCAACATAATATATTCAGGTATCACTTTTGATATAATATTCTACTATAATATGGTGCACTATTTTAAAGGACAAGAAATAGTTTTTATTCATTCTAATGTCTGTATAGATGTGCTATTTCCAAATAAGTACAAAATGTAAAAGAACTGAAATATGCTATTTTTAAAAATGAGTCTAAATATGGTGAAAGTTAAAGAAAATACAATATGGGAATTTTAACCCCCAAGGACGAGTATGTTGGGAATGGGTGGGAAGGTAAAAAATTTAAAGTCCTCAAACCCAACCCCAACCCCAACACGCCCACTTTCAGTTTTAACGGAGGTGGGACAGAGGGCGGGTGACCAATCCGCTCTCGTGAAATGTTTTAAGGAGGCTACGTGCCTCATTTTAACTCAATTTTTATTTTGAATGCATGGAGGCCTGGATTCCCCACAAAATCCGTATCCCCCCTCCCCCACGATGTCCGAATTCCACCCCCAAGATGTCCGAATTTCCCCCCCACCCCCCCCACGATGTCTGAATTGCCCTCCCCACGATATCCGTATCACCTCAAACCCCCTCCCACTTCCCGCCCCCCGCGATGTCAGACTTAGCTGACATCCCTGCTCTCTGGCTTTCTAGCCCGACAGCCAGCCAATCTGTCAATCCGGCTGACCGTCAAGTGGGAATCCTGTTGAAAAAATTTAAAAGATGTCCTGCCATTAAATTCATCAGGACGTGTGGGAAACCCTTATTTCCAGGTTGCTCGTCCAAAAATCCTCCCCCTCCCCCACCCCCACTCTCTTCCTGGCTCTGAGTTAATATCAGGGCCATTGTATTGGAAGAATATTGACTAATAAATCTTGCACTTTCCTGCTGTGATTGGTAGGTATAGAAATACTGAATGGTGCAATCGAGAGCTTACTGACCACGACTAACAAGGAAGACTGGATATCTGTTATTATGAATGTTGCTGATGCCACTGTTACAGTGATAAGGCAGAAGGTGAGTAATCGAAGTTTGTGTGTAAGGGTATGAATTCCTCCATTTCTCTCAGACAACCTCCTTGAAATATTTGTTCAGTATTTTTTACAGTTAAAGTACGTGTTAAATAGCATTAAGTATAATAATTTATTTAAAAAGAATAGATTAATGAGGACAAAGTGACACAAATTTCATCAAAGTAGAGACTTTCCACCAAACATTGCTTAATGGAAGTTTGTAAAATGGTTCTGTCAATGCTGGCTATTGGAGTGGCTTGATAATGATCAATTTACGATTATATCTTTTTGTTGATGATTAAAGTCGGTGTCATTGAAATTTGTATTATCCAAATTTTAATTTCATGCATTGCTAAAATGTTTCCATTTGACTAAAATTAATAAAGGAAAAGAACCCGTTATAGTCCTCTATATGACAGGAGGGTGTGAACTGCCAGGCTGTTGCTAGGGCCGGGACGGTGTGAACCGGCAGGCTGTTGCTAGGGCTGGGAGGGTGTGAACTGCCAGGCTGGTTCTAGGGCCGGGAGGGTGTGACCTGCCAGGCTGTTGCTAGGGCCGAGAGGGTGTGAACTGCCAGGCTGTTGCTAGGGCCGAGAGGGTGTGAACTGCCAGGCTGTTGCTAGGGCCGGGATAGTGTGAACTGGAAGGGTGTGAACTGCCAGGCTGTTGCTAGGGACGGGAGGGTGTGAACTGCCAGGCTGTTGCTAGGGCTGGGAAGGTGTGAACTGCCAGGCTGTTGCTAGGGACGGGAGGGTGTGAACTGCCAGGCTGTTGCTAGGGCCGGGAGGGTGTGAACTGCCAGGCTGTTGCTAGGGCTGGGAGGGTGTGAACTGCCAGGCTGTTGCTAGGGACGGGATAGTGTGAACTGGAAGGGTGTGAACTGCCAGGCTGTTGCTAGGGACGGGAGGGTGTGAACTGCCAGGCTGTTGCTAGGGACGGGAGGGTGTGAACTGCCAGGCTGTTGCTAGGGACGGGAGGGTGTGAACTACCAGGCTGTTGCTAGGGCCGGGAGGGTGTGAACTGCCAGGCTGTTGCTAGGGACGGGAGGGTGTGAACTGCCAGGCTGTTGCTAGGGCCGGGAGGGTGTGACCTGCCAGGCTGTTGCTAAGGCCGGGAGGGTGTGACCTGCCAGGCTGTTGCTAGGGCCGGGAGGGTGTGAACTGCCAGGCTGTTGCTAGGGCCGGGAGGGTGTGACCTGCCAGGCTGTTGCTAGGGCCGGGAGGGTGTGAACTGCCAGGCTGTTGCTAGGGCTGGGAGGGTGTGACCTGCCAGGCTGTTGCTAGGGCTGGGAGGGTGTGAACTGCCAGGCTGTTGCTCGGGCCGGGATAGTGTGAACTGGGAGGGTGTGAACTGCCAGGCTGTTGCTCGGGCCGGGATAGTGTGAACTGGGAGGGTGTGAACTGCCAGGCTGTTGCTCGGGCCGGGATAGTGTGAACTGGGAGGGTGTGAACTGCCAGGCTGTTGCTAGGGCTGGGAGGGTGTGAACTGCCAGGCTGTTGCTAGGGCCGGGAGGGTGTGAACTGCCAGGCTGTTGCTAGGGCCGGGAAGGTGTGAACTACCAGGCTGTTGTTTGGGGTGGGGGGGAGGGGAGGTATAAATTGGGTCGAATCAATGAAGTGGACAGACACAATGGGTCAAATGGCCACCTTCTGTGCCGTAAATTTCTAAATTTCTCTAACAGTTATTTTCATTCTTTTTCCTCACCCACCTGGAGCAGGATGAAGATGAGGTTTTGTTGGAGTGCCGTGTTCGTTTCCTATCATTTATAGGAGTGGGGAAAGACAGCCATACCTTTGCCTTTATTATGGACACGGGAAATCAACGTTTTGAGTGTCACGTCTTCTGGTGTGAGCCGAATGCAGGAAATGTATCTGAGGCTGTGCAGGCTGCATGTATGGTGTGTACCCTCTGAACAAAGTTCTTACTTTTATAACTGGGCACCTTGTTAAATAACATTTAAAAGCTGCAATGTCCCTTAAATCAACTCACATTGTTGTGAAAATTAAAAAATAAGAAGTGACTTATTAAACCATGTGTTTGTGACATGATTTGCTAGTCAGACTGAAATATGTCCAGCAAGACCAAGAACTCTTAGCTCATGGCGTATTGAGACTGCTGGGGTTGATTCAGCAACACTATTTCCTAACTTCCTGACTGACAAATAGATGGATGCCAGCATAATCTTTAAACAAGGCTTCTTACCTTGCTCTGATATTACCAACCATTCTGTAATTATCACATTATGAATTTTGCTAAGTTGATTATTTTTCTTTATCTTTTAATTTTTTTTAAATCTTTTAATTTTTTTAATTAGTTGACTTTGCAGCTTTATTACAGTTTGGGCTACTTCATGTATCACAGCTAACTACAGATGTACTACATGTTCATTATTTTGTAGGTTTAAATTTTTTGTATCCCATTTTAGTAGTTGTGTTGAACCTTAAATTTTAAATTGAAAAGATTAATAAGGCAGATATATAACTTTTCAAAGAAATGATTTAATGGTTGTAAAACTGTTTACAATATAATCTTCATTTTTTGTGGTTGATTATCTTAAAAAGTAAATAACAACAAAATGCATTTAATGTCTGGTTTTATTTGCAGCTTCGGTACCAGAAGTGTTTAGTCGCCAGACCTCCTCCTCCAAGGATGTGCCCTTCTGGTCCTCCAACAGACTCTGTGACAAGGCGTGTCACAACCAGTGTAAAACGTGGAGTTTTGTCTCTCATTGACACTTTGAAACAAAAGCGACCAATATCTGAATCACCATGAAGAGGATCGGGAAAGATCCCTTCAGACACTAGAGTCTAGTAATAACTGAGATAATACACAACATGATCCATGCAGATGTTGAGCCTTCAAGTTATATATGCTGATCCCCTTGTCTTCAACATATATTGTTTATTGTCAGATTTAATGTAAGACGAGCATGTTGTCTCATTCCTCATCATGACATCATATTGGGAGGCGCATGAATAACTTTCTGCTATCAACGTTTGAGTTCACTAACTGATGGAAGGTGTCTGGAATTTCTACAAGCCCTGGACTAAATGGTGCCCAAGCAGTTTGTCTCACTGTCTACTAAGGCTGGAACTCTCACAACCAACCTTACACCAGAAGTATTTACTAGTGCACTTTTTGTCACTGATACTGGTGTAACATAGTGAGTGGTGTTTAGACTATAATAGAACTGTTTCCTTTCAGTCCGTAGTATCCTTTTGGCCATTGCAGTTGTGTGATCATGTGTACCTGACTTATAAGGTGATCAAGAGTGATCCCCTGTTGCTTTGCTGTTTGTGGAGGAAGTACTAATTAAAACAACTTAGACTATTGTTGAAACATAGAGACGTGCAGCTCACCAGTTTTGTCAGCTTTCATAAGCTCATTTCATAATCATTGTCCTAGCCACAAGATGTACATTTTCCCTGTAACATAGAACAATAATTAGCCATAAACTTATTCTTAAGTCCTATAAATATTTTTTTAGAAAACAAAAAAAGTTTACTAATTAATCTTTAGTTACTGTATCAGCTTTTAATCATTTAAATCTTTACATTTTTAATCATCGGAAGCCATGTGAGGTATATATTATTTACTGGTTGGGCCATTCATTGATGAAATCTGCATTATTGCTTTATGCAGTGTCATTTGGAAATATGCCAAGAATACCTGGGAGTGTTCCATACCATGTTTGATTTTACCTAGCTGTACTGTACAATCAAGATGCCAGTAGTTTTCTCCTGCTTTGAGATGGGGGGAATGTGACCGGGGGGGGGGGGGGGGGAAGAGAGAAGAGACCATATACAAAATACATTGATAAAATTATGAATTAGTTAATGCCTTTTTAAAGCACTCAGATCACAGAACAAGGAAAGTTGGAATCCTCACATTTCAATTGCTCTAAATGAGCAACCTGACTTAAACTGGTAGATTTTTTAAAAATTCGACAAACATTTGAGGGGTGTTTTTTTTGTTTACAGAAGTAAATTGAGTTTAATTCCTTACACAAGTTTCAATCGTAATGCAACCGTCATCACCAGTTCAAATCTCTGTTACCATTTTTTACTTCAGATGTAGGAGATAGATTTGAGTTGAAAACTAAGGCTAAATGATTAACAGAATTACAAATAAAAACCAAGGAAGAGGAAAGTGATAAATTTATACCATAATTCACCTACTGAACCGGAGGTACGTGAGCCTGATCAGGGCAGATGGATCTCGGCTGAGGTGAAAACTGCTAACGATGCAGCATCCAGTTCATGGAGAGTGATGCTAATGTAGAAATTAGCGGTGGCAGCAACAGTGACGATGAAAATTTCTTATAAGTGGGACTGTGAGCACGTACACAATTAGCAAGAGACCAGTGGGAATAAACCCGAAGAGCTAATGTACAGATTTCACTTTACAATCATTTACCTCCCAGAATGGTGGCAGGTATTAGCAGTGCACTGTCTGTACTAACGCTTTTCAAGAAATCCCAGTCTCACTTCCTGTTTTAACCGTGCACCAAAAGGTTTTGCCCGGCTTCAAAATCAGTTAAACCTAATGTTTGCTTTCTCTAATTTCATGATGTGTCTGGACAAAATGTAAATATTTCACTGGTCTCCAGTAGTTCAGAAAAGCAAAATCAAATTGTGAACTCCCATTTAAAATTCTGTTTGCATTTTATTGTTGGGAGGAAGGAGGTGTTACAGGTACAGTTGTAATTGCTTTAATCAAAATGTTTGCAAGCTGCAGAGATATAAATGGAAGCTGCAGATTATTTGCAAATAGAGGAAAGCTGTGGGTTACATCAGAGATCACAAAAATGTATGCAGTGCTTTTACAAAATATTTTAAACTAATACACATCGCAGCAAAGCCAGATCTGTGTTAAAGATGCAGGTTGGATTTGACCAAATGTTCTGTCTTTGGAGATAATTATTTTGTCAATTTGGTAACACACCCATTACCTAAGCCAGTTTTTTTTTCTTGTTTCTTTTGTTGCTATAAAATGCAAGACTTGTAGAAGAATATCAGTACTTATTTTTATTTTTTTTAACGAGTAGACAAGCTGGTTGTAACTAGATTACAAACGTTATCTATGCATCCATTACAAGCAGTGGCTTTCTAGACAAATTGCTGCATCACTGCTTTGCATGCCATATAGCTATATTAAGCAAGACAGCAAGTGAACTTTTAAAAAAGAAAGCATATTAATGAAAATATTTTTTATTTTATTTATTGTATTTTATATTGAAATATCTCTGGTAATTATGTTGTATTATGTTCTACTGTAGGTTCTCACAGTGTAGCTAGCACTAATTAATCTCTAAATACTGTAGACTGACATGAAGATAATTAAACATTAGTTTTTCATATTCTCTCATTACAGTGAGCCAAAGTACTGCTGTGATACAGGAACAAAGCCAGTTTAAAGCTGATTTGGTTTATTATAATTGTAGGTGTTGAAGTAAGTATCAGGAGTCTACCACAGACTGTCATTGATATGTCCCTTTGTGCTTCCCAACATACCCCCTTCTACCTGTTGGTTTAATTATCTGTAGAAATTATCAACTGGCTAAAGTCTGTTACTTTTAGGGAGTGTCATTATTCAGGAGCCTAGTAGCTTGAGAAATAATTTCAGCTATCGGTGTGTACAGTAACTAATGTTCACTATTCTGGTATTTGTGTCTGTTACACCACATGTAACCTTTCTCATTGAAACCAGGTAAATAATGTGGAATGTAGTCATGGGTTCTGTGGATGGCTGTCCCTTTTTAAGATCTTGTGCAGGGGGTCTGACTAACAGCTTCTATTTGTCTAACATGCCCTTTGCTTTTTAACATCTTGCTCATAAGAGGCCATCACCTGTGCAAATTAAATATAAACAATACAAGGGTGATTCCACTGTCTCACATTTCTAACCAGGTGCGCTGCACTTTCAGTGAGCCTGGGGCAGAGAATCAAGACTACACTGTTGTATTCTTGTGTCCAGCCTTCTCTCTCTACAAGCATGTCTTACCATGCTGAGAGTGCAGGATGGCATATTCACCCTTATATTCCAAAGATATGATTGCCAAATATCAAGTCATTCTTTCCTAAAATTGCATCAAAGGATTTTGCAGTAGAAATTTGATACTTAGTTTTATTTATGTCACTTATTGGTGTGATCTAGTACTTACCAGTGTGCAATGGTGGTGATCAGTCTTGGACCACAGAGTTTAATGTATCCTTCTTGCAGTTGCAATGTGGTCAGTAGCAGAGACAGTCTTAAAATTATAGAGGTTGCTGCCCTACCCTAGTTCGGTATTCTTAGAGCAGACATTGGCTGTACATACAAACAGAGATACGTTTTTGAACCATAGCTGCTTGGAGTTCTCACTTTCTGTTGCACCTAAAAGGAACACCAAGTAAAGCGCATTTCATTGGCAGGATGGGATGTCCTATCTATTTGCAGATCACTGGATGGCCTGCTCTTACAAATTCAAAGTGCAGTGAGGACCAGTTGAATTGACTTGGCTCCCAGCCCCCATATATAGTACAGTGGACTGAGCAAGTGCAACATATGCTTTTCTTTCTCCCCATTTGGAACTCCTTGTTAAAGTGACTTGTGTTTTACATTCCAACAATTATTACTTGGTTGATATGACATCTGTTGAAATTAGAGATTTAGCTTTGATATCAACAGTCCGCCAACCTGTTTGATCATCTTAAATTGAGTATGTTACATTGCTAAAAGCCTGAGCTGTGCAGCTCAGCAGTCACTGAGGCCTCTGATATTTTATCTTTTATTTTAATCCTCATAACTATGTACACTTGTTACGGAAAATGATCTATGTTAGAGCTGTATAGTAGGCATTAAGCAGCTGATTTACAGTACAGTAGCTGTTCTTTTCTGCTTCCCACTGATTTTACACCTGTAAATGTAATCCGTTGTGAGAATAAACTGCATATACAGTATGTTTAACTCTGCCTCTGATTTTGCAACTGATCACACAACAGAGAAACACTCCACGTATTGACAGTCAACAGCACTTTCTCTAATTAGTGTGACTTTCAGCAGTCATATATTTCTGCTCATAGTCTGCAACGCAAACTGTAACTTGCACTCGAGCCAAAAATAGTTTGTGGAAAAATAGAAGCAGCCACCATTTACCTACTTAGACATTATTCATTTTAAAGAACCATGTCATTTTATTTAGTTCTTTGAAAATGTCTGCGTTTTTACAACAAAAATGTAATAGTTTATTCCAAAACCAACAACCTTAAAGGATTTTGTACTTTTCACCATCAACAAAAATGTAGAGGTGTTGCGGTGCTTGAGGATTAACGTGGCCTAGAGTCTGGGAGGTGATGCAATGAAAAGAAAGACTTGCATTTGGTGGATTTGGATACCACAGGTACATTTTCAACTTACTGCCTGGGTGTAAAACTGGTGTTGTGGATTAGCTGCCTGCTATTTTCATCCCACTGTAAGGAGTGTGATGGAATACTCGCCACTTGCCTGGATGAGTGCAGCTCCAACAACACTCGAAGCTCGACACGATCCAGGACAAAGCAGCCCGCTTGATTGGCACCCCATCCACCACCTTAAACATTCACTCCCTCCACCACCGGCGTACCGTGGCTGCAGTGTGTACCATCTACAAGATGCACTGCAGCAACTCGCCAAGGCTTCTTCGGCAGCACCTCCCAAACCCGCAACCTCTACCACCTAGAAGGACAAGGGCAGCAGGCGCATGGGAACACCACCACCTCCAAGTTCCCCTCCAAGTCACACACCATCCTGATTTGGAAGTATATCGCCGTTCCTT
This sequence comes from Squalus acanthias, assembly GCA_030390025.1. NCBI lineage: Eukaryota > Metazoa > Chordata > Chondrichthyes > Squaliformes > Squalidae > Squalus > Squalus acanthias. The sequence continues at coordinate 94,941,096 of CM059426.1, forward strand.
CATCGTCACTGGGTCAAAATCCTGGAACTCCCTCCCTAACAGCACTGTGGGAGTACCTTCACCACACGGACTGCAGAGGTTCAAGAAGGCAGCTCACCGCCACCTTCTCAAGGGCAACTAGAGATGGACAATAAATGCTGGCCTTGCCAGCGACGCCCACATCCCATGAATTAATTAAAAAAAAATCAAATTTGGAACCTGGACTTTGCATTAAGCTCACAGTTCATCCAATATACCTGACTGATGAAGAACTATTCAAATCTTATCCACTAACTTTATCAAGAACTATCATGACTTGCCGGCGAATTATTCATAATCCAACAACACATTCCACCATGAAGTGAATATCTGCACCCCTAATTACCCATATGCAGCCATGGAATGATATGCTGGGGCTCCACCCTGAGCAGCGGACAGAATTTCCACAGTTATTTCAGCCTGTCCTTGTGCACCTTTATAGTAGCTAGTTTCCGAACAGCAATCGGTAGAGGGCTAAGAGCAGATCACCCACATGACTATGGATAGTGCATATTGTGGCAAGCAGGAAGAAAAGATCTTGTATATTTAAAAAAAGTGGAATATACCCTCAAGAAAACAAACCCTACTGCATAAGATATTGAAGTATGGTTGCAAACGTTTATGCAATGTGTATAAAATGCTGGCAAGGCACCTTGTTGGCTCCAAGGTAGAGCTCTGCACGAGTAATCTGTGATGCCACTTGACCACTGTAATGATGGCGGAGCGGCACTACCCTTGTGCTGGCAATTTACGTGCCTGTCCTGTAGGAATTGCCAGGGACACCAATTTAAATAAAATGGGCAAGGGTAGCTGAGGCACCCATGAGGTGGGGGATGGTGGAAATTGCATTGTTGGGCAGCTACTGAGGATCAGTGCCAGCAGATTCTGCCGAAGAATTAAGAATCAATAATAGGCTCTTTTTCTTGCAGCAGCCAATCGCTTTGCAAACAACTTTAGTAGGTCCCACTTCTGCCACCTTTAAAGTACAGTATACCTGCTTCATGTTCATAGAATAATAGAATGAACCGGCACAGAAGAAGGCTAATCGGCTCATCGTGCCTGTGAAAGAGCTATACAATTAGTCACACTCCCCTGCTCTTTCCCCATTGCCCTGCAAATTTTTCCCCTTCAAATATTTATCCAATTCCCTTTTGAAAGATATTATTGTATCTGCTTCCACCACCCTTTCAGGCAGTGCATTCCAGAGCAACTCAATGCGTAAAATTTGTTTTCCTCATGTCACTGGTTCTTTTGCCAATTACCTTAAATCTGTGTCCACTGGTTACCAACCCTTCTGCCACTGGAAACAGTTGCTCCTTATTTACTCTGTTAAAACCCTTCATAATTTTGAACAAATCTATTAAATCTCCTCTTAACCTTCTCTGCTCTAAGGAGAACAATCCCAGTTTCTCTAGTCTCTCCACGTAACTGAAGTCTTTCATCCCTTGTAAATCTCCTCTGCACCCTCTCTAAGGTCTTGACATCCTTAAAAAGTGTGGTGCCAGAATTGGACACAATACTCCAGCTGGGGCCTAACCAGTGTTTTATAAAGGTTTAGCATAACTTCCTTGCTTCTATGCTACTATTTATAAAGCCAACGATCCATATGCCTTTTTAACAGCCACCTAATTTTGTCCTGCCATCATCAAAAATTTGTGTACATACACCCCCAAGTGTCTCTTCCTGCACCCCCTTTAAAATGGTATCATTTAGTTTATATTACCTCTCGTCATTCTTCCTACCAAAATGAATCACTTCACACTTCTCTGCATTAAATTTCATCTACCACGTGTCTGCATATTTCACCAGTCTGTCTATGTTCTTCTGAAGTCTGTTAGTATCCTCCTCATTGTTTACTACATTTCCTAGTTTTGTGACATCTGCAAACTTTGAAATTACGCCCTGTATACCCAAGTCCAAGTCATTAATATATATCACTATAGGCAGTGCAGCAGAGCAAATCGGGAAAGCAGAGCATTTAAAAGCAGTGCAGGAACCCGGCGGCAGCGGCAGTTCAGCAGAGCACAGAGCAAAGCAGAGGTGGGGGAAAATTCAGAGTGACGTCATATCTAATTAAACACAGAGGGAGGAGCAGCAGAATCCAAGGGGTAAAAATTGAGTCGCGCCCCATTTGGGGCGCTAACCTCGCCGGGGCGCGACTTTTAGCGCCCCGAAAAAATTAGCGGCCCCGCGCCGGAACTTCAGTGGTTGCGCCCCAAGAGGGAAGCGGGGCGCCACTGGAAGCACCCCGCATCCCTCTTGGGGCGCTGCGAGTGAATATCCTGGCGCTACGTGCCGCAGCGCCACGCGCTGCGGCACGTCGCGCCGCGGTATTGCAGGCCTTCCTCCCCTTCTTAAAGGGGAGGGACCCTGCGCAGCGCGAACCGGGGCCCAGCTGGGCCCCCAGGGATCGGGAGTGCCGGCAAAAGAGCCCGGCACTCAAGAGAAGTGCCGGGCTCTTGGAGCGCAGCCGGCACTTCACGGTGGGGGGGCTTCACGGGGGCCGGGGACAGCAACGGGGGCAGGTGCTGGCAGGCGGCCAGCAACAAAAATGGCCGCCTGCCACCTCCCCTTTAAATATCGCCGCCCCGGCCGCACGTACGCCTCCCTGAACCCGTCGGACATAGCGTCTGGCGGTAAATCAGGGGGCGCGACTGAAGATCACGGCCGGGGCGCGAGCGGGGTGCTGCGCACGGCGATGACGTCATCGCCGGCGGCGCAGCGCCACAGGGCGCTACCGGCTGCCGCCGCCGCTAACCTCCCACTAAATTTTTCGGGAGGCGTGGGCGGCGCTGCGCCCGGGCGTTAGCTGCTTTACGCCCCATTAGCGCCCTCTTAAGGCGCTAACAGGAGGCGCAAGCAGCTGAATTTTTCCCCCCAAGGGTTTTAAGGCAAGTTTATAGGTTAAGTATCTATATACTTGTGTATATACTATACTATACTTGGGTGTTTAGTACATTTTAGCATCTGATAAATCAGTTCAAGAATCGGAGAGCCTGGAGGTGAGGGAGCATAAGCATCAAGGAGAGAGGTAAAAACACATAAAGTGACGTCAGCACAAGAGAAGGAGCTGATTGGTGAGTAGCTGGTGAGTGTTTCTTTTTTTCGGATCAGATCAGGGACAAGTCTTAAGTTTATTTCTGATAAGTTTAGATAGTTGTCTAATAAATAGAGGCATTTAAATTTTCTTTTCCCCTGTGTTTGTGTTTAGTGCAAGTTAGTGTGTGGAAAAAAAAACAAGTAGATATAAATAATATAAATAATCTAGACTAAGACATGGCAGAGCAGGTTGTGTGTGTAGTATGTGGGAGTTTGTGAGCAGCGAGACTGTCCTGAGTGAACACATCTGCAGTAGATGTCTCCGCCTCGAATCTCTCCGGCTCAGTCATTGAGCTGGAGTGCGAGTTGGAGACAAACCGACACATAAGGGAGGGAGAGGAGTATCTGTACAGTTTGCTCCAGACCTCGGTCACACCTTGTAGAGAGGTGCAGGTTCAGAACGGGGTTGGTGTGACCGATTGTGTGCAGAGTAAGGGGAACCTAGGTGAGAAAGAGAACGAGGATCCACAGAAACTGATCCTATCCAACAGGTACAATGTACTTGCTACTTGTGAGAATAAGGATAAAGACTGTCGCAAGGACAGCCAGAATGGCACTTTGGAGGAGGAGGCTGTCCAAAGGGGAGAGGAAGCGTAATGTGGTAGTTGTGGGGGATTCTATAAGTAGGAGGACAGATAGCATCCTTTGTAAGCAAGATCGAGAGTCCCACATGGTATGTTGCCTACCTGGTGCCAGGGTGAGGGACATATCGAACTGGCTTGAAAGGATATTGGAGGTGAACATGTGGCTAAAGGAGTGGTGCGGGAAAGAGGGGTTCCATTTCTTGGGGCACTGACAGCAGCACTGGGAGGAAGGAACTGTACCATTGCGACAGGCTCCACCTGAACTGGTCTGGGACTAGGGTCCTAGCGGAAAGGATAAATAGGGCGCTCACAAGGACTTTAAACTAGTAAATGGAGGGGGGAGGGCTCAGGTGGAAATTGTAGTACAAATAATAGTTCAAAAACCAACGAAAGCGAAAAGAGTAAGGCCGCGAATTTACCGGCGCTTGGAGGCGGGTCAGGTGTTAAATCTAAAATGATTGACGGGGGGGTTTGGAACCCGCCGCTAACCCACCTCCACGCCAGTTTCACAGCAGACCCGACACCAAGCGGCGGGAGAGATATTAAAGGTTGTTAACAGCTTGTTAACTCCTTGTTAAATGCTATTTTGCCAGGGTAATTCCATTTTCACACATTTTCAACGTGTTTCACGCTGTTCGGCAAACACGCCAGCTGAGTGTGTCGGGTTTTCCAACGAGCTGAATAGTTCACAGCTGCAAGTGCTGCATATAAACTTACCTATCACTTCAGTTAAATTTCAAATGGCCGATGTGGCTGAATTCATGATTTTGAGGAGACCTTTGAGCTGTATTGAGGTTGTGAGTGTGTGCTGTGAACTCTATATGCACTGTCACCTCCTTGAAATAAGCTCTCACCCCATTGACTTACTCCTGATAACATCTCATCCTAAACTGCCAGATATAACAGCTGAATGGGAACCATTTATACTCTCATCCTGGTCCTCAGATTAGGAAGAGGATCATCCACGGCAGCAGCAGAACCAGGCACAGCAGCAGCATCAACAACAAGAGCGCCAACCTTCTCCTCAGCCGCCGGATGCTGCACAGGGCAGAGGCCGTCAGGGCTTGGCTGGCCCGCAGCGCAGGAGATACCCCAACACAGGATTTACAGGCAGAGGATGAGCTTCCTCAATATGAGTGAGCAGCACTGTCAAAGGAGACTGAAACTTTCGTGAGAGGTAGTTGCAGACATCTGCACAATGCTGGACCAAGACTTGCAGCCCAGAGGAGCAGGTGGACACGCCTTGCCAGTGGCTGTCAAAGTCACCACCGCACTCAACTTCTTTGCGTCAGGGTCCTTCCAGGGATCAGCAGTAGACATTAGCGACATCTCCCAGTCGGCCGCCCACAGATGCATCACACAGGTCACTGATGCCCTCTTTGCCAAGTCCACCAATTACATCCACTTTTCAACTGATGAAGCCAGTGTTACCGTGCGGGCACTAGGCTTTGTCAATCTGGCTGGCTTTCCACGGGTGCAGGGCGTCATCGACTGCACCAATGTGGCCATCAGAGCACCCCATCACAACCCAGCAGTATTTGTAAACCGCAAGGGCTTCCACTCCCTTAATGTCCAGCTGGTTTGTAACCACAGGAAGAGCATCATGCATATGTGCACAAAGTACCCTGGAAGCTGCCATGACACTTGCATCCTGTGCCAGTCAACTGTGCCTCAGCTCTTTGCTCTTCCAAATGACCTTTCCGGATGGCTCCTTGGAGACAAGAGCTATCCCCTGAAGACGTGGCTAATCACGCCGATGAGGAGGCCTTCAAACGAGTCTGACGAGCACTACAATCAGAGCCACATCTCCACCAGAAGTGTCATTGAGCAAACAATAGGGTTGCTCAAAATGCGCTTCAGATGCCTGGACAGATCTAGTGGAGCCCTACAGTACGCACCAGCCAGGATCTCAAGAATCATCGTGGTCTGCTGTGCCCTGCACAACATCGCACTGCAACAGGGATTAGTGCTGCCTGAGGAACAGGTCGCACAGTGCACAGCCTCTTCAGAGGAGGAGGAGGAGGACGAGCCGAATGAGGTTGCAGATGAGGAACACTTGGAGGAGGCGGCTGACCCAGTGCGACCAGCACGCAAGCATATTGCTGCCCGTCAGGCAAGGGATGGCCTAATCCATGCCAGATTCAACTAACTTTAGGTATCACAGCAATGTGGCTGCCACATCCATATGAAGGTTCGCATGTCCCCACTTCCACACCATAGAGCATTCCTCCAATGAACTGTGCATTCCTAGCCCTTTCACCACCATTGCTTCAGATGAAAGGCACCCTCACCCCTCGCTGTGCCACCTCCACTTGTGAGCACACATAGGGCAACGCTTTGAAACATTCACATGACATCACTTTAATACAATAAAATAAAAGAACACTGATTTATATGAAAGCACCCAAGTGACTACCCTTGTGACTATTTGTGTGTCAGCTTTCTCTTACGCGTGTTTCTTCGTGGTGCATCCCCTGTGGCTTCAGCAGATGCAGGGGCAACCTGCTCACTTCCCTGCTGCGCCTGCTTACAGACGCCTTTGGTGGCCGTCCTCTGGGTCGTGGAGCCTGTGATGGCCCCGCCAAAGTCTGCTCTTTCTGTGGTTGTGCAGGGGCAGACTCGGCCATCTCTGCTGGGGGAGGCATCTGGGGCTCTGACTGAGGGGTTGGCAATGGGATGGCAGTGTGAGCGCTTGGAGAGGAGCCCCCCCACTTCCATTGCCCCTTCCACCACCATCCCTCTCATAGGCCACCTGCACTTCCCTGCCAGCACGTTACTGGAGAGCACCTTGCTGCACATCAGTGGGGCCATGAGGACCCGTGTCTGTGCTGACATTCCTCATAACAAGGGCGTCCATGAACCTTTGGTTCCACTCCTCGATAGATGCACATCTATTCTCCATAGCTGACCATCTATTTAGATGTGTTACCATGTTCTCCTGTGTCTGGTGATTTATGTCCTCCATGGAGGTTGCCATCCTTTCTATGGCAGGACCTACATTTGCCAGTGCCTGCACCATGGCGCTGCTCATATTTGAGATGGACTCCTCCATTCTCTGCATACTCGCAGTCACCGTGGTTGGTAACCCAGTCAGAGCCTCCTGCACTTGTTCCTGAAGCTCCAGCACCACTCTCTTTCTGGATGGCCCCCAAGGCTCAGCGTCTGCATGCAGCTCAGCAAAGCTAGGAGAGTCCTGCGGCCTCTGACGAGGACTCTCCACTGCTGTCCCTGTCTCCAGCATCTGCTCTTGCTCACTTGTGAGTTGTGAGACACCAGGTGACAACACTACTCTATCTCGCGTTGGACCCACTGAGGTGTGCGTCTCTGCGCTGATGCAGGGTGCGCTCATTTCTGCGGGCACTGCTCCCTCAGAGTCTGGAGGTTCCTCTGAGGAGTCCTCCTGCTCTTCCTCCTGGACAGTAGGGAGGGGGGTCCTTGATGGTCCTGTGGGAGAGTAAAGACATGATTTAGACATGTGATATGTAGGTTGCACACACATTCCCTTGTGCAAGTAATTAGCACTCAATGTCTAGGAACATCAGATCCCATATCAGTGACGCCTGAATGCCAAATCAGATGTTTGGAAAATATTTCTGTCACCAGGTTGTTCGGTTGAGCCCATCTCTCCGTCCCCCACTTCAAGCTCCTCTGCACCTCCAACAAGGTCCAGAGCTGCCTCCTCAGTGTGGGTTAGCTGCGCCACAGATGGTTGTTCCCCTCCTGTTCTCTCCCTCTCCCTCTTATTGTGGGATCTCTTTTCCTGCAATGAGGGACAGAAGTGCAGTCTTAGTGAGAGTGCTGGAATGAGTGTAAAGAATGGATAAGATAGATGTTTGGAGGGAAACTATGATGGAGTGAGGTGCCAATACCAATTTCCCTCCTTGTGAGTTGTTAGTTGTTGTCATGGCATAACATTGAGAGTGAGTGTGAGGGGTACATAGAAAGATGGGGATGTGATTCTGTACATAAGGAGAAAGGGATGGGTGATGGTGCAAGGGATGTTGGGGTGAGTTAGGATGTGCAGGAGTAGGGCTGGCAATGCAGAGTGATGGGGATGTGAAGACAGGCACAGCAGAATGAAGGTAAGTGTGCTTTTAGACTCACTTTTGTTGAACGTAGGAGATCATTGAACCTCTTCCTACACTGAACCCAGGTGCGTGTACAGATAGACCTCGCATTCACCTCCTCAGCTATTTGCAGCCAGGCTGCCTTGGTGTGCTGAGGGGGCTTCCTCCTTCCATCCGAAGGGAACAGAACCTCCTTGCGCCCTCTTACTCCCTCCACAAGAACATGGAGTCATCAAAGCGGGAAGCAGCCTTTGTTCTAGGAGCAGTCATCTCGGCAACCACCAGCACTCAGGAGAATCAAAAAGTAAATGAAAGCCAAAGGGGACATGGGCCCCTTAAATACAACAGCTTCAAAGACGTCATCAAAGGTGAGCTGCAGACATACACCCACTGATTGGGCCGGGTAGCGCGCACAACGGGCTTAATAAGCCCAATCTAATGAAAATCGTTATCTCATTGCGGAGGGAACTGGCAGCGGGTCCGGAACCTGCCAAATAGCGAACCCATCTCCGGACAGAAAATCCAGCCCTAACAGTCAGAAATTGTGCTTTAGGCACTACAGGTAAAGGGATAACTAAAAGATGTAACGTGATTAAACCAGGAGAGAGAAATAAGAAACATGTGAGTAAAACATTAGAGCTGAAGGATAGGCTAGGATGTGTGGGCCAAATAAGCATTCTTTTTATCCAAACACATGGGGCTGGATTTTGATACTGGGGTGGGTTGGGGTCGTGTCATCCGCGTTTCGTGTTATCCACCCGCCTGCAATTGGATGTGGGAGATTAATGCAATTTTCACCTAATTGGGCAATTGAGTTCCAGCATGTGGGAACCCATGAACCAATTAGTGTTTTCAGTCTGAAAGTCGCCTTTGATAATGTCATCATTGCTGTTGCATTGAAGGTCTTCAGAGACTGCCTGGCCTTTGCTGTGAATGGACCTGGATGCAAAATGAGCAGCAGCTCAGAGAGCGAGAGAGAGAGAATTGTTTTTGCATCCAGGTCCTCTCTCAGCAAAGGCCAGGCAGTCCATTCAATGCAGCAGCATCAGAGGCGACTTTCAGACCTAATACTACTACTACCTTCATCACATCTCCGTTGTAATAGTGGACCTGCAGCTGATAGTCAGCTATCCACTTGTGCTCCCACCAGGTTTCACTGGCGTGTTTCACATCAGGCGTGCTTCACGTCGGAAAAGGGTTAAACTAGCTAAAACATTTCAAAATAGCATTACAGAGCCAATTTAGGGCTTATTAAGGGCTTTAATGGCCTCTCCCGCCTCTTGGAGGCGGGACGGAGTCGGGAACACCGCACACGATTTTATCAAAATTGCATGGAGGCAGGATCAGGTCTGCCCGCCACTTTTCGCAATTTTAACCCCCCACACGCCTCCAAACCCGCCTCCACGGCCCTATGAAAATCCAGCCCATGGAGTATAAGGAATAAATTGAATGAACTACAGGCACGAATTCAAATTGGAGGGTATGACATGGTAAACATTACTGAGACATGGCTGCAAGATGGTCAGGACTGGGAACTAAATATACCAGGTTATAAGGTCTACAGGAAAGATAGGGAAAATGGTAGAGGGGGAGGAGTAATCTTATTGATTAAGGATGAAATCACTTCAATGATAAGAGAGGATATAATGAGAGGTAAACAGGCAGTGGAGACTTTATGGTTAGAATTAAGAAATAGGAAAGGATTTAAGACTGTAGTGGGAGTTGTGTATAGGCACCCTGGTGTAGCAGCTGTGAAGTGCTAGATTGTATAAATGCAGAGATTCGACAAGCATGTAGTAAAGGCAGAGTGGTTTTAATGGGGGATTTTAACTTTCATATAGATTGGGTGAAACAGACTTGCACCTGTCAGAAAAGTAGTGAATTTCTTGATTGTATCTGGGATAGTTTTCTACAACAATAGAAGCAACAAGGGAGCATGCCATATTAGATTTAGTAATGAGTAACGAGCCAGATTTAGTTAACAGCCTAATGGTGCGTGAACATTTATCCAACAGCAATCATAACATGATCGACTTCAACGTAGTGTTTGAAAGGGAGAAACGTAAAACAGCTACTAAGATTCTGATTTAGGTAAGGCCGACTTCAATGGGATGAGACAGAGAATGTCCAAAGTAAACTGGGCAAATCTGTTAGTGGGTAAAACGACAGAAGATCAGTGGGAGATATTTAAAAAAGAATTTAATGTGATACAGAACTAGTTTATACCCCTGAGGGGCAAGAGCTCTACTTGCCAAAAAAAACAGCCATGGACGACTAAAGAGATAAGGGACAGCATAAAACTAAAAGAAAAAGCATACAAAAATAGCACCGATCCTGGTGAATGGGAAAGATACAAAGAACAACAAAGGGTCACAAAACAGATAGTAAGAGCTACAAAAAGGGAGTATAAAAAGCAACTTGCAAGGGATATCGAAATCCACACAAAGAATTTTTACAAGTATATTAGGAAAAAGAGGGTAGTCAGGAGCAATGTTGGCCCCTTAAAAACTGATATTGATGATACTGTCAATGATAAGGAAATGGCAGACATGTTGAATAATTACTTTGCAGTATTTACAGTAGAGGAAATCCCAAGGAAACTAACATGGAAACAGGGACTCAATAAAATTAACGTAAGTGAAATAACAGTAATGAAGAAAGTAATGGCACTAAAGAGTGACAAATCCTCAGGACCAGATGGTTTCCATCCTAGAGTTTTAAAGGAAGTAGGTGAGCACATTGCAGATGCCCTAACTATAATCTTCCAAAGTTCTCTCGATTCAGGAACTGTTCCTTTAGATTGGAAAATTGCACATGTCACTCTGCTATTTATGAATGGCGAGAGGGGGAAACCAGGGAATTATAGACCAGTTAGCCTAACATCTGTTGTCTGGGAATTGCTAGAGTCTATAATTAAAGATAGGGTGACTGAACACCTCAAATTTTCAGTAGATCAGAGAGAGCCAGCATGGATTTGTGAAAGGTAGATCATGCCTGACAAACTTGATTGAATTTTTTGAGGAGGTGACTAAAGTAGTGGACAAATGGATGTTATTTATATGGACTTCCAGAAGGCATTTGATAAAGTCCCACTTAAGAGACTGTTAACTAAGGTAGAAGCCCACGGAATGGAGCACAAATTATTGACCTGGTTAGGAAATTGGCTGAGCGGCAGGAGACAAAGTGTGGATAATGGGCAGGTACTCTAATTGGCATATTGTGACAAATGGTGTCCTGCAGGGATCTGTGTTGTGGCCTCAACTATTCACAGTACTTATTAATGACTTAGATGATGGCCTAGAAAGCCATATTTCCAAATTTGCCGATGACACAAAGATATGCGGCATTATAGGCAGTTTAGATGAAAGCATAAAATTACAAAGGGATATCGATAGCTTAAGTGAATGGGCAAAACTGTGTCAAATGGATTTCAATGTAGGCAAATGTGAGGTCATCCACTTTGGACCTAAAAAGGATCGAGTAGGGTACTTTCTAAATGGTGAAAAGCTTAAAAACAGTGGCGGTCTAAAGAGACTTGGGGGTCCAGGTACATAGATCATTAAAATGTCATGGACTGGTACAGAAAATAATCAAAAAGGCTAATGGAATGCTGGCCTTTATATCTAGAGGACTAGAATACAAGGGGGTAGAAGTTATGCTACAGCTATACAAAGCCCTTGTTGGACCACACCTGGAGTACTGTGAGCAGTTCTGGACACCACACCGTAGGAAGGATATATTGGCCTTGGAGGGAGTGCAGCGTAGGTTTACCAGAATGATACCTAGACTCCAAGGGTTAAATTACAAGAAGAGATTACACAAACTAGGGTTGTATTCCCTAGAATTTAGAAGGTTAAGGGGTGAGATCTGATCGAAGTTTTCAAGATATTAAGAGGAACAGATAGGGTAGCTAGAGAGAAACTATTTCCGATGGTTGGGGAGACTAGGACAAGGTTCATAGTCTAAAAATTAGAGTCAGACCTTACAGGAGTGAAATTAGGAAACACTTCTACACACAAAGGGTTGTAGAAGTTTGGAACTCTCTTCCACATATGGCAATTGATGCTAGATCAATTGTTAATTTTAAATCTGAGATTGATGGATTTTTGTTAACCAAAGGTATTAAGGGATATGGGCCAATGGTGGGTATATGGAGTAAGGGCGCAGATCAGCCATGACCTCATTGAATGGCAGAACAGGCTCAAGGGGCTAAATGGCCTACTCCTGTTCCTATCAAAAAGAGTAGTGGTCCCAACACCGACTCCTGGGACACCACTACACACTTCCCTCCAGTCTGAAAAACAACCGTTCACTACTACTCTCTGCTTTCTGTCCCTTAGACTATTTCTTTACCCATGCAGCCACTGCCCCTTTAATCCCATGGGCTTCAATGTTTGCATACAGTATATTGGAGTTACTACAGGCAAGACTGATAAGAATTCCACTGGGTCACGCCATCCTGCCTCCTTCTGTGACATAAGGTTCAACGGAGGATGGATGCAGGATCTGCCCTCCCTGTCCCATCCCATCCCATCCATCCAATCCAACTTAAACTGATTGTGCCCCAAATCCACCAAGAAGACTGTGGATTTTCAGTGCCTCTGTTTCTGAGCCATACTGACCATTAAAGTTTTCGAGTTCAATTCCTGGGCTCTTCTGAGTTAGCTGATCTCAGGTTGGTGGGTGTTAAGAGTGCTGCAACTCTTGAAAGAGTAAATTCAGTCAAGGTGCCTACTCCTGATTATTATACAGTGAACCTACTGGAAGTGCGTCCATAGATGCTACGTCAGGACAGGATCAGGATCCTGAGTCATTTAGCCTTGTGGATGAAAAGCCACTAGAATGAGATTACGGATGCAAGTACCTCCCATGGAACTTTATGGCTATTCTCCCTGAATTTTCTCGGGCATGGTGGCACAGTACAGCTGTAAGTCAGGCAGGAATGCAGCAGAATGTCTTGGAAATAGGAGCCAGGTATGCCTTTACTGCCAGTTTCTGAGGTGTCTTTTTTGGGGTGGAACCTCTGCCCTAAACAAGGTCACCCACATCAGACAGGGGCATGGCCAGGGGAGGGGATTCCCAGACCAACTACTTCCTCCTTCCTGGCCTGCAATCTACCAGACATATGGTACACTGGGTGAGAAGAGATGCAAACCAGCAGAAGTAAGGCCCACCTGGGGGTCCAGGCTTGGACCCCCATCACACACAAGGTGGGTGCTGTCAGGAATCGGCCCCTTTACAAGGGAAATAATAGGTCCCAATCAAACATCTGGGCCTGGGGTTGTTGGGGTATTTCAGAGCAGCATTCTTTTGCCACAAGCTGCACCCATAGAAATATATTTAACCCTGCATACTCTGGTGGGGTAAGTAGAATTTCCCAGCATTTATTGCTGGGATCAAAGATCTGCATCAATCTGGAGCCAAGCACCTTCAGGAAGGGAGCAGAAAACTAGGGGGGAAAATTGTCGACAAAGAGCAGTAATAATGTGTTGTAAACTTAAAGCATTGATATCAGCTGAAGCTGGATTGTATGTAATTGGTATCTTTGTACAGTAACTTGTATGTTTAAAACAAGAAAAAAAAGACCAGGAAGTGTGCAATCTAGGAGCAAAGTTCTGCGATAATTCTTACAGGGGAGAGGAGGTAATTTGAGGTAGATCAATGCTGCTTTACACTACAACAACTAGCACTTGTATAACGGCTTTAACATAGGAAAACATTCGAGGCATTTCACAGAAGCATAATCAAACAAAAATCAACACCAAAAAAAGGAGATATTAGGATGTGTAATTAAAAGTTTGGTCAAAGAGGTGGGCTTTAAGGAAAGACTGAAAGAAGGAGCGGGCGGCAGAGAGGTGTAGGGAAGGAATTGAAAGCTTAGGGCCCAGATGCCTGAAGGCATGGCCAACAATTGTGGGGCAATGGGATTTCGGAATGCATGAAGGCAGAGTTAGAGGAATGCAGAGTTCTTGGAGGTTTGGAGGTCTGAAGAATGTTCGTGATAGGGAGGGGCGAGGCCATGAAGGGATTCGAACATGAGGATCAGAATTTAAATTTGAGGCTTTGGGAGATTGGGAAACAGGGTGAGTGGGGCTTGGTACAGGATAGGATATGGCAAGCAGATGAGCTCAAGATTCTGGAGGGTAGAAGATGGGAGACCGGCCAGGAGAGCATTGGAATAGTTGAGTCTCGAGTTAACAAAAGCACGGATGAGGGTTTCAGCAGCAGATGGGCCGAGGTAGGGACAGAGACAGATGATAGGGAAGTGGAAGAAGGTGGTCTTTGTGATGGAAAGGATATGGGGTTGGAAGCTCAACTCTGAGTTGATGCGGAGGTTGTGAATAGCCAGGTTCAACCTGAGACAGTGACTTGGGAGAGGAATGGAACCAGTGGCAAGGGTATAGAGTTTGTGGCGGGGGCTGAAGACGATGGCTTTGGTCTTCCCAATGTTTTATTGGAGGAATTTGCTGCTCATACAGGACTGCATGTCAGAAAGCAGTCTGACAACACACAAGCAGCGAAGGGGTCAAAAGAGGTGGTGGATAGGTGGAACTGGGTGTTGTCTGCGTCCATGTGGAACCTGATGCCATTCCTTCAGTGATGTTGCCAAGCAGCAGCATGTAGATGTAGAAGAGGTGGGGGACTCCAGAGGTAAGAGTGCAGTGACACAAAGAGAAGCCATTGTTGTACTCCGGTGGAGTGGAAGTTGCTTCCACTTGCATCTTTGCAGCATTTTGAGGGCACGTCTGGGGACTTTGCTAAGTTCCTCCAGGCAGTCCACCAGAAGCACTCCCCCAATAGGCACTATTCTGTGCCTAGTGAAACCCCAACCATGAGCAATCCAATGGTAGTCAATTCCAATTTGGCCCTGCCGTTCCTGGGAGAAAGTTTATAAAACTTACGCTGACCATTTTCTTCAGCCGCTGGCTCACTTTCTCCAAATCCCATGGTGCAACTCCAGATTCTGTTGCCTGTGAGTCGGGCTCTCATGTTGTGCCACTAAACATGTAGGTGCCTGTCACTATTATTTAAAAAGCCCATGGGGCTAAATTGGATAGGCCCAAAATCGAGCGCGGGGATTGCGATGCGCGATCAGCCCACGCCTGTTGAAAGTAGTGCAGGCAGCATGCAAAATTCGTGCTGCCAGCTCATTAACATGATTGCAGCGTTGAGCCCAGCGCTAAATGCGCTGCTGGTTGGCTCAGCGCTCAGCAGAGGGCCAAATATCGTGTAGAGTCTGCTCTCTATTTAAAGGTTGCCTGCAGAGTGAAAGTCTGACTGCACTTCTTAAAGGGGAGGTGCTTTTTGAGAGAAGTACCTCATTGTGACTGCAGCTGCAACTTAGCAATGTCTCAACAGGGCAGAGAAAGGGCACCTCACTTCTCCGATGTAGCACTGGAGGTCTTGGTGCAGGAGGTCTATAGGAGGAGATAGGTCCTCTACCCGCAGGGGGACAGGACGCCTTCCAGACACTCTGTTCGAAGGCAGTGGGAGGAGATCGCAGAAGCCGTCAGTGCCACCAGTCTGTCCCCCAGGACATGAATCCAGTGCCGGAAAAGATTAATGACCTCACGAGTGGTCAAGGTAAGTGAATGTATCTTAAAATGCCATATCCCACCATCTGCACCACGAGCCTCATACACTGCTCAATGCACCACACCCCCAACACTCACCTACCAACAGTCTCTAGCAATCATGACTCATACCTCACAATCATAACTTCACCTCACCTGCACACACTTACCGCTGCTGCAAGCCTCACACCCACATCTCACACCTTGCACACAATGCCAGCTATTCAACCATGACAGGCGCATCATCCAAACACATTGCATCACACTCACTGACACACCTCCCTCTCTTGCAGGCCAAGGTGGCTCACAACTGACGCGAGCAGGAGCTAATAGCTGGAGGGGGCAAGCATGGCTGCAGAACCTGACACAGCTGGAGGAGACAGTGCTGGAGATAATTGGAGGGGTCGTCACTGAGGCCGTGGCGACCGTCGAGGCTGAAAGCATTGGTGATGACGGTACGCTCATACCTAATCCTTCTGCTCACATCCCACTTCCCCCTCATCCCACAATATCTTCTCACTTACAAGTTTCTGATGGTGTTAGCATGTACATCTTGCTTTCCTCCCGCCCCTCCCCTCACCTCACCACATAACCTGACCCTTGTGCCTTTCTCCTTTGAGATACCCAAGAACTGCCACCAGCCCAGCCTGTGCAGGAAGAAGTAGAGGAGAGTGATAGAGAAGAGACACTGTCACTCAATCTGCCACTCCCAGGCATCAGCTCAGAAAATGTCACTCTGCGAACTTTAGAGGGTATCATAGAGGCAGGATTTGCACGTGGTGAGACACCGGGCATGAGTGGGCTGTAGCCAGGCCAGGGGGAAAGGGTAGGGCAGGTGCCAGCTCACCCGATGGCGAGTTTGCACACGAGTTCTGCTGAACAGGACTCGGATTAGGACTTCAATGGGGCAGCCTTCAGAAGAAGGGTGATGGGCATGTACACAAAAATGCTTGGTGCAATGACAGGCCTGTCAGAGAGCCTCTTATCACTGTCAAGGAGCATGAGGGAGTCCGGGTCCAACCTTACACAGGGCTTTGCGGGGAGCTTGGAGCCCATGATTTCCAGGATGGAAGTGATGGGCGACTCCATTAGAGCACTGTGGACCTAACCATGATGCTGGTTGTGATGGGCGATGTCTCAGCTTCCATTGCAGCACAAGCGGAAATAACCAAACGTCAGAGTGCTGCAGTGGAAGCTTGGGCTTCTGTCATGCAGGCTCAACTTGCTACCACGCAAGCTCAGACAGCTCTCATGAAGGCTCAGCTTGCTGCTATGCAAGATCAGACTGCTGTCATTGTGGCTAGGTTTGCGAGTGTGGAAAGGGGCTTGCAGGGTCTCACAGCAGTCTAACAATCTGTCCTCCAACGAAATGGCTAGGAATGCTGAGGCGCCGCCCCGGGGGAGTGGCAGTGGGTCCGTAGGGCATGAACCTGCTGTCCTCTCAGGATGACAGCATTCGTACATCCACCACTGTCACTCTGCCAGTGCCATTGCAGTTGCCTGTCAGCCAGCCAGCCCAGATTGCTGCCGCCCATGCAGAGATTGTGCAGTCTACAGCCGGGCCTTCTTGGCCCAGAGCTGCTCGAGGTCGTCCTGCAAGGCCATCTGGAGTGTCCCCCACGGAACGTCAGCAGCCTTCCACCAGCCATGCTGCAGTCACTGGGGTAGCACTGCGTAGGAGCACTAGGATTGGCAAAGGCACACGAAAGACAGGCACTAAGGGAATGCACAAGAGTGTTTAGTTGACTTTGTAATGTAATATTGGAATTAATCATTTCTAAATTATGTTTGGAATGTTTGTTTTGTGGTGGCTTTCATTTCAACATTGTACCCAAGAGGACGCTGTGATGTTCCGTGACAGAGGGATGGTAAGGTGGGGAAGTGTTAAGCAGCGAGGATCTGGGGTTTCTTCAGGGGAACCGGAGTTTGATGATGAGCTCACGGACAGCCCGTCCGGAATAGAAATTTGCAGGCTGCCTCCTCCTCCTGAGGTGATCGCGGAACCCGTGGTGGCAAGGGCTGCGCCCTCATGATGGCCAAGTTGTGCAGGATGTAGCAGATCACC
This sequence comes from Squalus acanthias, assembly GCA_030390025.1. Taxonomy (NCBI): domain Eukaryota; kingdom Metazoa; phylum Chordata; class Chondrichthyes; order Squaliformes; family Squalidae; genus Squalus; species Squalus acanthias. The sequence continues at coordinate 94,958,503 of CM059426.1, forward strand.
ATGAATTGGGACACCCACTCTGGTGAGTACTGGCGAGCTCCTCCGGAGCGGTCAAGGCAGCGGAACCGCTGCTTGAGCACTCCGATGGTCTGCTCGATGAGGTTCCTCATAGCAGCATGGTCGTCATTATATGATTGCTGGCTGCGAGTGCTGGGGTTGTGGAGGGGAGTCATCAGCCAGGTGTATAGCAGATAGCCCTTGTCACCTAGCAGTTACCCTCGGGTTCGACATGGTGGCTGGAAGATTGCTGGCACAGCGCACTGGCGCAGGATGAAGGTATCATGACTGCTGCCAGGATACTGGGCATTCACCATCATGATGTGTTGGGCGTGGTTGCACACGCACTGCACATTAAGAGAGTGATATACTTTATGGTTACAGTTCATCTCAGCATTGATATGCGGCACCTGCAAAGCCACGTGGGTGCAGTCGATGGCGCTCTGCACCATGGGGAAGCCCGATATCCTGGCAAAGCCACGTGTGCACTCCTCCTGCTTCTTTCTGTTTAGAGAGAAGACAAAAAAGTCCCTTCTTCTGGAGTAGAGTCTCTATGACCTCCTGGATGCAGCGATGGTCAGAGAACTGCAAGATGTTTGCTCTGTTGCCTGTTCCAGCCTGGAAGGATCCACTGCCGAAAACATTCAGGGCCACGGTCACCTTGAGGGCCACTGGCAGAGCCGTCGTCGCCCAGCTCTGAGGCTGCGGGTCTGGTTCCAAGAGGTGGCAGAGTTCTATGACCACTTCCTTGGTGAAGCAGTGCCTCTGAATACACTGCTCCTGGCTTAGGTGCGGGTAGGAGAAATGCTCCCTGAAGAGCCTAGGTGGGTAAGGCCTCCTGCTGAAAGCCCGCCTCCCCCTCCCTCTGCGGGCAGCTTGTCTTTACTGCCTCTGCTCCATCTTCCTGTCATGCTGCAACGCGAAGGGGACTGCAAGTAGAGCTCCCATGACTGGGAGCAAGTGGTGTAGTCAGAGGCCTTCCAGTTACAGCCAATGCCTTCCCAACGTCCAGCAGCACTCCCTGCACACTTTAACAATGTTATAAATGTCTTCCAGCAAGCCAGTATTGATATAAACTCTGTAAGAACCAGTACAAGAGAAATAATCAACTTACCTGCAAGTTGGATGTTTCCCTTTAAATAGCGCTGGTGGGGGGTCCCTCGTGCAGCTGAATGCACGTTCAGCTGTCTGTGTTTAGGAGTAGGAGAGGGCATTGTTTGGAATGGCAACATTCAAAATGGCAGGTCGTGTGTCAAATCAGCGTGACGTCCCAATCTGCCTACTCTGCATACTGCTGGCGCACACATGTCACGCCTGCGCTATTGCCCTCACCAAGATGAAGACCAGTGCGGGCCATACCGGAAGTGGGCGGAAGCGAAGCGGCTGCCATTTTTTCCGAAATGGGCCTTAACTGCTAGCGCGAAGGTGCCAAATTTCGCTGCCCCACTCCTTGGGATTTGGGATGGGATCGCCGGCAGATCAAAGTAGTGGGTGACATTTGTTTTCATTTGAGCCTATTATTTTCGTGGTCAGTGGTTTTGATTTTGCACTGATGATAAATGATGCAAAATAAATCAGTAAAAGTTACAAGGTTCATTTCTGGTATTTAAATTGTTTAATGTTCACAATTCCAGCCATCATAGCAATGGAGTGTTAGCTTTTTGCTGGCAGTAAACTAACATATAGAAAAACATGTGTTATTACCCGACAGTAAATATGGCCTTTTGGAGTTGTCAACTGGAGCTGGAACAATTCACAGGATAGATATGGATGAGGAAAGTCAATGGTCCCATCCTGACTCATCCAACCAGAAAAACCTACAGGGCATCTAGCTGTTTTAAAGAAAATGACTACTGCGTCTTTTGGCTCCACTAAAAACCATTCCATGTGTTGAAAACCATCTGCACTCAGCAGGGAGCAGCGCTTGCAAAGGAGTTCATTGTCGGAAATCATAAATGCATAGCCTGTGATTTTCCAATCAATAAATTAACGGGCAGAAAATCATGGGGTATAAATTTCCACTATATGTTCTCTGCAAATGCCACTCCCCGTTGGAGATGTGAGAGCATGGAATTGACCCTTTTGTGTGAAGAACATTCTGATACTGATCCTGAGCTAGTTGCTAGTTTGAATTTCACTATGGAAATGTATGTAAGTCAGATTGTTCTACTAAAATCTATTTTCATTCTCTATTGACAAGATTACAGGCTGAGTGATTCAAAATATTTGATGAGCACACAAAAAATCCTGGCTTCAAATCTTTTAATGAACACATAGATCATCCTGCCTTCAAGTCTTTTTTGGTGAGCACACAGTACAATCTGGCTTCAAGTCTTGCCGCTTCATGCTTCCAGGATCAGCTTTGATACCTAAAAGTTATAAATTTCACTTATTCAATTCCAAGTTGAAATGCACTGTCAAACACTGAATAATGTACTGCATTGTGATGCAGAATCCATTTGTGGCATCTCATTTTACTGCAGAATCTCGTGTTGTTAAAACTTTTAAATAAAAACTACAAAGGGAAGTGTGCATTTGTTACAATTTAATTGCAAATGGAATGCTGTATACAAAGAATACATAGAAGTGCAAACCTATTCGAACTACAAGACTAAAAAAGAATGTGCAATAACTTGAAGAGATTATGGGCAGAATTCTATTCAGTGTGTGTGCTACATAATGGCACAGTATGTGGCTCATACTTTTCCTTACAGTGAACAGAATAATTTTATTCCTCAGATCATTGGCAACAGCATGGGATTTTCATTATAAAACTATATTTATACAGCATCTAAGTGATTTTTAAAAATACAGTTGCGATCGCACAGGGCTTGCCTTGGAGACACTGACATGACAGGATATACCACCCTCTCTTAATATGTTCTTCATTTAGAAAAGAATTGGCCATTAAAATACATTTGTCCTCAGTAGGGCAAGGGCCATATCTGAATATTAATAAAATACATGCATTATACATTTAAAATGACACAAATGTTTTGGGGGATGGAATGGCTTGGCAGGCTCTTGTGGGTACTCCTTTATGTAATAAAGTGAGGACATGTGATCATGCCAGAAGTGCATGAAAATGCCAATTTATGTATGCTTTCAAACTGGAGCAGCTAACAAAATAATTATTTTGCACCATGATGTACCAAAGCAAAATTGCCCCGAATACTAATAATGCAGCTATAGAAAAAAAAATAGAATTCTGCCTTACTCTTATGGTGAAATAGCTCTGCCATGGTGCATACTATCAAAATGTACAGAAAGCTTCACAAGTTTTAACAAATCAGAACATTTGAATAAAAGATATTCAACCACTCACACGGATTTAAGAGTTCCCTAAGATTTGCTCCCAACTACAGGATAATAATGTGAAAAGTGCTCATTAAGTTTAGACATAAAATGTTTTTCTCCAGTGATTCATATGTATATTACTGAATGTAATTTGAAGATTGAAATTTGTACTAACAGACCACCTTTAATTTTAATGACATTTCACATAGTCGTTTATATAGGCAATTTTTGTCTTCTGCAATTTTTGAATATTTTTGTTACTATGGACAGCACTGGCAATGTCTCCTTTCTAGGTCTGTTTTCTTGTACCTTCGACAAGCTCCACTGATCCACCATACATGTGTTCAGGCAAGAACTAATTCTGTTTAAACTACTGATATCCCGTTTTATTTATACAGTAATTTCATTAGTAGCTTTTTCGGTTAAATGTAAGATTTACTATTATTAAACCTTTTAACAGCAGTCATATATGTGTAATTATGCAATAGTTTGTGTATGTGTTAAACTCCAGTAATTTGAATACATTTGCATATAGCTGTGAGAATTTAAACAACAAACTTGCAATATTCTTGATTAGCTATATTCCACATACCATTGTAGGTCAACCAGCCCAACTAACAAAATTGCACATGCCAGTCCTCTTAACCAAATTCAGGCCAGAACCACACAAATTAAAGACACCAATTTAAGTTATTTTCTCCTACAATCACATGGTGTCTTAACCATTTCTTTAGCACAATGTTTAGTTAAAGCCTTGATGACATAATTCCTTTCAAAAATGATACTGTTTTGTTGGTTGTTAACCTTAGGCTAGAAAGATTAAATACCACTGCAATGGATACTTCATTCAGTTTGATTACTAATAATACATAGTTTAACTGTATTTTTTCTTGGAAGAGAGGATTATGATTTCAACAAGAAGCTAGTGGAGTAGTAATAATAAGGGAGACAAATAAAGTTTCATTAAGAGCATTGAAGCAATGGGGAAGAGGAAATGAGTACTTGTAGGGTAAAGGGAGAATAATTGGGTCAATTCCAAATGAAATGGATGATTTGTTATCTAAACTCCAATATAAAACAAACACAAAAGAAAGTTGAACAGTTTCTGAGACAAACAATAATGGTTACCATTGCCCTACATACTAGAAGGCCTGGGACTGGGCAAAACTGAAGAGGTGGTTAAAAAACAAATGCAGAGTAAAATCATGGGAAGTTGGCTTTTAGGTGTTTTTAGAGAACGAGGGAAACACCTGGTTAAGGTTGTCTGATGACTTTTTGAATAGATGCAAAAAGTTTTTGGAGGTAGACATTGGAGGGTTGACTAGGGAACCAAACAGGGAGATTATTGGTCTATCAACTGAAAAGAAATTAAACAAAACATATTTCAGGGGTGAGTCAGGCAGATGTTATAAACCTTGGACACATCAACCTTCGGTTTTGTCAATCATTACATAAATAAGACAACTAACCCAGAAGAAAGGCTCAACTAGTGAAACTGAACATGGAGATGGAGAGAAGGCCAAAAGGTAATGTACTAGGGAAACAGCTACTTTAGTTTTGTATGGCTTATGAAGGATTCAGTGACCCCCCCCCACCCCAAATAAAGGTGGTTATTAAGGCTCAGAAATAAGGCACGGTCCTTGATGTGCCAGACAGCAACTACTATTCTATTTGACCTTGACAGAATCTTCCCGAGATGTTCCAGTTACAGGCGCACATCTCCATTCAAGCCATGCAACTAGAAAATTATTACAAGAGTAGTCCACTCACAAGATGCGTTTGTAAAGGATATTATTCGGCTAATATGCTGTGGAGGGTGTTAGATATTATATATGCGGTGGGGGAAGACTGTCCTCAAATGGCTGTCATAAAGACAATATAAAAGGAAAAGCATATTACTTGATCGAATGACAGTACTTACCACTTTGTTGAAAGGATACATTTGATAATATAAATCACAGTATAAATTATTTTGATACAATTCTACTGTGTCTAATACATTCTTATGTATTATATTATCTAATATATTATGGAAATGCATGTGTTCCAGCCAATGTTTGCCAAGTGGGAGGAAACCCTCAAATCACTACAAACTTTAATCACACCAACAGCCTGCATTAAGACATTTTCCCATCGGGGCAGCTGATGTTGCAGCAATGTCTACTTTTCCCTCTTCATTTGTCCCTACCACCCTTTCCCAGACTTTAAAGTCAAAAAGGGATTAAGATAGGAGAGACAGCTGAGCTGATTTGTTGATAACATAGTGCTGCTACTGTGGAACCCAACCTATACCGCACCCATTCTTACTATTGTCAGGTTGCAAAATAAACTGGGAAAAGCTAAAGCTACTCATTATTAGGCATTATATAAATGATACAACAAGGACCTCGTTTGCTTGGAAAGCCAAGAACGTTACATACCTCTTTATTCTCCTAAATCTGTGTGGAGCAGTGATCTAGAGGATGTTGTAAGATGTTTTAATCTTTGAGGCTCTACTCTGTAGATCACTAATAGAATGTGGTGTAAAACAAATGAAGGTAGTTCGATCATTCCACTTTTGGTGTAGTGATTAACATTTACTGAATACAGGAATATTCCACATACCCTCTCTTCTGGGTTAAGTTTCCTCTTAGAGTGGCTAATTGTATGTTTTGTTTTGGGGGGAGGGGGAATGAATGCCTCTTCCAGATAGGGAGTTTCTAAACAAAGAGTTTTTCTTTTTTAAATAACTTCATTTATTTTTGTTTTATACATAGTGCCTGAAGTAGTTCTTTCCCCCCCTTCTCATTAGAGGTCTAGGACCATTAGGGTTACATACTCTCCCCATGTTTGGTTCTTCAGATGTTAAAACAACAGTGTCCTTGAATGGTCTAGAAAGGAAAGGTCATGTGGTTTTGATTCAAATTAGTTTGATAGAACAAAGTCACTGATTTTTCTGACTGGCTTGGCTAGCTATTCATAATATATAGAATATAGCTTAATTTCAAGAATGAAAATAGCTAGAATGAGAACAAGTGCTGACTAAACTACTTTTTCAAAAGGTTCTTTCTGGGTTTTGATTTAACTATATTTTAGCTAGTGACAGTAATTGTTCTGGGGTTCCTTTTCTCAGGAGATTTCTGCTGTTACAATGCATGGTTAAGTGTGCATGCTTTGATTTTATAAGATTACTGATTGTGTATATTACTTTCGGAATTTTTTTATTGCCATCACCAAACCCATAGATTACGTTACTTGTCCAGCAATGACATCATAGACAGTACAACAGAGGCTTCAAACTTATACTGAAATATCATTTTGAAAACATTTATATAAAACATCCAAAGCAGCATGCATTAAAGATGCAATTCAAATTTTAAAGTATTTTGCTACAGTTCATCTTTTACCTTAGAGCCAAGGACGTGACTGCCTGCGAGAAATAGACATACCTGCATCTCTTTGTTTTTTCACACCAAGTGAAGTCACGAATGAGTTGCGTGAATATGGGAATTGTGGTTGACTAGTTAATCCATGGTACTGGAAGAGGTAGGGTTGACTATAACGGTGGTTTTGAACCCCAGTTGAATTGAGGTATCGTATTGTAACTGGAGGAAGCAACATCTCAACCGGCTTTAACACCAACTTCAACTCTTGTTTTGTTCCAGATGAGCTTGCTTTCCTACTAGCCAACCTTCCCATTGAAGAAACATTGTTAATATTTCTCTTTACTCTATTAGGTAAGGCAGGAACAGATATTCGTTGGGGTAATTTGATACTTGACCCAGTCGTACTGGCCTCACTTCTGGATAATGGCTGGGACACTGGGGAGTTTCCATTAACTATAACCGGTTTCTGTTCATTTAAAAATTCAGTGATCCTTGACTGGGCTCCACTGAAAGACCCAATTTTCTGTGTAAAGACTTTGGTTTTCTTTCGCTTTTCTTCCTTTTTTCGAATTCTGGTTGTCTCAACTCCATCTAGCAGTCCCTTTGCTGCAGCTCGAGCCAAAACATCCTTTACAGACACTGCCCCTGATGGGTCTCGCTTTAAATTAATAAAATAACACAGGTTAGAATCCCTATTATCATAGAATCATAGAATGGTTACAGCATGGAAGGAGGCCATTCGGCCCGTCGAGCCCGTGCCGCTCTCTTCAAGAGCACCTCAGCTAGTCCCACTCCCCCGCCCTTTCCCTGTAGCCCTGCAAATTTTTTCCTTCAGGTACTTATCCAACTCCCTTTTGAAAGCCGCGATTGAGCCTGCCTCCACCACCCTTTCAGGCAATGCATTCCAGATCCTAACCACTCGCTGCATAAAAACGTTTTTCCTCATGTCGCCTTTGGTTGTTCTGCCAATCACCTTAAATCTGTGTCCTCTGGTTCTCGATCCTTCTGCCAATGGGAACAGTTTCTCTCTATCTACTCTGTCTAGACCCCTCATGATTTTGAACACCTCTATCAAATCTCCTCTCAATCTTCTCTGCTCTAAGGAGAACAACCCCAGCTTCTCCAGTCTATCCACGTAACTGAAGTCCCTCATCCCTGGAATCATTCTCGTAAATCTTTTCTGCACCCTCTCTGAGGCCTTCACATCCTTCATAAAGTGCGGTGCCCAGAATTGGACACACTACTCCAGTTGATAAAATTAGCTGCTGGAAATTTTCATACATAAACACAATGGCCTGGATGGTTTTCTAAAAGAGCAGCAAATAGAAATTTAGGATATGGGAAACACCATCGCCTGCAAGTTCCCTTCTAGATTACACAGTTGGTCAATATAATCACTGTTCTTTCACTGTCACTTGGTCAAAAACCTGGAATTCCCTACCTATCACCATCGTAGGAGCACCCTCGGAATAAACACTGCAGTGGTTTAAGATGAAAGCCAACCATCACCTTAGAGCGACTAGAGATGAACAATAAATGTGGCCTACCAAGTCACTCGTATCCCAAGAACAAATAACAAAAATGATTTTCCAGTGAGAAAGCAATATTGAGAACAGACTTTTCCAAACCACCAGTTCCCCCAAATTAATTTCAGAAAACCCAAAAAACAGAACCAGAGTTGCAGAATGTGTTACCAGTGTGTTATCTGGAGTTTTCTCTCCTCTTTCTTTCGCCCACCTGAGCCTTTATGTTGGTGCTGCCTCTTCCTGCCTGCCTGCCTGACTGCGGAGGTATTTACCAGCTAGTGTTACAGTCAATACTGCATTCACTGGCACTTTATTTAGAACTCTAATTTAAAGTACTGGTGAGCAGTGCATGTGTTTGATTAGAACACCAGCTGTTACCAGACAGGCTGATAACTTTCTCCATGGCCAGGTGAGTGAGGAGAGGCTGAGCATCAAGACTCAAGAAGCAGCAGCAGCATCGGGACTTAGTCCTGAGCCGCAGTCCTGCTCCCTCAATGTTTTACACAAGTCAGCATTAATCGGGGAGGTTGAACTTCTTTCAAAGATGTGGTAGATATTCTAACAGTCTTCCTCATTAGATCAACTTCCACCTGCAAATAAGAGTATGGAAACGGTCAGTGGAACTCTGAAGACCTGTATATTCAGTCCAGTTTGGCGCACAGCCAAATCATTTATCATCCTGAGTAATCAAGTCCAAATAGGAATACTTAATTTTTAAAAAGTATGTATATTACTCCAAGTCACCATCTTGGAAATGAGCTCAAAGAAAAACTTCCACATTTCTGCCCACCATTCCACATGTAGGACGAGCTGTTAACTTTCTGTGGTCGGTCTCTCCTGCCAGGATGCCACATAACGAGATACATCCAACCACCTAATTTGCTAACTTGTGTTTGTTTAATCACCATAGCCTTGCTTCCTCATGAAACAAATACCTGCCTAAATTGGCAAACCCTTTCAGCTTATCTACATAAAAAGCTAATGGTTTATGGACATAAAATAAGTGATATGTGCTTTCACTGAAAGTAAAGCGAGGTTGCAGATTAAACTTCAGTATTAGAATTTCAGAAACAATCTTTGGTGAAAGGGATGGATGGGACCTAAGATATGTCCCATTCACATGCCAGAAAAGGTAAGTTGGATCTACCACTGAGACCCGCTTGCCTGGCACCATTCAGAAATCAGGACACTATGGAATGTTCCCCTCTGCCAACTCCACTACCATATTAGGCAGAAATAGTATGAATGCAGACTTTTAGGAGCCCAGCAGATATCTAGCAGCTTTTCAAGATATGATAAAAATAGTTGACACATGACACCCTAAGAGTTTGAAGCTGCGATTTTGGTGTCAGTGGACAAAACACTTCCATTTGGTATTACAAGCAGAACTTTATGAATGTGTGAATCTAATTTTAATGGACAGAAAATTGTGGCGAGTGCGTGCGAGCTTTCCCGCTATGCATGCTCAGTGGGCAAGGCTCCATGCTGGCAGCACACATTCATATTTACCTTTATGAACATAACATAAGAATTAGGAGCAGGAGAAGGCCACACGGCCCCTCAAGCCTGCTCCGCTATTCAATAAGATCATTGCTGATCTTCGACCTCAACTCCACTTTCCCCACTGATCCACATATTCCTTGATTCCCCTAGAGTTCAAGAATCTAGCGATCTCAGCCTTGAATACACTCAACGATTCAGCAGCCACAGCCCTTTGAGGTAGAGAATTCCAAAGATTCACAACCCTCTGAGTGAAGAAATTCCTCCTCTTCTCAGTCTTAAATGGCCGACCCCTTATCATGAGACTATACCCCTTAGTTCTAGACACTCCAGCCAGGGGAAACAACCTCTCAGCATCTACCCTGTCAATCCTCCTCAGAATCTTGTATGTTTCAATGCGATCACCTCTCATTCTTCTAAACTCCAGAGAGTATAGGCCCAATATACTCAATCTCTCCTCATAGGACAACCCTCTCATCCCAGGAATCAATCTAGTGAACCTTCATTGCACTGCTTCGAAGGCAAGTATATCCTTGCTCAGATAAGGAGATCAAAACTGTGCACAGTACTCCAGGTGTGGTCTCACCAAAGCCCTGTACAATTGTGGCAAGACTTCCTTACTCTTGTACTCCAACCTCCTTGCAATAAAGGCCAACATGCTATTTGCCTTCTTAATTGCTTGCTGTACCTGCATGCTAACTCTGTGTGTGTCTTGTACTAGGACACCTAAATCACTCTGAACATTTAATAGTTTCTCACCATTTAAAAAATATTCTGTTTTTCTATTCTTCCTACCAAAGTGAATAACCTCACATTTCCCCACATTATACTCCATCTGCCACCTTATTGCCCACTCACGTAACCTGTCTATATCCCTTTGCAGGCTCTTTGTGTCCTCCTCACAGCTTACTTTCCCACCTAACTTTGTATCATCAGCAAACCTGGATGCATTACACTCGGTCCCTTCACCTGAGTCATTAATATAGATTGTAACTAGCTGAGGCCCAAGCACTGATCCTTGTGGCACCCCACTAGTAACAGCCTGCCAACCTGAAAATTACCGGTTTATCCCTATTCTCTGTTTTCTGTCCGTTAACCAATCCTCGATCCATGCTAATACATTACCCCCAACCCCATGAGCCCTTATCTTGCGTAGCAACCTTTTATATGGCACCTTATTGAATGCCTTTTGGAAATCCAAATATACTACTTCCAATGGTTCCCCTTTATCTACCCTGCTAGTTACATCCACAAAAAAACTCTAATAAATTTATTAAACACGATTTCCCTTTCATAAAACTATGTTGACTCTGCCTAATCATATTATGATTTTCTAAGTGCCCTGTTACCACTTCCTTAATAATGGATTCCAGCATTTTCCTGACAACTGATATCAGGCTAACTCTCTCTCCTTTCTTGAATAGCAGGATTACATTTGCTACCTTCCAATCCGCTGGGACCGTTCCAGAATCTAGGGAATTTTGGAAGATCACAAAGCATTCACTATCTCTGCAGCCACCTCTTTAAGAACCCTAGGATGTAAGCTATCAAGTCCTGGGGATTTGTCGGCTTTTAGTCCCATTAGTTTCTCAAGTATTTTTTCTCTACTGATATTAATTACTTTAAGTTCCTCACTCTCATTAGCCCCTTGGTTCTCCACTATTTTTGGTTTGCTTTTTGTGTCTTCTACTGTGAAGACAGATACAACATATTTGTTTAACGTCTCTGCCATTTCCTTGTTCCCCAATATAACTTAAAAAAAAAATTTTTTTATGGGATGTGGGCGTCGCTGGCAAGGCCAGCATTTATTGCCCATCCTTAATTGCCCTTGAGAAGGTGGTGGTGAGCTGCCTTCTTGAACTGCTGCAGTCTGTGTGGTGAAGTTACTCCCACAGTGCTGTTAGGTAGGGAGTTCCAGGATTTTGATCCAGCGACGATAAAGGATCGGCGATATACTTCTTAGTCAGGATGATGTGTGACTTGGAGGGGAACTTGGAGGTGGTGGTGTTCCCATGCGTCTGCTGCCCTTGTCCTTCTAGGTGGAAGAGGTCGCGGGTTTGGGAGGTGCTGCCGAAGAAGCCTTGGCGAGTTGCTGCAGTGCATCTTGTAGATGGTACACACTGCAGACACGGTACGCCGGTGGTGGAGGGAGTGAATGTTTAAGGTGGTAGAGGGGGTGCCAATCAAGCGGGCTGCTTTGTCCTGGATGGTGTTGAACTTCTTGAGTGTTGTTGGAGCTGCACTCATCCAGGCAAGTGGAGAGTATTCCATCACACTCCTTACTTGTGCCTTGTAGATGGTGGAAAGGCTTTGGGGTGTCAACCTCAACCTCTGAGGGACCAATGCTTACTTTTGCTACTTTCTTGTTTTTTACATACTTGTAGAAGCTTTTACAATCTGTTTTTATAATTCTGGCTAATTTACTCTCATATTCTATTTTCTCCCTTTTTATCAATTTTTGTTTCTAAAGTTCTCCCAATCCTCAGGCTTACTACTATTCATTACAACATTATAAGCCTCTTCTTTAATATAATACTATCCTTAACTTCTTTAGTTAGCCACTGATGGATCACGTAGGATGCGATGTGTAAATGCCAACCTTTGGATTTCTACTTCTTCTAAGCAGACTATTTCAAGAGTATGCAGATAGTTGGGAAATTCTGATACTCACTGCTTCAACTGACTATTTAGGCCTGTAGATTTGTCCTTTGTAGTGAGTTGATTCAGACTAAGGATCAGAGATCTAAGTCTTGCTTGGCTAAAAAGATGTCACTAGAATGACCATCCTTTCCTTCACTTGAAGTGGGAAATCCTTCAATGGCAGAGGATCAACAGCTCTTTAGTACCACAGCCTTGATTCCTGAATCTGGAGAATTCCAGGAGTCTCTTATTCTGAAATATGCCCCATGACATCCATCTGCAAAGTTAATTTGTTGAAAATCATGTTGATTGCCTCTGATGGAATTCCACGCATGCAACTCTTCCCCTGAAACAGCTGTACTCTGCCTAATTCTGTGCCATGGCAAAGTAATGTGCTGAGAGGACTAGCACCCTGCCATTTCTGCATCACAGAGACTGACTATGCAGCACCAGGGGCTGGTCGTGCCTGCAAAACAAACAGCTGGCTTCATGGTAGAATGGAGCAAGGTTGCTGGCATTATGAAGGGTGCTGGATTACTGGATGCTGGAAAAATCAAAGGGGTAATAACAACTTGCATTTATATAGCGCCTTTAACGTAGTTAAACATCCCAAGGCATTGCACAGGAGCATAAGCAGACAAAAATTGCCACCAAGCCAAAGAAGAAGACATTAGAACAGGTGACTAAAAGCTTGGTAGGTTTTAAGGAACGTCTTAAAGGAGGAGAGAGAGTTGGAGAGGTGGAGAAGTTTAGGGAGGGAATTCCAGAGCTTAGGGTCTAGATAGCTGAAGGCATAGCTGCAAATGGTAGAGAGAAGTCGGGGATGCATAAGCGGCAAGCGTTGGAGGAACGCAGAGTTCTTGGAGGGTTGTAGGGCAGAAGGATGTTACAGCGATAGGAAGGAGCGAGGCTATAGAAGGATTTGCACATGAGCAGAATTTTAAAATTGAGGCGTGCTGGACCAGGAGTCAATGCAGGTCTGCGAGCACAGGGGTAATGGGTGAATGGGGCTTGGTGCGAGTTAGGATACGGGCAGCAGTGTTTTGAATGAGCGCAAGCTTATGGAGGGTGGAAGATGGGAAGCCATCCAGGAGTGCATTGCAATAGTCAAGTCTGGAGGTAACAAAAGCATGGATAAGGCAGGGCAGAGACGGGTGATATTACGGAGGTGGAAGTAGGCGGCCTTGGTGATGGAAAGGATATGGGGCTGGAAGCTCAGCTCAGAGTCACAAGGATGCCAAGGTTACAAACAATCTGGTTAAGTCTCAGATAGTGGCCAGGGTGTGGGATGGAATCGGTGGCTAGGGAACAAAGTTTGTTGTGGGGACTGAAGACAATGGCCTCAGTCTTCCCAATGCTTAATTGAAAGAAATTTAGGCTCATCCAGGACTGGATGTCGACGAACAGTTTGACAACACAGAGGCAGTGGAGTGGTCGAGAAAGATGATGCTGAGGTAGAGCTGGGTGTTGTCAGCATACGTGTGGAACCTGACATGTTTTCGGATGATGTTGCCGAGGAGCAGCTTGTAAATGAGAAATAGGAGGGGGTCAAGGATAGATCCTTGGGGGACTCCAGAGGTACTGTGCGGGGGCAGGAAGAGAAGCCATAGCAGGAGGTTCTTTAGGTACGACTGGATAGGTAAGATTGGAACCAGGCAAGTGCAATCCCACTCAGCTGGACAAGGCATTGGAGGAGGATGGTGTGGTCAACCGTGTAAAAGGCTGCAAACAGGTCGAGAATGATGAGGAGGGATAGTGCACCATTGTCACAGTCACATAGGATGTCATTTGTGACTTTGATTATGGTATGTCACTTGAAGGTAAAATGGAATGAAAAAGAAAATCGGGCGGCATTTAAAACAGGCTGCTGACTTGCTAGCGCCCATTTTGCGCAAGACAAATTTCACTCCCAGATGCATTTAAATGTTCGGTTAAAAGCAAAATGTATTCAAACAAGTTTTTTTAAGAAGCACGGAGACGAAAAGTGGTTAAAATGTTAATTTTCTCCAAATGATTTTAAACAATAAGCTGGAAGAAGAAGGTGAACTGTTTTAACACTGTGGACAGTGTCTGCAGGACCTGGGAGAAAATGCAGGAAAAGATGACATTCTGTAAGGCAAGGTAAGCTCATCAACAGTACCCTGTACCAGGTTGAGGATGCAAGATACCATGTCACAAAATGTTGCCTTTCAACTTATTCCACATGCACCATTTGTCCATGCCAAACCCTCACACAACCCAATGGCTGTTTCATTGCATCTTATGCATGCTCACATTTCAGCAGGGCAACTTACAATGGAAAGCCTTACTATTCTTATCTCCCAAGGGCATACACATCAAACTACTGAAACACAAACGTGGTCACTTATGACACACAAGACAGACATATGGCAGACACCAGTGATTTCTTGCACTTGGGAATTGCAGCAGTGTAGTGACGATGGACAACTGTATCATGCCATTCAATGGGAAAGCAGACAAGAGTGAACACCACCCAGACCGATGCATCAGGCACCTGTTTGATTTGTGTGCAACTTAATAGCCGATAGTGCAGTGATAACTAGCAGTAAACTACAAATAAAACAGTTGAGGGAATTTCCGTCCCTATGTTGCAATTTGCCTGCAGGCGTGCTTGCTGCAGATGGCAAAGCTGTGAAACTGACGCCCAGTTGGCCCAAAGGAAGTTGAGGCATTTCTCCTCAGTCAGTGACAGGGTAAGTGAGCCAAGATTTGCATATACAGGCTAGGGCCTGTTGTTCTCTGGAAACCTTTTTTTCATTTTGCATAACCTAAACCACAAAATATCGTATTTGAGTAACTTTAAAAACAAATTTACCGTAAGGAGTTAAAAAATTTGAAATAAATACAAGAAATTGAAAGATCAAATATATGGAAAAATCTTTACTAATAGCAACAATGCACTAAAAATCTTGTAAACATTGAAAAAATTACAAAGAAACAAAGGAGGTAATTTTAACCTAACCCGGTGGGAAACTGACAAGATTAGATCCGCCAGCCGCTTTACTTTCCATTGAAGTCAAGTAAAACTGGCGTCCGATCTGATCATGTCAGTGTCCCACCGAGCGGCTTAGTTTAAATTATTCCCTAAGCTTTTGCAATTTTAAGCCCTGCATCGGGAGAGTTCCCCTTGCTTCTATTTCAAATGGGCACTGAAGGGAAAAAAACACATTATGGTGCTTTATGCTCTTTTAAATATGGTTGCATGAAACCTGAGGCTTTAATAAGGCTTACTCATTCTTATGAGCAAGCCACCAGCACCACAGTGGCTTCCCCACCATATTAAAAGCACAACTGCCTTAGGCTTCAGCCCCAAATAATGCGGTGAGCAAGTGTCTGGAAGGCAGGTGTTGCACTTGGAATATAGCAACCTTGATGGGTGTTTGGAAAAGGATTCCTATGAATAATAGCTCTTGTGTAGACACAATTAGGATTTTTGGTCACAAACCTCAGATATTCCAGCAATGGTCGGACCCACTGGCTTGTTGGAGCATGCCTCTGCCGGCTAGCCATTTAGATACAAATGTGTAGGCCGGAATTTTGCCGGCACTCAGCGGACAGGATGGGTGGCGGGTCAGCTGTTAAATTTAAAATGATTGACAGCAGGTCGGGAACCCGCTGTCAAAACGCGCACACTGGACTTTCCAGATGCTGGGTCTGCGAGCGCTGAGCAGACCCGACAGGCAGCGGCGGGGGAGGCAATTAAAATCATTAGTGGCTTGTTTACAGCCACATATCGATGGTTTTTTCCCAGCTTTTTGGATTTGACAGGTTGCCTACCGGTTTCCCGCTGTGTCTAGACCTTGTCTGTGAAGCTGAGGTGGGAGGTCAGTGGCCATTGAATCAGCTGTTGAGTTGACAGCTTCAAATGTCCAGTAAAAGCTCCCACCTTAGATATATCTTCCCTCAGCCACAAGCTCTTCCTCACTGCATTTCCACAACAGATTCACCATGCTGCAAGTCTTTACACAAGTCTCCATCCAGTCTGACCTCATTACCTCTCTCACCATTGACAGATCGTTTCTGTCATCTCTACTTCACCTGCCATCTATTCCATCAGCATGGGTGTCCTTTATACTCTCTCACCTTTGTCCTCAGAATCCCACCACGATCAGCCCCAACAACACCAACCTCCTCCGCAATCAACTGATGCTGCACAGGACAAGAGGGCATCAGCACCCGACCACATTGCTGTTCGGGAGGCCAGGGATGGCCTCACCATGGCCAGATTTACTTCACTTGATGCTGTACACCCCACACCAACACCATAAAGCACCCCTACAATGCCCAAGCCATTCCTTTCACACTCATCACCATTGCGGGGGGTACCATATGTTTCACTATTCATTGCAACTCACTAAGCCACTTCCAAAGGTGCACTCAAATCTGTCTAACGCAAAGTGTTGAAAATAAAGGTTTCAATGTTTGACACCACATTAACAGAAACTTTACATGAACATTGCATCAAACACCCAAGTGCCTACCTTGTGTGTTGTTAGTTGGTATGATTGCACTAGGATAAGGGTGAGTGTGAGGGGTGCCTAGTGAGATGGGGAAGTGATAATGTAGATAGAGAGGGATGGGTGGAGGTGCAAGGTAAGTTGGTGTGAGTAAGGATGTGCAGGAGTAGGGTCGGGAAGGCAGAGTGATGGGGATGTGATGAGAGGCACAGCAGGATGAGGTTGAATGTGGCTTTGTACTAACGTTTTGTGATCTACTGAGATAATTAAAATGCGGCACTGCATCCTGACCACATCCCTGTTCTGCAATGTGCAACCAGGCTGTGCTGATCTCCTGGGGAGGTCTCTTCCGCCCTGTGTGCTGTGATTCCCTCCATAAGCATATGATCATATAAGCGATGAAGATCATGTCAATTGTGCCCCTTAGTGGGCGGAATCCGCATTGCGACTCTGGGAGGAGCTCTTCAGCCACTGGGAGAAGGCAATTGAGGAGGATTCTTGCGATAACTTTCCCTGTGGCAGATAGCAGGGAAACTCCTCTGTAATTACCGCAATTGAACTTGTCACCTTTCTTGAAGATGGTCACAATTACGGCATCTCTGAGATCCCCTGGAATGCTCTCCTCCTTCCAGATAAGAGAAATGAGTTCATGAATTCGCGCCAGTAGTGCTTCTCCGCCATGCTTTAGCGCCTCAGCAGGGATTCCATCTGCTCCTGAGACCTTGTTGTTCTTCAGTTGTCGGATGGCCTTTTCAACCTCATGCCGGGCTGGGGTTGTGCTGAGATGGTGGCGGGTAGCATGCTGCGGGATGGAGTTGAGGACACTCGCGTCGAAGACAGAGTCCCGGTTAAGAGATCTTCGAAGTGCTCCTTACAGCGGGCATTGACTGCCTCCATTCTTGGCCCGCAGTGGGGTAGGACCTTGGGTGCTTGGGCCGTAGGTGGTCTTGACTGCGCTAAGGTATAGCTGTGGTGTATCTCAACTGGGAAGGAATGCTTGCATTCTAGTCATCAAACAAGATATGCACTGGATAAGCACCATGGCCAGTTCCCACTGCTGTGATCCCAGTCATGAAGTGGCATCTTTCACGCTATCTTGTTGTCCTGTTCAGCCTCACCGGGTCCGTTTTTTGGGCGCTAAATGGCTTCCTAAGCCTCCAATATAGTGGGCAGAAAACGCACATGAGCCGGAACTGCGTCACCCGGCATATTGGTAAAGACCAAAAAATCGGCATGCAGAGCCCACGCCTGAAACAGGCATTAGGCCCCTTATTTGCATATGCTAAGAGCCTAACGTCCGTTTGAAGCCTCCACTGCAAGAGTGATTTGCCCCGAGGCGGTCGGCGCCATCTACACTCAGGAAAACCACCCCTACATGCAGCCTAATAAGCGGTGCTTAAAGGAACTGCCTGTCAGGCCACAAACAACAAGGTAATTCTTTTAAATACACTTACGTGAATGTGCAGCCAGATGGAGCAGGAGTGCTCCTCCAGACCCCACATTGAAAGAACATAAGAACATAAAAATTAGGAGCAAGTATAGGCCATATGGCCCCTTGAGCCTGCTCCATCATTCAATAAGATCATAGCTGATCTTCGACCTCAACTCCACTTTCCCTCATGTTCTCCATGCTGCTTGATCCGGACCACTGCTTGATCCGGACCACTGAAATACACCGATAGATTCCCCCCAATTACTGCCGCTCACTCCCCCGATGGACACCAAAGCCCTTCCTAATCGCCACCTCTCTTCTCCCCCCCCCCCCACCAGATGGACACCGATCATCACCACTACGTCCTGACCCGAACACCCCTTCTCCTGTTCGCCCCACTTGTTTACTTACCTGAGAGCTGCTGAGACACCAACAGTGGCCCCATCTTCACTTACCAGCAAGCTGCCTGTTGCTCTCCACAGCTTGATGGAAATGAGACCTGAGACCTAACATCGGGGGCGCCTCAGGCTTCATCATTCAGGTGCAGGGATTGTTCCCTGAGCCCTTATTTCTAGGCCTTAAAAGTATATTTACCCTCTATCCTGGCCAATTTTATTAAAGCCACAAAAATGCAGAAGCGGGTTTAGTAGTTAAGGCAGAAATTAGGTCAATATTCCAGATTAAATTGGATAGGTGGATGAAGAAAAAGGGATAAAGGGATTATGGGAACCAGGAAGGGTAAACGTGTTTAGGACTATTTGCTCATGTGGAGGGTAAACACCAACATGGGCTGGTTAGGCTGGATGGTTTGTATTATAACTTCTATGTAAAAGTTGCCTTAGGATCTATCAGCATCAAAATCATATGAAATGGTCCTGTTTGGTTTAGTACCATTGTAACAAAAATGATGTATTTTTGTCCAATATTGTTTTGCTAGCTGTCACTTTAAAACTCAGTTATTGTACAGAGGGATTTTAACTGTCAAAGCAATTAGTCTATTCAATGCAACGTTCCAAGGTATGTTGTTATGGTCTTCCTTGTTTCAGGCTTGAGGTAGTTTGACCCACAATTTCCAAGAATATACAGACTTCAGAATTGGTTGAGTTTGAATTTGACTGAGTCTCACTTTGAATCAGAGGCCAGCTAGCCAAAAAACAGGGCCACTGAAGTTCTGCAAGGCTTCTAGTGGTTCTGCGTTGGGATTCTGCTGGGATCCGACTGGAATAATGGCAGGTGCCCCGCAGCACTTAAAATGATTGCATCCAAGTCCAATACGCTCTATTGTGTATTGGCCACTGGCAAGGTTGACCAGAGTCAGCCCAACTGAAGTGGGCCACAGTGGCTGCCAGTCAGGATGAGATTGGAAAGAATGGCAGAACTCTGTAAACTTACATTACAAATACAATTTGAAAGACTTGCCAAGAACATGAAGGAAACACCTTTTTACATGTTCCAAGACTGCAGGAGAGTCCACAACTGTTTTGAGGACAAAACAAAGAGCTGATAAACTGTACTTGTAAACTTCTTCTGATGCTAGAGGCAAGAAAAGATCTGGTCAATCAACGAGGAAGACAACTCAATGCCCTACATGCTCATTAGCAAGGCCACAGATACTTACGTACTTTTTCTTTTATTATCCTAACTCGCACCAAGTCCTGTTCACCCATAACCCTTGTGCTCGCTGACCTACATGGCCTCCAGGGCTGACAATGCCTTGGCCCAGAAATTGCAATCCGGATGACAGTGAACTGGCCGTGTTCGCCGTCATTCCGCCTTTAAAACTGACTGCAACTTTGGGATTTGGCAAGTTGCAATCTGTCATTCACTACTCCAACACAGGCTGAGCTGTGCACCCCACACCCCTTCCCCAACAGGGGCGGCAATCAGTGCAAATCCCTCAAATCGGCCCTTCTGCAGTAATTACGCTGTTAAATTCCCCACTAAAAGTTAGACCCAAAGGGATTAGGTGTAACTGAGGTTTTAACAGCGTATTGACTGATAAACAAAGGTTACGGGCCTGAGAAACTAATTTTCATTTTGTGGAGTGTGAAATTTATCGATTTTAATAAAAATTAAAATTAAGAAACTTTTAAAAAAAGGTTTTTAATTTTTTTTTAAAAAGTTTGTTCATCTTTATTTCAGGTTTCTCTTCCCCATGTGAGAGTCCCAATCTTTGTTTTGCTCTTTCTAACATTTTTAAAAGGTTAGAATTTTAAGAGCTTACTCACTTCCTTGTTCGCTGTCTGTGAGAATTCTATGTTTTGATTGACTGCTAAGACAGCCTGTTGACATCATAGCAGTTCGCACAAGGGGATCCCCACTAACCTCCGTTGATTTGAATTAACGTTGGAAAACCCCAAATTCTCGACACAGAGATTGCGAGATCCTTATGCAAAGCGTACCTCAGGGCCTGCAGCGAACGATCTTCGCTTCGCCGCTGACCGCAAATTCCGGGCCCTTGATTTTAAATTTCTTATCTTTGTGTTCAAATCCCTCCATGTCTTTGCGCCCCCCGCCCCCATCTCTGTAACCTCCTCCAGCCCTACAATTTTCTGAGATCTCTAAGATCCTCTAATTTTTATCACTCCAACATTGGCAGCTGTCCCTTCAGCTGTCTAAGCTCCAAGCTCTGGAATTCCCTCCCTAAACCTCGCCACATGTCTACCTCTCTCTCCTCCTTGAAGTTGCTCCTTAAAACCACCTCTTTGACCACATTTTTGGTATCTCTTTTAATATCTCCTTATGTAGCTCGGTCAAATTTTGTCTGATAACATTCCTGTGAAGCACCTTGGGACGTTTTTACTACTTTAAAGGCGCTATATAAATGTAATTAAATGTCCCAAGGCCCTTCACAGGAGCGTTAAATTCCCTCCCTAAATCTCTGTGCCTCTCCACCTCCCTCTCATCCTTTAAAACCCTTCTTAAAACTCACCTCTTTGATCATACTTTTGGCAACTCCACCTAACTGCTCCTTCTTTAGCTTGGCATCCATTTTGTGATTGTGCCTCTGTGAGGCACTTTGGGACATTTTTCTACATTAAAAGTACTATATTATTGCAAGTAGTTGTTGTTAAGCAAATATTTGTTGAGACTGTAAGAATATGCCAATAAGCAATTACATACCCTGCATTTGGACTTGTCCAATGCCAAAGTTAATGGGCAGAATACGCTACCACAAGGATATGCTGATCGGGTTAGATGAAGAGGGATGGGAGGAGGCTTGTATGGAGCATAAATACCGGCATAGACCAGTTGAGCCAAATGGCCTGTTTCTGTGCCTGTAGACTTGATATAATCTATGTAATTGTATGCAATTTAAAAAAGGGTTATCTTTTTACTGTGATGAACTATGAAAAGTTAACATAAGAACATAAGAAATAGGAGCAGGAGGAGGCCATTCGGCCTCTCAAGCCTGCTCTGCCATTCAATAAGATCATGGCTGATCTGATCATGGGCTCAACTCCACTTTTCTGCCTGTTCCCCATAACCCTTGACTCCCCTGTAATTCAGAAATCTGTCTATCTCAGCCTTGAATATATTCAATGACCCAGCCTCCACAACTCTCTGGGGTAGAGAATTCCAGAGATTCACAACCCTCTGAGAGAAGAAATTCCTCCTCATCTCCGTCTTAAATGGGTGACCCCTTATCCTGAAACTATGCCCCCTAGTTCTAGATTCCCCCACGAGGGGAAACATCCTTTCAGCATCTACCCTGTCAAGCCCCATCAGAATCTTATGGGGGAAAAATACGGTATTGCCCATTTTGGGGCGCTAATATCGGCCGGGCGCAAAGTTTAGTGCCCGGCGCTAATTATCACCTCCGACTGCAAAATTCGCCTCTATCGCCCCTGGAGGTGATTTGAGCGCTAAATCAGGCGCTACACACCTCTCTTAAGGTGCAAATGTCAGGGTGCGAGGCGCTACCTCAGAACGCTACCGAAGCTCAGGCGATGTCAATTACCATGGAAGCCACACAGACTGGCGCTGTCCAGTTCTTAAAGTGGAGGGGCCATCTTGCTGCCCAGCCACTCCCTGCTCATTGTAGCCTTGAATCTCGGCCTGGAGAGACCTTGAAAGCAATTGTGTTGGAAGCACTAATGGATAGGCCCAGGGAAAGAGCTCGGCACTTAGGAACCTCAAAAGTGGTGCTGAGGGCCAAAACTCCTTAGGACAGCGTTAAAACCGAAAGTTTTGCCAACAGGAAAAGGCAGGAAGCGCCCTCCTTTAAATAGCGCTCCCCCAGCCCCTTTCAGACTTGAAAACGTTCCCCTCTACCTGTCGTTCCTAGCGGCAGGCGCTAAGGCAGGGGGTGCGACTCAATATCCGGTCTGGGGTGTTACCGGGGCGTTGCACACTTGATTGACGTCACGATCTGCGGGCGCAGGAGATCGTGGTGGTAGTGTTTAGCGCCGCCGCAAAATAACTGGTCAATTTCGCGAGTGGCGCTAAAATCGCCACACTCGAGCGCTAAGTTCCTAGCGCCTCGTTAGCGCCCCCCCGGAGGCGCTAACCAACCGAATTTTTCCCCCTATATGTTTCAATAAGATCACCTCTCATTCTTCTAAACTCCAATGAGTATCGGCCCAACCTGCTCAACCTTTCCTCATAAGATAACCCTTTCATCTCAGGAATCAACCTAGTGAACCTTCTCTGAATTGCCTCCAATTCAAGTATATCCCTCCTTAAATAAGGAGACCAAAACTGTTAGCAGTACTCCAGGTGTGGTCTCACCAACGCCCTGTACAGTTGTAGCAAGCCTTCCCTACTTTTATACTCCATACCCCTTGCAATAAAGGCCAACATTCCATTTGCCTTCCTAATTACTTGCTGTACCTGCATGCTAACTTTTTGTGTTTCATGTACGAGGACACCCAGATCCTTCTGTACCGCACCATTCTGTAGTCTCTCTCCATTTAAATAATATTTTGTTTTTCTATTCTTTCTACCAAAGTGGATCACACATTTTCCCACATTATACTCCATCTGCCAAATTTTTGCCCACTCACTTAATCTATCTATATCCCTTTGCAGACTCTTTGTGTCCTCCTCACTACAGTACTTGCTTTCCCACCTATCTTTGTATCATCAGCAAATTTGGCTACAGTACACTCGGTCCCTTCATCCAAGTCATTAATATAGATTGTAAATAGTTGAGGCCCCAGCACTGATCACTGTGGCACCCCACTAGTTACAGTTTGCCAACCTGAAAAAGACACATTTATCCCAACTCTCTGTTTTCTGTTAGTTAGCCAATCCTCTATCCATGCTAATATATTACCCCCAACACTGTGAGCTCTGATCTTGTGCAGTAACCTTTTATGTGGCACCTTATCGAATGCCTTTTGGGAATCCAAATACACTACATCTACTGGTTCCCCTTGATCCACCCTGCTCGTTACATTCTCAAAGAACTCTAATAAATTTGTCAAACACGATTTCCCTTTCATAAAACCATGTTGACTAAGTATTATGATTTTCTAAATGTCCTGCTACTACTCCCTTAATAATGGATTCCAGCAGTTTCCCAATGACAGATGTTAGGCTAACTGGCCTATAGATTCCAGCTTTCTGTCTCCCTCCTTTCTTGAATAAGGGCGTTACCATTTGCGGTTTTCCAATCCGCTGGGACATTTCCAGAATCTAAGGAATTTTGGCTATCTCTGCAGCCACTTCTTTTAAGACCCTAGGATGCAGGCCATCAGGTCCAGGGGACTTGTCAGCCTTTAGTCCCATTAGTTTGCCTAGTACTTTTTCTCTAGTGATACTGATTGTTTTAAGTTCCTCCCTCCCTTTTGCCCCTTGATTATCTATTATTGGGATGCTTTTAGTGTCTTCTACCGTGAAGACAGATCCAAAATATTTCCTTGTTTCCCATTATTAATTCTCCAGTCTCATCCTCTAAGGGACCAATGCTTACTTTAGCTACTCTCTTCTTACTGTCTGTTTTTATATTTCTTGCTAGTTTACACTCATAATCTATTTTCTCCCTCTTTATTATTTTTTTAGTCATCCTTTGCTGGTTTTAAAAAATTTCCCAATCTTCTGGCCTACCACTAATTTTTGCAACATTGTAAGCCTTTTCTTTCAATTTGATACCATCCTTAACTTCCTTAGTTAGCCACGGATGATTCATCCTTCTCGTAGAGTCTTTCTTTCTCACTGGAATATATCTTTGTTGAGAGTTATGAAATATCTCCTTAAATGTCTGCCACTGCTTATCTACCGTCTTACCTTTTAATCTATTTTCCCGGTCCACTTTAGCCAACTCTGTCTTCACACCATTATAATTGCCTTTATTTAAGTTTAAGACACTAGTTTCAGACCCAAATTTCTCACCCTCAAACTGAATGTGAAATTCTACCATGTTATGATCACTCTTCCCTAGAAGATCCTTTACTATGAGATCACTAATTAATCCTATCTCATTACACATTACCAGATCTAAAATAGCCTGTTCCTTGGTTGGTTCCACAATGTATTGTTCTAAGAAACTGTCCCGAATACATTCTATGAACTCATCCTCAAGGCTACCTTTTAAAGGTTTCAAAATGGCTGATGTGGTGACATTAAATTCACATTACAGTGTAGCATTTGGTCTGCGACAATTTTCGGGCACCAAATCAGCACTGCGTACGCGTGGGTGCCATTAAATAGAGAAACTGATCCCCGTGGCTCAGTAACATTGAGCAGGCAACTGCCACCACTACTTGCACTGTTCATTGGCAGCTTGCCTAACCCGAGACCTGAAAATGACATGTCCCTGATGCTATATAACGGCAGCATGAGCCTCTTACGGGGAGGGGCACTTTTGCTGCTGAGCACTGGAATCTGCCGGGGACAATTCAGACATGCTTGACACAACTGCATTTCTCTTATTTGGAAGGAGGAGAGCATGCCAGGGGATTTCAGAGACGCCGTAATCGTGACCATCTTCAAGAAAGGTGACAAGTCCGATTGCGGTAATTACAGAGGAGTCTCCCTGCTGTCTGCCACAGGGAAAGTCATCGCAAGAATCCTCCTCAATCGCCTTCTCCCAGTGGCTGAAGAGCTCCTCCCAGAGTCGCAATGCGGATTCCGCCCACTAAGGGGCACAATGGACATGATCTTCACCGCGCGTCAACTACAAGAGAAATGCAGGGAACAGCACCAACTGCTGTACATGGCCTTCTTTGACCTCTTCAACACCGTCAACCGTGAGGGATTATGGAGTGTCCTCCTCAAATTCGGCTGCCCTCAAAAGTTTGTCACCATCCTCCGCCTGCTTCACGATGACATGCAAGCCGTGATCCTGACCAACGGATCCACCACAGACCCAATTCACATACGGACCGGGGTCAAGCAAGGCTGTGTCATCGCACCAACGCTCTTCTCGCTCTTCCTGACTGCAATGCTCCATCTCACCCTCAGTAAGCTCCCTGCTGGAGGGGAGCTAATCTACAGAACAAACGGGAAACTGTTCAACCTCCATCGCCTCCAGTCCAGATCCAAGGTCATCCCATCCTCTGTCATCGAATTACAGTATGCAGACGACATTTGCGTCTGCGCACACTCTGAGGTCGAACTCCAAACCATCGTCAACACCTTCACCGAAGCGTACGAGAGCATGGGCCTTACACTAAACATCCGTAACACAAAGGTCCTCTACCAACCTGCTCCCGCCACACAGTACTGCTCCCCAATTATCAAAATCCATGACGAGGCCTTGGACAACGTGGACCACTTTCCATAGCTCGGGAGCCTACTGTCAACAAAGGCAGACATCGATGATGAAGTCCAACACCGCCTTCAGTGTGCCAGTGCAGCCTTCAGTCGCCTGAGGAAGAGAGTGTTTGAAGACCAGGACCTCAAACCCGGCACCAAGCTCATGGTCTACAGAGCAGTAGTGATACCCGCCCTCCTGTATGCTTCAGAGACATGGACCATGTACAGCATGCACCTCAAAGCACTGGAGAGGTACCACCAACGCTGCCTCCGCAAGATCCTGTAAATCCATTGGCAGGATAGGTGCACCAACGTCAGTGTTCTTGCTCAGGCCAACATCCCCAGCATCGAAGCTTTGACCACACTCGATCAGCTCCGATGGACAGGCCACATCGTCCGCATGCCCGATACAAGACTCCCAAAACAAGCGCTCTACTCGGAGCTTCAACACGGCAAGAGAGCCCCAGGTGGGCAGAGGAAACGCTTCAAGGACACCCTCAAAGCCTCCTTGAAAAAGTGTAACACCTGGGAATCCCTGTCCCAAGACCGCACAAAGTGGAGGAGAAGCATCCGGGAAGGCGCCGAACACCTCGAGTCTCTTCACCGGGAGCAAGTGGAAGCCAAGCACAAACAGTGGAAGGAGCGTACGTCAACCCAAGCACCCCACCCACCTGCCCCTTCAACCACCGTCTACCCCACCTGTGACAGAGACTGTAGGTCCCGCATTGGACTCATCAGTCACCTGAGAACTCATTTTTAGTGTGGAAGCAAGTCATCCTCGGTTCCGAGGGACTGCCTAAGAAGAAGAAGAAGAAGAAGAGTGTGTCCCTAGGTTTCAGATACTGTACTGGGGATCCTGGTGGTTTGAGAAATAAATATATTCAACCGAGAATTAATAGACATGTAAACATCAGATGAGTGTTTATTATCCTGAAATAATCCCATTTATGTGTAAAATCCAACGTGTAGTAATAAAATCAAACCATCAGGTCACTGAAGAAGTGAGGTGCTGTTCCCACCAGGGGGTGCCAAAGAGTCCCTCACTGCACCACACTTCACTCCCTCCTTCTGCTGTGACTCACATTCCACACCTGCTACTGTCCTCACTATTACTTCCTTCACTTCTCCACGCCTCTGCCACGTTTCGCACAATATCCACTCTAATCGCCGAAGACATGCACATCCTCAAAATGTATCACTGGGCTACCGTTACACACGCCCTTCTTTCTTTCAGGACAAGCTGAAAACATTACAAGCCATACTTCACTTCCTTCAGCAATGCAACGCCTTGTATCATATTTTCACATAAATCCTATCCTTCCTGTCAGAAGATGGGATGTACTTGATCACTGCAGTCATAATTACTGTGACACTGGTACCACAAAGTATAATAACTTCTATCTTCTTAACAACAGGGTACAGATGCAGACAACCATCAAAAGTATGGTTGTCTCATGAAATTAACTCTGGTAACTGCTAAGAGCACAGAAAGACTCAAGTTATAGGACTGCCATGGTAAACAGTTTCAGGTAATGGTCAACTTCACAGACCCAGTGGACTTTACAGCACTCTAAGCACTCTCAAGTATGAAAATAGCCAAGTCCAAAATACAGTTTAAGTTATTATATTGGAGTGCATTAACTGCTACAGCATAATCTGATGACTCATATTAATTGCATGAGCTATTATAACATCTGAATCACCAATCTGTAGAGTAACTTTGTAGCATACTATAAATCCACTTTATTTTACACGAAATTGCCTAATTGAATTTCCTCATGAACAGAATGACAACATAAAAGGATTATTGAAAGTGAATCTTACTTGGGCAGAATTATCTTCTCAAGTTCACTAGAACTTTCAACTGTTTCGGTGGGTCAAACAAAAAAGTGAAGATATTTTCACACTCAGTATCTGATTGAAACGAGGGAGAAAATAGTCCTGTTTAATGATTAAGCAGAATAATTTTTCCTCTGTTTTCCCTCTCCTGAAGTTGATAATTCATGCTGCAGTGAAGTCCTGCAGGAGCCAGCCACCCTCCAGCATTTCATCCAAGCGATCATTCTTCATGTACGAGCCTTGACAGGGCAGGTTGGAAGGCTATTCAACTTGGGGGCAACACAGTTGAGCACTATTCTGTTCTCAATTGATTTCAACACATATTTTACAATAGGGATCACTGAATAGTAATCAGGAGTAGAAACCCATTAGTGGGTTGGAATAAAAGAGTAAGGAAGTTATGCTTCAGTTGTACAGAGCCTTGGTCAGACCCCATAGTACTACGTTCAGTTTTGGGCACCAAACCTCAGGAAGGATATATTGGCCTTGGAGGGAATATAGCACAGATTCACAACTAGGGCTTAAAGGGTTAAATTATGAGGACAGGTTGCATAAACTTGGTTTGTATTCCCTTGAATTTAGAAGGTTGAGAGGTGATCTAATTGTTTAAAATGATAAATGGGATTCAATAGCATAGATACAAAGAAACTCTTTCCTCTGGAGGGAGAATCCAGAACAAGGGAGCATCATCTTAAAATTAGAGTTGGAGCATTTAGCAGTGAAATCAGGAAGGAATTTTTCACACAAAGGGTAGTGGAAATCTGGAACTTTCTCCCCCCAAAAAGGCTGTGGATGTTAAGTCAATTGATATTGTCAAAACTGAGATCAATAGATTTTTGTTAGGTAAGGGTATACAGGGTAATGGAGTAAGGACGCGTAAATGGAGTTGAGGTACAAATCAGTCATAGTCTAATAACATGTTGGAACAGCCGCGAGGGGCTGAATGGCCTACTCCTGCTCTTATGTGACCCTTGTTTTTTTTCCCCTTTCCTACTCCAGAGATGCTGAGGCTGATTGCAGCACCCCAAAGCTGCTTAGACTAAGGTCTCATAAGCAAAAATGAAGGGATCAGACCTGGGTTCTCCCTGACATGTACAGAATCATAGAGTCAAAGTGCATCATTTCACACTTATCTGCATTAAATTGCATCTGCCACGTGTCTGCCCATTTCACCAGTCTGTCTACATCCTCCTGAAGTCTGCTGGTATCTGCTTACTATTTACTACATTGCCAAGTTTTGTATAAGCTGCAAACTTCGAAACTGTACTCCCTATACCCAAGTCCAGGTCATTTATATATAAGAAAAGCAATGGTCCTAATAATGACCAGGGCCCCAAACACCCCTTCCAGGTGAAACAGCGATTTACTTGTACTTCCTGCAATTTAGTATACTGTATTCGCTGCTCACGATGTGGTCTCCTCTACATTGGGGAGACCAAACGCAGATTGGGTGACCGCTTTGCGGAACACCTCCGTTCAGTCCGTAAGGGGGACCCCGAGCTCCCGGTGGCCTGTCACTTTAATTCACCGCTTCACTCCCACTCTGACCTCACCGTCCTCGGCCTATTACACTGTTCCACGGAAGCGCAGCGTAAGCTCGAGGAACAGCACCTCATCTTTCGTTTAGGCACGCTACAGCCCTCTGGACTCAATATCGAGTTCAACAATTTTAGATCATAACCTCAGCTCCAATCACATTTATATTTTATTTTTCCCACCCTTTTATTTGCCCCCCCCACCTTTTTTTTTCCTCCTAGAAGCTGGCAGCTGTCCTTCATTCTGCCAGTGGATGTCACACTTCTTTCAGCCTTAATCTGTCACATTAACACCACCTCTAGCCTTGCATATCTCTTAATGTCTCTTAATGTCTCTTCCTCTTCCCCTTTGTTCTTTTATCCCCTCCCCCTTTTCCCAGCTTTACTCTGGCCTTAAATCCATTTGATTTCCGGCTCTTCACAGTTCTGACGAAAGGTCATCGACCTGAAACGTTAACTCTCTTTCTTTCTCCACGGATGCTGCCTGGCCTGCTGAGTTTTTCCAGCGTTTTCTGTTGTTATTTCGGATTTCCAGCATCCGCAGTATTTTGCTATCGTCCTAATAATGATCCCTGGGGGATCCCATTGCATACTTCTCCCCAGTCAGAAAAATATATGTTAACCACTACACTCTGCTTCCTATCCCTTAGCCAATTATATGTCCAAGTTACCACCATCCATTTAATACCATGAGCTTCTATTTTCCAAATAAGTCTGTTGTGTGCTACTTTATCAAATGCCTTTTGAAAGTCCATATATACAACATCTACTGCACTACCTTCATCAACCGTCTATGTTACTTCATCAAAGAACTCAATCAGGTCAGTCAGACACGATTTGCCTTTAACAAATCCGTGCCAGCTGTCCCTTATTAACTCATGCTTCTCCAAATGAGAATGAATTTTGTCCTTGACAATGGTCTCTAGTAGTTTTTCCACCGTTGACGTTAGACTGATTGGCCTGTAGTTTATCCTTCTCCCCTTTAATGAAAAGGATTCATGTATGTATCATACCTGGCAGAGTATTTAACCAATAAGCCACCAATAATCTCCTGATTACACCGAATACAAATGGGATCCTATCATAATATAGCCCATGTTAAAAAAAATAGTTGCTGTAAAATATATTTCTGCTGTTTAATATTGTGCAATTTCATCAAGATAGAAATATCTTGCTGAATCCTGAATTTCAAAATTCTGTGCTATGTAGTGATTATTATTACAGCGTTCTTGATTAAAACACATCTGCTTCATTAAAGTTCAAATACTCTAACAGTTCATGTTGCTGTCAATGTTTAACCGGTGGACTGTATATGATTTGGAACTGCAGTTCAGATAAATTGGCAAAAATATTTGCTAAAATCTAACTATGGAACCCACCTCTCGAGTTAATACAGCAATAAAACAGCCATTGACTTGTTCCGATGGTTCAATCTTGAAGAATTTATCAGCTGCGCAGGTTATTTCTGATGGACAACATAGAGGAATAACCGGGGCACTTAGCCTGTGGAAAACAAAAATAGGTAAGCTTGAACCTTGTTTTAAAAATAATAACACTTGGGCAGTAGTTGAGGTTCTTATAATACATTCATGGCAAATCCTTGATTGAAAACAAAGAAAAGGCAGGAAAATTAACTGAGGAGAGTGACCTGTAATGAGACCAGTAAGCATTCACATCCTGTGAAGTGGATGCTACCTGACATTACCCCATGTCAGCTCCACATACAGCTGCGGTAAATGGATGTCTGACAGGTTTTCACAGATAGTCCTGCAAACACTGATTACCTTAAACAACTATAGATTTTAAGAAGATTTACCAGCAGGGAAGGACTCTATGGATATGCATCCATTTATTATATATGACCATAGAGTCACACTCCTCTATAATACAAAGTTTAAAAAAATGTATTTTCAAAAGTAAACCTGTGGAGATACCATACATACTTACATATGACTTAAACTAGTATAACCTTTGGACTAAAATCTTTGCAGTTAATAAGATGTACTTTTCACTATGGCTTATTGGGCTACTGAAAGTTTCTTTAGTCTAAGAAGAGAGGTGGTGATATTTTGTTTTGTTCTATTTGTTTTGTTTCAGTTTGGTTGGTAGTGATCCATCCAACAAACACAAAGCCAGACTTGATCATTAACTATCCCCAAACCGTCCTGCGAGAATTCACAAGTCCCATAACCAGCCTATACCAGTCACTGTGCCCTGTTAGCAGCCAGCATCAATTCACAAATTATACAAATACATCTCAAGGTATAAGTAGGAAACAGTTCCAGTAACCATACCTTTCCGTGCATATTCCATCCTATCCTTCACACACCTACAAAAGTATCCTCAAATAAGCCCAGATTTTGTGAGAATGGCAAAAATGGGTTTCAGCAAGCATACAGCGCAGGCAGCACCAATTTTTTGATTGGCGTCCCTCCTTCTAATATAAATAGGCTACAGGAAAAGCTTGCTCCACCAGCTTAGCCTATAGAACATGGCTGGGGAGTGTACATTCCAGCAAGCCAACAATTCTTAAAAAGGACTGCAGCTTGCCATTAAAGAATAAGTTGTAGTTGTACCAGTTAAGTCGACTAATTGTTTGCAATGGCATAGTGGAGGCATATGAGCAATACTGCTCCCTTTGATGCTGAAGAGTTGGAGGTCATGATGCAGGAGGTTACCAAAGGATGGTGGCTCTATTTGGGGCTGAAGGCAACCCTCTGGTAAAATCAAGGTGCAAGATACGTGGAGGGAGTTCAATGCAGTCACCCAGACCCAACAAACCCAGCTGCAAATGAAGAAGACAAAGGAAAATGTGATTGTCACTTTTGTATACATTTCTTGTGGGGCCCATGAAACATTGCTGAGGTAGTCCTTTGCTGTGAGGAGAGTTTCCTGGCGGGGTCAGCAGTCATGCATGTAGAACGTAGCCCTGGCCTTCTTTTCCTTCTAGAAATGCAAGCACTATAGACTATCACGGAATGAAGGGGTGCGGTGCATAGTGGTTATGTTACTGGACTAGTAATCTAGAGGCCTGGACTAATGATCCGGAGACATGAGTTCAAATCCCACCACGGCAGCTGGGGAATTTAAATTCCGTTAATTTAATAAATCTGGAATCAAAAGCTAGTATCAGTAATGGTGACTATGAAACTACCGGATTGTCGAAAAACCCAGTGAGTTCACTAATGTCCTTTAGGGGAGGAAATCTGCCGTCCTTATCCGGTTTGGCCTATATGTGACTCCAGACCCACAGCAATATGGTTGACTCTTAACTGTCCTCTGAAATGGCCTAGCAAGCCACTCAGTTGTAACAAATGGCTACAAAGAAGTTTACTAAAATTAAAACTGGACGGACCACCCGGCATTAACCTAGGCAACGGATACGACAAAGGCACACCCAGCCCAGTCGACCCTGCAAAGTCCTCCTCACTAACATCTGGGGACTTGTGCCAAAATTGGGAGAGCTGTCTCACAGTCTAGTCAAGCAACAGCCTGACATAGCCATACTCACAGAATCATACCTTTCAGCCAATGTCCCAGACTCCTCCATCACCATCCCTGGGTATGTCCTGTCCCACCGGCAGGACAGACCCACCAGAGGTGGTGGCACAGTGGTATACAGTCGGGAGGGAGTGGCCCTGGGAGTCCTCAACATTGACTCCGGACCCCATGAAGTCTCATGTCATCAGGTCAAACATGGGCAAGGAAACCTACTGCTGATTACCACCTACTGCCCTCCCTCAGCTGATGAATCAGTACTCCTCCATGTTGAACACAACTTGGAAGAAGCACCGAGGAAAGCAAGGGCACAGAACGTACTCTGGGTGGGAGACTTCACCAAGAGTGGCTCGGTAGCACCACCACTGACCGAGTTGGCCAAGTTCTGAAGGACATAGTTGCTGGGCATGCAGCAGGTGGTGAGAGAACCAACACGAGGGGAAAAACCTAATTGACCTCGTCCTCACCAATCTACCTGGTGTAGATGCATCTGTCCATGACAGTATTAGTAGCAGTGACCACCGTACAGGACTGGAGATGAAGTTCCATCTTCACACTGAGGACACCCTCCATTGTGTTGTGTGGCACTACCACTGTGCTAAATGGGCCACTGTGCTAAATGGGATAGATTCAGAACAGATCTAGCAGCTCAAGACTAGCATCCACGAGACGCTGTGGGTCATCAGCAGCAGCAGAATTGTATCCAACCACAATCTGTAACCTCATGGCCTGGCATATCCCTCATTCTACCATTACCAACAAGATAGGGGACCAACTCTGGTTCAATGAGGAGAGCAGAAGAGCATGCCAGGAGCTGCACCAGGCATACCTCAAAA
Organism: Squalus acanthias; assembly: GCA_030390025.1. Lineage (NCBI taxonomy): Eukaryota > Metazoa > Chordata > Chondrichthyes > Squaliformes > Squalidae > Squalus > Squalus acanthias. The sequence goes on from CM059426.1 coordinate 94,992,147, forward strand.
ATGGGGTAGCAGCCTGGTGAAGCTACAACACATACTAAACAGCAGAAACTGCATGCTATAGACAGAGCTAAGCGATCCCACAGCCAATGGATCAGATCAAAGCTCTGCAGTCCTGTCACATCCAGTTGTGAATGGTGGTGGACAATTAAACAACTAACGGGAGGGGGAGGCTACATGAACATTCCCATCCTCAATGATGCCAGAGCCCAGCATGTGAGGGCAAAAGACAAGGCTGAAGCATTCACAACCATCTTCAGGCAGAAGTCCCAAGAGGATGATCCATCTTCGCCTCCTCCCGAAGTCACCACCATCACAGAAGCCAGACTTAAACCAATTCGATTCACTCCACGTGATATCAAGAAACGGCTGAGCACACTGGATACAGCAAAGGCTATGGGCCCTGACAACATCCCGGCTGTCATGCTGAAGACTTGTGCTCCAGAACTAGCCATGCCTCTAGCAGTCCCAGTACAGCTATAACATTGGCATCTACCCAACAAGGTGGAAAATTGCCCAGGTATGTCCTGTCCACAAAAAGCAGGACAAATCCAACCCAGCCAATTACCGCCCCATCAGTCTATTCTCAATCATCAGCAAAGTGATAGAAGGTATCATTGACAGTGCTATCAAGCGGCACTTACTCACCAATAACATGCTCACTGATACTCAGTTTGGGATCCGCCAGGACCACTCGGCTCCAGACCTCATTACAGCCTTCGTCTATGCATGGACAAAACAGCTGAATTCCAGAGGTGAGGTGAGAGTGGTGCGTTTGACATCAAGGCAGCATTTGACCGAGTGTGGCACCAAGGAGCCCTAGTAAAAGTGATGTCAATGTGAATCAAGGGGCAAACTCTCCACTGGCTGGAGTCATACCTAGCACAAAGGATGATGGTTGTGATTATTGGAGGCCAATCATCTCAGCCCCAGGACATCGCTGCAAGTGTTCCTCCGGGCAGTGTCCTAGGCCCAACCATCTTCAGCTGCTTCATCAATGACCTTCCCTCCATCATAAGGTCAGAAGTGGGGATGTTCGCTGATGATTGCACAGTGCTCAGTTCCATTCGCAACTGCTCAGATCATTTTTTTTGTATTCGTTCCTGGGATGTGGGTGTCGCTGGCAAGGCCAGCATTTATTGCCCATCCCTAATTGCCCTTGAGAAGGTGGAAGGTGAGTCGCCTTGTTGAACCGCTGCAGTCCGTGTGGTGAAGGTACTCCCATAGTGCTGTTAGGGAGGGAGTTCCAGGATTTTGACCCAGTGGTGATATATTTCCAAGTCAGGATGGTGTGTGACTTGGAGGGGAACTTGGAGGTTCTCATGTGCCTGCTGCCCTTGTCCTTCTAGGTGGTAGAGGTCACGGGTTTGGGAGGTACTGTTGAAGAAGCCTTGGCGAGTTGCTGCAGTGAATCTTGTAGATGGTGCACACTGCAGCCACGGTACGCCGGTGGTGGAGGGAGTGAATGTTTCAGGTAGTGGATGGGGTGCCAATCAAGCGGGCTGCTTTGTCCTGGATGGTGTCAAACTTCTTGAGTGTTCTTGAGTGTTGTTGGATGCACTCATCCAGGCAAGTGGAGAGTATTCCATCACACTCCTGACTTGTGCCTTGTAGATGGTGAAAGGCTTTGGGGAGTCAGGAGGTGAGACCTTCGCTGCAGAATACCTAGCCTCTTGATGTGGGGGGATTCGGCGATAGTAACGCCATTGAATAATGAAGATAATGAAGCAGTCTGTGCCCGCATGAAGTAAGACTAGGACGACATTCAGGCTTGGGCTGGTAAGTGGCAAGTAACATTCTCGCCACACAAATGCCAGGCAATGACTATCTCCAACAAGGGAGAGTCTAACCTCCTCCCCTTGACATTCAACGGCATTAACATTGCTCAATCCCCCACCATCAACATCCTGGGGGGTCACCATTGACCAGAAACGTAACTGGACCAGCCACATAAATACTGTGGCTACAAGAGCAGGTCAGAGGCTGGGTATTCTGCAGTGAGTGACTCACCTCCTGACTCCCCAGAGACTTTCCATCTCTACAAGGCATAAGTCTTTCGCTTCGTGGGCCAACTGGCACCAATACTGGGAAAAGAGGGAGCTGTTCCGTTGGGAGGGGCTCCATTTAAACCGGGCTGGGACCAGTGTCCTGGCGAATCGAATAACTCGGGCAGTAGACAGGGCTTTAAACTAATGAAGGGGGTTGGTGGGAGGATTCAGGAAAGAGTAAGTTTAAAAGCAGCAAGGGAAATGTCTCTAGAGCAGAGCAGAATTTTGGGTGAAAATAAGCAGAGTGGGTCAGGGAGGGACAGAGAGAGTAACAAAGGTAATAGGGCATCAGTGACTAAGGTGACATCAGGGAAAAATAGAAAAAAGTCAAAGCTAAAAGCACTATATCTGAATGCGCGAAGCATTTGCAACAAAACAGATGAATTAATAGCACAGACAGAATTAATAGGTTTGATCTAATAGCCATAACGGACTTGGTGCGATTTAGCACACGGGCAGCAGAGTTTTGGATGGCCTCAAGTTTATGAAGGGTAGAACTAGGGAAGCGGTCCAGGAGCGCACTGGAATAGTCAAGTCTAGAGGTGATAAAGGCATGGATGAGGGTTTCGGCAGCAGATAAGTTGAGGTAAGGGTGGAGACGGGCGATATTACAAAGGTGGAAATGGGCGGTCTTAGTGACAGAATGGATATGAGGTAGTCAGCTTAATTCGTGATCAAATATGACACCAAGGTTGTGAACAGACTTGGTCAGCCTTAGACAGTTGCCGGGGAGAGAGATCGAATCAGTGGAAAGGGAACAAAGTTTATGGTGTGAACCAAAGACAATGGCTTCAGTCTTCCCAATATTTAATTGGAGGAAATTTCTACTCATCCAGTGCTGGATGTTGGACATGCAGTCTGATAGTATAGAGATGGTGGAGGGTTCGAGAGAGGTGGAGGAGAGGTAGAGCTGGGTATCATCAGCGTACATGTGAAAACTCACGTTGTGTTGCCGGATGATGTCACCGAGGGGCAGCATGTAGATGAGAAATAGGAGGGGGCCAAGGATAGATCCTCGGGGGCAACCAGAGGCGACAGTGCGGAATTGGGAAGAGAAGCCTTTGATACTATGGTTACAGCTGGAAAGATAGGAATGAAACCAGACGAGTGCAGTCCCATCCAGCTGGATGACAGTGGAGAGGCGTTGGAGCAGAATTTTGTGGTCAACCGTGTCAAAGGCTGCAGACAGGTCCAGAAGGACGAGAAGGGATAGATTACCTTTGTCGCAGTCAATTAGGATGTCATTTGTGACCTTGGTAAGAGCAGTTTCAGTACTGTGGCAGGGGCAGAAGCCTGATTGGAGGGATTCAAACAAGGATTTCTGGGAAAGATGGGCACAGATTTGGGAGGCGACAACACATTCAAGAACTTTGGAGAGGAAAGGGAGGTTGGAGATGGGGCGATAGTTTGCAAGGACGGAGGGGTCAATGGTTGTTTTTCTGAGGAAAGGGGTGATGATGGCAGATTTGAAGGAAAGGGGGACAATACCTGAGAAGAGAGAACCGTTAACAAGATCCAGTAACATGGGAGCCAGGAAGGAAAGTTGGGTTGTCAGCAATTTAGTAGGAATAGAGTCGAGAGATCAGGAGGTCAGTTTCATTGACAAGATGAGCTTTGAAAGGGCAAGTGGGGAGTTGGGAGATAAATTAGAGAAATATGCAAATTTAGGATTAGGGCAGGGGGGAAACAGAGAGAAGTGAGGTCCGGTGGGCTACAGGAAGGGAGGGAATTGAAAGCAGAAGCAGTTGAATGGATATTGTCGATCTTTTTAACCAAGAAGTCCATGAACTCCTCACATGTAAGCGACGGAGGAGGAGGGTGGTTTGAGAAGATGGTTAGTGGTGAAGAGAAGCCTGGTGTTATTTTTGCCGTCCTGGATGACCTTAGAATAGTGAGTGGCTTTACTGATGGAGAACAGGACCCGGTAGTGCTTTATATGATCTAGCCAAATCTGGTGATGAATTATTAGACCAGTTGTCTGCCAAAGACATTCAAGTCTGTGTCTCTTGGACTAAAGGGAGCGGAGATGAGGGGTATACCAGGGGGAATGACTAGGGTGAGATAGTGTAATGATTTTAGTGGGGAGAAGGGCCTCAAAGGTGGTGGAGAGGGTGTGATTTAGTAAGTCAGTAGCTGCAGAGATGACATGAAGAATTGTAGGCCAAAGGCTAGGTACTGTAGTTGGGAATTAGAAAGTGCAATGGTAAGGTACTTGAGGGAGAGTTTTTTAAGATATGACTCCAAACACTGGAAGATTTTCTCTTCAACCCCAATAATCTCAATTTTACTAGAGCTCTTTGGTGCCATACTCGGCCGAATGCTGCCCTGTCAAAGGCAGTTAATCTCACCTCTGGCATTCAGCTTGTGTCCATTTCTGGATTAAGGCTGTGGCAAGGTCTGGAGTTACAGTAAATGGTTCTGGCAGAACCCAAACTGAACATCAGTGAGCAGGTTATTGGTGATCAGGTGTTACTTGAAGGCAGTATTATTGACTTTCATCACTATGCTGATGATTGGAAGTAGGCTGATAAGAAGGTAATTGGCCAGGTTAGATTTGTCCTGCTTTTTGTTGATAGGACATGCCTGGGCAATTTTCCACACTGCTTGAACTGCCAGGTCCCAGGGCTCCTTGTGCCCATTTTATATGGGTGAGATGCATGCTGTAGGCAGAGCCTTGCCTGAAATCACAAGATTTAGAGTCATAGGGGGAAAAATTTAGTATCGCCCCATTTGGGGCGCAATTATTGGCCGGGCGCAAAGATTAGCGCCTGGCGCTAATTATCGCCTCCGACTGCAAACTTGACTTTTATCGCCCCTGGAGGTGATTGGAGCGCTAAATCAGGTGCTACACATCTGTCTTAAGGCGCAAAGGCCGAGGAACGAGGCGCTAATTCAGAGCGCTGGCGAAGCTCATGTGATGTCAGTCAGCAATGGAACACTCACACAATGGCGCCAGCCAGTTCTTAAAGGGGTGGGTTGATCTTACTTTCCATCCACATCCTGCTCATTGCAGCCTTGAATCTCGGCCTGGAGAGACCTGTACATCAAATCTGCTGGAAAGAACAATGGAGAGTACCAGGGAAAGAGCTCAGAGTGTAACCCCCACAGTCTATTCTAAATCGATACAAGGAAGGGCAAATCAAAATGAACCTGCAAAGTGCTGCTCAGTACCCAAAACTCCTTCACACAGCGTTGAATCTCTCCAGAAGTCTCTCTCTCTCTCTCTCAGAATGCGTGGTTCAAAAATGTCACCAACAAAAAAAGGCAGGAAGTGGTCGCCTTTAAATAGCGCTCCCCCAGTCCCTTCCTGACTGCAAAACGCTCCCCTCAACCTGTCGTTGCTAGCGGTAGGCGGTAAGGCAGGGGGTGCCACTCAATATCCGCTCCGGGGCGCTACCGGGGCGTTGCGCACTCGACTGACGTCACGATCTGCCGACGCAGGAGATCGTGGCGGTAGTGTTTAGCACCGCCGCAAAATGTCTAGTTAATTTTGCGAGTGGCGCAAACATCACCGCGCCCGGGCGCTAGTTGCTTTGCGCCCTATTAGCGCCCTCTTAAGGCGCTAACGGGAGGCGCAACCAACTGAATTTTTCCCCCATAGAGTTATACAGCACAGAAAGAAGCCCTTCGGCCCATCGTGTCCGCGCCGGCCATCAAGCCCTGTCTATTCTAATCCCATTTTCCAGCACTTGAAATGGGACCTGTTCAAAATATTTTCTGGCACTGTTTGCAAACATGGCTTTATGTTTCACAAGATATTTACCAAGAAACAGTCTCCAAAGTGTCTGAATAAATCACCAATTATAGTGATAAATGCTAAAAGAAACTTGTACATTTATACCCAACGATGAATACCACACAAGCTCAGTTCCTTCCATGGTCCTTTATATAGTATTTTTGCACTAGTGAGTGAATATTATGTTGGGGAATTGTAAATGCCACGTGGAGTCTTATGATCTTAAAACAAAGCATTTAGAAATAAATATAGATTCTTATTTTTGTTCTAGCAAATATTTGATTTGTTGCAATTTTGTTTGTGCATATGCAAGTGATATTTTGTATATAATATACCTGTAAGGTTGTACTCTGGCTCCTTCTACTCTCTTTCCCAATACTGGCTTCACTACTTCCTCGTTTTCCTCAGGGTAAACTGAGCATGTAGAATACACAATGGCCTGGACCTTGGGAACTATTGAAAGATACATAAGCTTAGTTTCACAAAAGATATCACAAAATTAATTAGCCAAAATCATTACCAATTTTAATGTTGTTACATATATCTTGCCTCAGACTCCATATCCATCAAGGTGAAACGTTCTCTAAAGTCCATAGCTACTATTTTGTTTTTCATCATTTATATCAGTCTCATGAAATGCAGCATCCAAGATAAGAATAACAGTTTAATGTTAACATGGAGATAAATGAAAATGTAATGGAAAGTGAGCAAGGGCTAAATTAATACTTTATTTTGTTTCAATACAGTACATTTATTAGTCTCATTCAAAAGGCAAAGACATGTTCCAAACGAAATGTTAATATCTTAAAGGTTACAATGCTTTGGTGGCAACTGCCTAACTGACATAAAGAAGACTTTATAATGTTTATATTGTTTGACACTCCAGTGCTGTATTGAGGGAGAGCTGCATTGTCAGAAGTACTGTCTTTCGGATCTGAGGTTAAACTGAGGTCCCGTCAAAGATCCCATGGCATTTTCAAAGAAGTGCATGGGAGTTCACCTGGTGTCCTGGCCAACATTTATCCCTCAAACTATATCACCTTTGGGTCTTTAAACTAAAAAGGGGGTGGGGGGGGGGGGGGAAGAGGGGTCAGGTGAGGGGAAATTTAGAAATCTAAAGAAAAAAGTCAAAGTAATGGAGCAGTGTAGCGATTTGGGTAAAGATAAGCAGAGTGTGATAATAAAGCCTCGATAATAAAGGATGACGTAAGGACAGTAGTGAGAAAGGATCTTGGCCGGAAGATCAGAATCAGTATGGGTGGAGATAAAAAATAACAAGGGGCAGAACACACTCTTCCATCACCATCCCTGGGTATGTCCTGGCCCACCGGCAGGACAGACCCACAAGGGAAGGCGGCACAGTGGTATACAGTCGGGAAGGAGCGGACCTGGGAGTCCTCAACATTGACTCCGGACTCCATGAAGTCTCATGGCTTCAGGTCAAGCATGGTCAAGGAAACCTCCTGCTGATTATCACCTACCGCCCTCCCTCAGCTGATGAGTCAGTACTCCTCCATGTTGAACACCACTTGGAAGAAGCACTGAGAGTAGCAAGGGCATAGAATGTACTCTGGGTGGGGGACTTCAATGTCCATCACCAAGAGTGGCTCGGTAGAACCACTACTGACCGAGCTGGCCGAGTCTTGAAGGACATAACTGCCAGTCTGGGCCTGCAACAGGTGGTGAGAGAACCAACACGAGGGAAAAACCTACTTGACCTCGTCCTCACCAATCTACCTGGCGCAGATGCATCTGTCCATGACAGTATTGGTAGCAGTGACCACCACACAGTCCTTGTGGAGCACCCTCCATCGTGTTGTGTGGCACTACCACTGTGCTAAATGGGATAGATTCAGAACAGATCTAGCAGCTCAAAACTGGGCATCCATGAGGCACTGTGGGCCATCAGCAGCAGCAGAATTGTATTCCACCACAATCTGTAACCTCATGGCCCAGCATATCCCTCACTCTACCATTACCATCAAGCCAGGGGACCAATCCTGGTTCAATGAGGAGTGTAGAAGAGCATGCCGGGTGCAGCACCAGGCGTACCTAAAAATGAGGTGCCAACCTGGGGAAGCTGCAACACAGGACTACATGCATGCTAAAAAGCGGAAGCTGCATGCTATAGACAGGACTAAGCGATCCCACAATCAATGGATCAGATCAAAGCTCTGCAGTCCTGCCACATCCAGTCGTGAATGGTGGTGGATCATTAAACAACTAACGGGAGGAGGCGGCTCCATGAATATCCCCATCCTCACGTGAGTGCAAAAGACAAGGCTGAAGCGTTTGCAACCATCTTCAGCCAGAAGTGCCGCGTGAATGATCCATATCGGCCTACTCCCGAGGTCCCCACCATCACAGAAGCCAGTCTTCAGCCAATTCGATTCACTCCACATGATATCAAGAAACGGCTGAGCGCACTAGACACAGAAAAGGCTATCGTGCTGAAGACTTGTGCTCCAGGACTAGCCGCGCCTCTAGCCAAGCTGTTCCAGTATAGCTACAACACTGGCATCTATCCGACAATGTGGAAAACTGCCCAGGTATGTCCTGTCCACAAAAAGCAGGACAAATCCAACCCGGCCAATTACCGCCCCATCAGTCTACTCTCAATCATCAGCAAAGTGATGGAAGGTGTCGTTGACAGTGCTATCAAGTGGCACTTACTCACCAATAACCTGCTCACTGATGCCCAGTTTGGGTTCCGCCAAGACCACTCGGCTCCCGACCTCATTACAGCCTTGGTCCAAACATGGACAAAGGAGCTGAATTCCAGAGGTGAGGTGAGAGTGATTGCCCTTGACATCAAGGCAGCATTTGACCGAGTGTGGCATTAAGGAGCCCTAGTAAAACTGAAGTCAATGGGAATCAGGGGGAAAACAGTCCACTGGCTGGAGTCATACCTAGCACAAAGGAAGATGGTTGTGGTGATTCAATGTCAATCATCACAGCCCCAGGACATCGCTGCAGGAGTTCCTCAGGGCAGTGTCCTAGGCTCAACCATCTTCAGCTGCTTCATCCATGACCTTCCCTCCAACATAAGGTCAGAAATGGGGATGTTTGCTGATGACTGCACAGTATTCAGCGCCATTCACAACTCCTCAGATAATGAAGCAGTCCATGCCGGCATGCAACAAGACCTGGACGACGTTCAGGTTTGGGCTGATAAGTGGCTGGTAACATTCGCGCCACAGAAGTGCCAGGCAATGACTATCTCCAACAAGCGAGAGTCTAACCACCTCCCCTTGACATTCAACGGCATTACCATCGCCGAATCTCCCACCATCAACATCCTGGGGGTCACCATTGACCAGAAACTTAACTGGACCAGCCACATAAATACTGTGTTAACAAGAGCAGGTCAGAGGCTATGTATTCTGCGGCGAGTGTCTCACCTCCTGACTCCCCAAGGCCTTTCCACCATCTTCAAGGCACAAGTAAGGAGTGTGATGGAATACTCTCCACTTGCCTGGATGAGTGTAGCTGCAACAACACTCAAGAAGCTCGACACCATCCAGGACAAAGCAGCCCGTTTGATTGGCACCCCATCCACCACCTTAAACATTCGCTCCCTCCACCACCGGCGTACCGTGGCTGCAGTGTGTACTATCTACAAGATGCACTGCAGCAACTCGACAAGGCTTCTTCGGCAGCACCTCCCATACCCACGACTTCTTCCACCTAGAAGGACAAGGGCAGTAGGCGCATGGGAACACCACCACCTCCAAGTTCCCCTCCAAGTCACACACCATCCTGACTTAGAAGTATATCGCCGATCCTTCATCATCGCTGGGTCAAAATCCTGGAACTCCCTCCCTAACAGCACTGTGGGAGTACCTTCACCACACGGACTGCAGCAGTTCAAGAAAGCGGCTCACCACCACCTTCTCAAGGGCAACTAGGGATGGGCAATAAATGCTGGCCTTGCCAGCGATGCCCAGATCCCATAAGCGAATAAAAAAAACACTTTTCTGACGAAAGGTCTTCGACCTGAAACGTTAACTCTGTTTCTCTCTCCACGGATGCTGCCTGGCCTGCTGAGTTTTTCCAGCGTTTTCTGTTGTTATAAAAAAAAAACACTGGTGGGATTAGTATATAGGCCCCCCAAACAGTAGCTATACCACTGGACAGAGTATCAATCAACTAATTGGGTAGATAAAGGGGAACCAGTCGATGTAGTATATTTGGATTTCCAAAAGGCATTCGATAAGGTGCCACATAAAAGGTTGCTACGCACGTTAAGGATTCCTGGTGTTGGGGGTAAAATATTATCATAGTGGGTACAGTAGCATAGTGGTTATGTTACTAGTAATCCAGAGGCCTGGACTAATAATCGGGAATCGGGAATTCAAATCTCACCATGGCGGCTGGGGAATTTAAATTCAGTTAATCTGGAATAAAAAGTTAGTATCAGTAATGGTGACGACGAAACGACCGGATTGTTGGGAAAAAAAACCAACTGGTTCACTAATAGCCTTCAGGGAAGGAAACCTGCCACCCTTACCCGGTCTGGCCTATATGCTACTTCAGACCCACAGCAATGTGGGTGATTCTTAACTGCCCTCTGCAAGCCACTCTGCCGTATCAAAAAAACTGCTTCAATGGACTGCAGTGGTTCAAGAAGGTGGCTCACCGCCACCTTCTCAAGGGCAATTAGGGATGGGCAATAAATGCTGGCCGTGCCAGTGACACACACATCCCGTGAATGAATTTAAAAAATGGATAGAGGATTGGTTAATGGACAGAAAACAGAGAGTAGGGACAAACGGGTCATTTTCGGGTTGGCAGGCTGTAACTAGAGGAGTGACACAAGGATCAGTGCTTGGGCCTCAGCTATTTACAATCTATACTGAAGATTTAGATGAAGGAACCGAGTGCAATGTATCCAAGTTTGCTGATGATACAAAGCTAGGTGGAAAAGTAACACAAGGTGGACACAAAGAGCCTGCAAAGGGATATAGACAGGTTAAGTAAGTGGGCAATAAGGTGGCAGATGGGAGTATAATGTGGGGAAATGTGAGGTTATTCACTTTGGCAGGAAGAATAGAAAAACAGAATATTTTTAAATGGTGAGAAACTATTAAATGTTGGTGTTCAGAGAGATTTAGGTATCTTTGTACAGGAAACATAGAAAGCTAGCATGCAGGTACAGCAAGCAATTAGGAAGGCAAATGGCATGTTGGCCTTTACTGCAAGGGTGTTGGAGTACAACAGTAAGGAAGTCTTGTTACAATTGTACAGGGCTTTGGCGAGACCACACCTGGAGTACTGTGCTCAGTTTTGATCTCCTTATCTGAGGAAGAATATACTTGCCTTAGAGATGGTGCAACGAAGGTTCACTAGATTGACTGCTGGGATGAGAGGGTTGTCCTCTGAGGAGAGATTGAGTAAATTGGGCCTATACTCTCTGGAGTTTAGAAAAATAAGGTGATCTAATTGAAACATATAAGATTCTGAGGGGGATTGACAGGGTCGATGCTGAGAGATTGTTTACCCTGGCTAGAGAGTCTAGAACTAGGGGGCACAGTCTCAGGATAAGGGGTCGGCCATTTAAGACTGAGATGAGGAGGAATTTCTTCACTCAGATGGTTGCGAATCTTTGGAATTCCCTACCTCAAAGGGCTGTGGATGCTGTATCGTTGAGTATATTCAAGGCTGAGATTGATAAATTTTTGGACTCGAGGGGAATTAAGGGATATGGGGATCAGGCAGGAAAGTGGAGTTGAGGTCGAAGTTCAGCCATGATCGGGAACGGTAGCTTAGTGGTTATGTTACTGGACGAGTAACCAGAGGTCTGGGCTAATGATCCAGAGACATGAGTTCAAATCCCACCATGGCAGCTGGGGAATTTAAATTCAGTTAATTCAATAAATCTGGAATAAAAAGTTAGTATCAATAATGGTGACCATGAAACTACCGGATTGTCCTATAGGGAAGGAAATTTGGCGTCCTTACCTGGTCTGGCCTACATATGACTCCAGATCCACAGCAATGTGGTTGACTCTTAACTGCCCTCTGAAATGGCCTAGCAAGGCTCTCAGATGTAACAAACCGCTACGAAAAACAATAATGCCAGACCACCCGGCAGCGTCTTCAGACACGACAAAGGCACACGTGGCCCAGTTGACCCTGCAAAGTCCTCCTCACTAACATCTGGAGACTTGTGCCAAAATTGGGGGAGCTCTCCCACAGACTAGTCAAGCAACAGTCTGACATTGTAATACTCACATAATCATACCTTTCAGTCAACGTCCCAGACTCCTCCATCACCATTCCTAGGTATGTCCTGTACCACAGGCAGGACAGACCCACGAGAGAAGGCGGCACAGTGATATACAATCGGGAGGAAGAAGCACTGAGGGTAGCAAAGACACAGAATGAACTCTGGGTGGGGGACTTCAATGTCCATCACCAAGAGTGGCTCGGTAGCACCACTACTGACCGAGCTGGCCGAGTCCTGAAGGACATAGCTGCCAGACTGGGCTGCGGCAGGTGGTGAGAGAACCAACACGAGGGAAAAACCTAATTGACCTCGTCCTCACCAATCTACCTGGCGCAAATGCATCTGTCCATGACAGCATTGGTAGCAGTGACCACCACACAGTCCTTATGGAGACAAAGTCCTGTCTTCACACTGAGGACACCCTCCATCATGTTGTGTGGCACTACCACTGCTAAATTAGATGTCAGTGTTGTAGCTGTACTGGAACAGCTTGGCTAGAGGCACGGCTAGTTCTGGAGTACAAGTCTTCAGCACGACAGCCGGGATGTTGTCAGGGCCCATAGCCTTTTCTGTGTCTAGTGCGCTCAGACGTTTCTTGATATCACGTGGAGTGAATCGAATCGGCTGAAGACTGGCTTCTGTGATGGTGGGGACCTCCAGAGGAGGCTGGGATGGACCATCCACTCGGCACTTCTGGCTGAAGATGGTTGCAAACTCTTCAGCCTTGTCTTTTGCACTCGCGTGCTGGGCTCCGTCATTATTGAGGATGGGAATTATCATGGAGCATCCTCCCCCCGCTAGTTGTTTAATGGTCCACCACCATTCACGACTGGATGTGGCAGGACTGCAGAGCTTTGATCTGATCCGTTGATTGTGGGATCGCTTAGCCCTGTCTATAGCATGCTGCTTCTGCTTTTTAACATGCATGTAGTCCGGTGTTGCAACTTCCCCAGGTTGGCATCTCATTTTTAGTTACGCCTGGTGTTGCTCCTGGCATGCTCTACTACACGCCTCATTGAACCGGGGTTGGTCCCCTGGCTTGATGGTAATGGTAGAGTGAGGGATATGCCAGGCCATGAGGTTACAGATTGTGGTGGAATACAATTCTGCTGCTGATGACCCACAGCGCCTCATGGATGCCCAATTTTGAGCTGCTAGATCTGTTCTGAATCTATCCTATTTAGCACGGTGGTCATGCCACACAACACGATGGATATCAATGCACTTTTATAAGTGTCTCTGGGATGATTTGTTATTGAATTTGATTACACCACATATTTTTATATGCCTTTTAATTATTCAGTATCTTTTGATGTATTGTTTGCCGCAATCAGCCTTACATAGAGTGAGAATTGGCTGAATAATTACCGGTAGAGCGTGGGTTTCCCCACAAGCTGTGGAGCTTTAACTCCACAGCATGTGTGTGACATCAAGGACAAGTTCCCCGCCTGGAAGTCAGCCTGATTGACAGGCTTTTTTCCAGTCGTGGAGAACGCTGGAGAAGAGGCCGCAATCACAGGTAGGTGTGAGCCCTAACATCCCGGGGGGGGGGCGGGGGGCGGTGGCAGGTAGGGGAGGTCCGATGTCAGAAATTTCTTCAACTGTAACAATTTTCACAGGATTGAACTGGAGACTGCTTATGCCTTCTTTAATTAAATAAAAATCAATACTCATTCCAAAGATGACTGCAAGATAAATGAATTTTAGGTTTAACACTCTCATCACTGGAGCTATGTTCCTCCATTGAACTTGATTTTGTTTTGTTTGGAAAGATGGTTCATCGACATCTCTGAGCACCTATTCAACAAATTTCAATGTCAGACATCCAACAACATCTCCGTGATAATTACTGATGCATTTCATTAAACTTTTCCCCAGTGGCCATCGCTGACACCACTGAATACAAACTGCTTAATCTATTTCATCACCTTTTGTTAGTTAAGCGCATTTCCTCTCCAATTCTTCATCACAGTCGATTAGATCTAAAAATTCCTTCCATAAGAGCTGCTGCTGTGTCAGCCGTGGCTCAGTGGGGAGCACTCGTGCCTCTGAGTCAGAAGGTTGTGGGGCTTCAAGTCCCACTCCGGACACTTGAACACAAAAATCTAGGCTGACACTCCAGTGCAGTACTGAGGGAGTGCTGCACTGTCGGAGGTGCCATCTTTCGGATGGGACGTTAAACCGAGGCTCCGTCTGCTGTATCAGGTGGACGTAAAAGATCCCATGGCACTATTTCGAAGAAAGCAGGGGAGTTATCCCCGGTGTCCAATATTTATCCCTCAATCAACATCACTAAAACAGATTATCTGGTCATTATCACATTGCTGTTTGTGGGAGCTTACTGTGTACAAATTGGCTGCCGCGTTTCCTACATTACAACAGTGACTACACTTCAAAAACGACTTCATTGGTTGTAAAAGCGCTTTGAGACGTCCGGTGGTCGTGAAAAGTGCTACATAAATGCAAGTCTTTCTTTTTTCTTTTTTGCTTATACTGTTCACTCAGCCAAGCCAATTTTTGCATACTGCATCATCTAGTGACACGAGCTATTTAATAATGTGCATTTTATTCTTTTTAAGGAAACAGATTTTCAAGTGCTTTTGGATCCTATGAAAATAAACTTTGGCTGCAAATTTGCCGGCGCTCAGAGGGCGGGTTTGGAGGCGGGTCGGGAGTAAAAATCTAAATGATTGACGGCGGGATGCAAACCCGCCGCCATCCCGCCTCCACGCTACTTTGCCAAGCGTCGGGCCTGCGAGTCCTGATCAGACCTGACACCAAACAGCGGGAGAGGCGGGAGAGGCACTTAAGGCAGTTAACAGCTTGTTAACTGCCTTGCTAATCTTATTTTAACTGCCTGTTCCAATTTTTGAGGTTTTTCTGCGTGTTGCCTGTCGTCAGACAAACACGCCAGCTGCATTGTGCCGGGTTTAGCAAGGAGCTGAATTGTTAGCAGCTGCTTCAGCAGCTTAAAAGCGGTCCTACAACATGGCTGAGTTTGAGATGGCACACGTTAGTACTAAGATCCAACTGCAGTGTGACCTCCTTGGAAGACCCTCTGGCCACTTTGACTGAGCGCTTGCAACCTCTACTGCTCAACTGAGATATCCACCAGCGGAATGGGAACCATTTATATCCTCTCATCTTGGTCGTCAGATTTGGAGGAAGAGCAGCCGTGGCAGCAGCACAACCAGGCAGAACAGCAGGACCAGCAACAGGAGCACCAACCTTCTCCTCAGTCACATCATGATGCACAGGTGCACAGGGCAGAGGGCGTCAGTGCAGGGCTGTCCCTCGCCGCTGGAGATACCCCCACCACAGGGTATACAGGCCGAGGATGAGCTTCCTCAACATGAGTGAGCAGCAGTGCCAAAGGAGGCTGAGACTTTCGCAAGAGGTAGTTGCAGACATCTGCACAATGCTGCACTAACACCTGGAGCTCAGAGGAGCGGGTGGACACTCCTTACCAGTGGCTGTCAACGTCACCACCGCACTCAACTTCTTTGTTTCGGGCTCCTTCCAGGGATCAGCAGCAGACATCAGCGGCATCTCCCAGTTGGCCGCACACACCTGCATCACGCAGGTTACCGATGTCCTCTTTGCAAAGTCGCACAATTACGTCAACTTCTCCACGGATGAAGCAAGTGTAACCTCGCATGCGGTTGACTTTGCAAATATGGCAGGCTTCCCAAGGGTGCAGGGCGTCGTAGACTGCACACATGTGGCCTTAAGGGCACCCCATCACAACCCAGCTGTATTTGTCAACCGCAAGGGCTTCCACTCCCTTAACGTCCAGCTGGTGTGTAACCACAGGAAGATCATTATGCATGTTTGCGCCAAGTACCCTGGCAGTTGCCATGACTCCTTCATCCTGCGGCAGTCTACTGTGCCTCAGCTCTTCAATAAATGAGTGGCTCAAAGACTGGTGTGGGAGAAATGGGTTTTGCTTCCTGGGACACTGGCACCAGTACTGGGGCAGGAGGGAGCTGTTCCGTTGGGACGGGTTTCACTTGGCCAGTGCTGGGACTAGAGTCCTGGCGGATCATATAACTAGGGTTGTAGAGAGGGCTTTAAACTAACTAGTGGGGGAGAGGTTCCTAGAGAGCAAATAATAAAAATGACAACAGAGAAGGTCATAGACTTAGGTAGCAGTGGGGAAATTAAAAACCAGAGTGTGTCAGGAAGGGGCAGAAGGTATGGAGTAAAAGGTAAAGTAATAAAAAGGGCAAAAGCAGGAACTAAGTGTCACAAAACATATTTGAAAGTTCTCTATCTGAATGCACGTAGCATTCGTAACAAAATAGACGAGTTAATGGCACAAATAACTACATATGGGTATGATCTTGTGGCCATTACAGAAACATGGCTGCAGGGTGACAATGCCTGGGAATTAAACATACCAGGTTATTTAACGATCAGGAAGGACAGGCAGGAAGGAAGGGGAGGTGGGGTGGCTATGTTAATAAAGGAAGGAATCACTGTAATACAGAGAAATGATATTGGGTCAAAAGATCCGGATAATGAAACAGTTTGGGTGGAGATAAGGAATAATAAGGGGAAAAAAACACGAGCGGGCGTAGTCTATAGGCCTCCGAACAGTTGCAACTCTGTTGGACGGAGTATCAATCAGGAAATAGTTGAGGCTTGTAATAAGGGAACATCTATAATTATGGGGGATTTTAACTATCATATTAATTGGACAAATCAAATTGCTGGGCTGCCTTGAGGATGAGTTCATTGAGTGTATTAGGGATGGGTTTCTTGAGCAGTATGTAACTGAACCGACCAGGGGGCAAGCAACCTTAGATCTGGTCCTGTGTAACGAGACAGGATTAATTAAAAATGTCCTAGTAAAGGACCCCCTTGGAATGAGTGACCATAACATGGTTGAATTCCATATTCAATTAGAGGGTGAGAAGGTTGGATCTCAAACAAGCATGCTAAGCTTGAATAAAGGAGACTATGAAGGTATGCGAGCAGAATTGAGTAGAGTGGATTGGGAAAATAGATTAAAGGGTAAGACGATACATGATCAGTGGTGTACATTTAAGGAGTTATTTTACAACTTCCAAAAAATATATATTCCACTGAGAAGAAAAGGGTGTAAAAGAAAAGACAGTCATCCGTGGCTAAGTAAAGAAATTAAGGATAGTATTCAACTAAAAACAAGGGCTTATAAGGTAGCCAAATCTAGTGGGAGGATAGAGGATTGGGAAAACTTTAAAAGACAGCAAAAAATAACAAAAAGATTGATTAAGAAAGGGAAGATAGATTATGAAAGTAAATTAGCAAAAAATATAAAAACAGATAGTAAGAGTTTTTATAGTTATATAAAAAGAAAAAGGGTGGCTAAAGTAAATGTTGGTCCCTTAGAGGATGAGACCGGGAAATTAATGGTGGGAAATATGGAGATAGCAAATACACTGAATGAATATTTTGTATCAGTCTTTACAGTAGAGGACACTAAGAATATCCCAACACTGGACAAACAGGGGACTATAGGGGGGGAGGAGCTAAACACGATCAAAATCACTAAGGATGTGGTACTCGGTAAAATAATGGGACTCAAGGAGGATAAATCACCTGGACCTGATGGCTTACATCCCAGGGTCTTGAGGGAAGTGACGGTAGGGATTGTGGATGCATTGGTAATAATTTTCCAAAACTCCCTGGACTCAGCAAAGATCCCGGCAGACTGGAAAACTACTAATGTAACACCCTTATTTAAAAAGGGCAGTAGACAGAAGGCTGGAAACTATAGACCGGTTAGCCTAACATCTGTGGTAGGTAAAATTTTGGAGTCCATTATTAAGGAGACAGTAACGGGACATTTGGATAATCATAATTTAATAGGACAAAGTCAGCATGGTTTTATGAAGGGGAAGTCATGTTTGACAAATTTGCTGGAGTTCTTTGAGGAAGTAACACATAGGGTGGATAAAGGGGAACCAGTGGATGTGGTGTATTTAGACTTCCAAAAGGCATTTGACAAGGTGCCACACAAAAGATTATTGCTTAAGATAAAAAATCACGGGATTGGGGGTAATATTCTGGCATGGATAGAGGATTGGCTATCCAACAGAAGGCAGAGAGTTGGGATAAATGGTTCATTCTCAGGCTGGCAATCAGTAACTAGTGGTGTTCCGCAGGGGTCAGTGCTGGGTCCCCAACTCTTTACAATCTATATTAACGATTTGGAGGAGGGGACCGAGTGTAACATATCAAAGTTTGCAGATGATACAAAGATGGGAGGGAAAGTAGTGAGTGAGGAGGACATAAAAAACCTGCAAGGGGACATAGACAGGCTAAGTAAGTGGGCAGAGATTTGGCAGATGGAATACAATACTGGAAAGTGTGAGGTTATGCACTTTGGCAGGAAAAATAGTAGAGCAAGTTATTATCTAAATGGCAAGAAACTGGAAAGTACTGAAGTACAAAGGGATCTGGGGGTCCTGGTGCACGAAACTCAAAAGGTTAGTATGCAGGTGCAGCAAGTGATTAAGAAGGCCAATGGAATGTTGGCTTTCATTGCTAAGGGGATAGAATATAAAAATAGGGAGGTATTGCTTCAGTTGTACAAGGTATTGGTGAGACCGCACCTGGAATACTGCATACAGTTTTGGTGTCCATACTTAAGAAAAGACATCCTTGCTCTCGAGTCAGTACAAAGAAGGTTCACTCGGTTAATCCCGGGGATGAGGGGATGGACATATGAGGAGAGGTTGGGTAGATTGGGACTCTACTCATTGGAGTTCAGAAGAATGAGAGGCGATCTTATTGAAACATATAAGATTGTGAAGGGGTTGGATCGGGTGGATGCGGGGAGGATGTTCCCGATGATGGGTGAAACTAGAACTAGGGGGCATAGTCTTAGAATAAGGGGCTGCTCTTTCAAAACTGAGATGAGAAGGAACTATTTCACTCAGAGGGTGGTAGGTCCATGGAATATGCTGCCCCAAAAAGCTGTAGAAGCTACATCATTACATAAATTTAAAACAGAAATAGACAGTTTCCTAGAAGTAAAGGGAATTAAGGGTTACGGGGAGCGGGCAGGAATTTGGACATGAGTCTAGGTTCGGATCGGTCATGGCCCTGTGGGTAGCGTAGCGGGCCCAGGGGCCGTGCAGCCTGATTCTGCTCCTATTTCGTGTGTCCAATTCTGTTAGGTTCAGGAGATGGTTCTGTGAGAGTAGATTGGCGGTTAGGATCAAATCAGCCATGATCTTATTGAATGGCGGAGCAGGCTCGAGGGGCAAATTGGCCTACTCCTGCTCCTATTTCTTATGTTCTTATGTTCTTATGCTCAGCCCCTTAGAGGTTAGGACTTTTACATAGAATTACATAGAGAAATAGGCCATTCAGCTCAACAAGTCTATACTCCACAAGAGCCTCCTCCTCCTCCCACCATACTTCACCTCAACCTATCAACATATGGTTCAATTCCTTTCTCCCTCATGTACTTCTCTAGCTTCCCCTTAAATGCATCTATAGTATTCGCCTTAACCACTCCATGTGCTAGCGCATTCCACATTCTCATCACTCTCTCTGTAAAGAAAATTCTCCTGAATTCCTTATTGCATTTATTAGTGATAATTTTATGTTGATGGCCCCTAGTTTTGGACACCCCCCATAAATGGAAATATCTTCTCTATGTCTACCCTATCGAACCCCTTCATAATTCTAAACACCTCTAACAGGTCACCTTGTTCGAGATAGTCATTGCCTGCCACTTATATGGCACGAAAATCACCTGCTAATTGTCAGCCCAAGCCTGAATGTTGTCCAGGTCCTGCTGTAGGCTTCAATATTAGAGGAGTTGTGAATGGAGCTGAACATGATGGAATAACCCACAAACAGCCCCATTCCTGACCTTATGACAGAGGGAGGTCATTGATAAGCAGCTGAAGATGGAAGTGTCCTTGACCCAACCATGCACTTCTCACTTATCAAGTAATCCAATTACATTAGTGACAGAATGATTACCATGATAAGCAAAAAATCCTCTTACTGATTTTAAATTCAGCCTCACCAGGTCCTCTGGCATCTTTCACTTTATTGATTTCTATCTTAGTGAAAGCTGAGTTTAATGAGATACATATAAGAACATAAGAATTAGGAGCAGGAGTAGGCCATACGGCCCTTTGAGCCTGCTCCGCCATTTAATAAGATCATAGTTGATCTTTGACCTCAACTCCATTTTCCTGCCCGATCCCCATATCTCTTGATTCCCCTAGAGTCCAAAAATCTATCGATCCCAGCCTTGAATATACTCAACGATTCAGCCCTTTGAGGTAGCGAATTCCAAAGATTCACAACCTTCTGAGTGAAGAAATTTCTCCTCATCTCAGTCTTAAATGCCTGACCCCTTATTCTGAGACTATGCCCCCTAGTTCTAGACTCTCCAGCCAGGGTAAACAACCTCTCAGCATCTACCCTGTCAATCCCCCTCAGAATCTTATATGTTTCAATGAAATCACCTCTCATTCTTCTAAACTCCAGAGAGTATAGGCCCAATATACTCAATCCCTCCTCATAGGACAACCCTCTCATCCCAGGAATCACTCTAGTGAACCTTCATTGCACTGCCTCTAAGGCAAGTATATCCTTCCTCAGGTAAGGAGATCAAAACTGTGCACAGTACTCCAGGTGTTGTCTCACCAAAGCCCTGTATAATTGTAGCAAGACATCCTTACTCTTGTACTCCAACCCCCTTTGCAATAAAGGTCAACATGCCATTTGCCTTCCTAATTGCTTGCTCTACCTGCATGCTAACTTTCTATGTTTCCTGTACGAGGACACCTAAATCTCTCTGAACACAAACGTCTCATAGTTTCTCACCATTTAAAAAATGCTATTTATTTCATGTTCTCTCTTTGACTTTCCTCTCTACAGTACATTGTTTTGATTCACTGTTAGAACTGTGTTTACTGACATAACAACAGTGATTGCACTTCAAAAGTAATTTGTGGTAAGTGCTTTTACACGTTTCTAAAATACATGATAAGGCGCAACATCAAATATAAATCTTTCTTTCTCCTGATCTGAACTTTCGGAATCAGTGTTAAGGCAAATTTATGAAAAAATCCACCTCTCTAAACCTGAGAGACACATTTTACTCAACATTTAAAATGGATTGTTGCTGTAGTAACAGTCTTGGGTAAAAATGAAAAAAAAAAATTAGCAGAAGGTCTGGAACGTTCTATTAAAAATAACAGTAAATTGTTGCTGAAGAAATTTCTATCTACTTCTGAAAGTGATGTAATATACAATAATCGGTGCAACTTCATAGAAAAACAGCAAGGCCCTCAATTTGAAAACCACTGAAGAAATATGCAGTTATTGGCAGGAATTTGCTGTAGGTAATCAAGGTGAACTAACAGCGTTCGGCGTTATTACCCCTCTGAAAATGACCACAACTTCGGGATTTAGCGCATTGCACACCTAAAATGCGGAAATCCTGAAGTTGTGGTCAGTCATTCACTGCTCCCACGTTGGCTGCGCTGTGGACAACCCCCCACCCCCACAGCCAACAATCAGTGTAATCAATGAAATCAGTGAAACTGACAAAAACTTGGGGGCTTTTCCACGGTAATATTGCTGTTAAATACCTCATTAAATGACAATTTAGGAATAGGTGTAACTGGGTTTTTAACAGCATATTGACTGCTAAACAAATGTTATGGCCATGAAAAACTAATTTTTTTATTTATGGAGTGGCAAATTTCTCCATTATGATAAAATTTTACAATTTTTTTTTAAAGTTTGTTTGTGATATTTCAGGTTCTACCTTATTCCCATGTGAGAGTCCCAATCTTTGTTTCGCTCTCTGTAACATTTTTAAAAAGTCCGGATAAAAGCAGCTTCTCATTTCCTGGTTTCCTGTCTATGAGAATTCTGCAATTTGATTGGCTGCTTAGACAGCTTGTTGACGGCACAGCAGCATCGCACTAGGGATTCCGACTATAGAGCACTGAAATCAATTACATGTCAAAAATGGCAAACTTCTCGCCATAGAGATCACAAGATCTCTGTGGGCAAGTTTCTTCGGGGCCAGCGGCGAACGCCTTTGCTTCGCCGCTGACCGCAAATTCCGGCCATATTGTTTTGGTAGATTTGTAATGTTACACGGTATCATGATAGGTTTTACAGACATAAGTCAGAACAATGGAATGCAAATGATCTCATTCCACCGTACATCAGTCTATTCTGAAGATGTTAATAATTCCTAAATGTATCCTTTGTAATCACCCTCCTGATTGCTAGCTGCAAAAGTAATCTTCAACCTCTTACCATCTTTGAGTCTCCACAGAAGTCAAGACACTTTCCAAACCTGACAACATCAACTAAAATAATGCTAGCGCCTGTGTTTCCTTGTACACAAATCCATCACTTCCAGGATCACATTATGATATAACATCGCGAATATATTGCCTTCTAGGAGAAAGAGGACGTTGAACACCAAGGTCTTCTTCCAATGTATTGAGTAACACAAAGTCAGCTTTTTTTTAAAAAAACATAAAGCTTTGAAGTTCTGCCAAGTTGCTGGAAGTTTCAGGTCACGGTCACCTTTTCTTATGACGTACTGCCATTTAGGTACTTGGAAAAACTGGTTACTAGGGAGCTGATGCTTTCCTTATAGTTGCTGAAGAACATTAGTATCTCATTATCATGGAGATCTTATAAACAATTTATTTTTGATGTTCATCATTCCTAATTCTAAGATCTGAATTGTTTCCAGAATGAGTTTTAATAGAGTGGATCCAGCTTCACCTTGAAAAATGTTCTGTTTTTAAACAATTTATCCACTGCATGCAAATTCTGACACTAAAATTTATTTTCTCACAGTAAGAACAAAAACAATTGCTGAACCTTTTAACTTACCCACAATTTGTATGAAACGCATTTCTTATAATTTTCAATTGTTTTTAAAGACATGTCTCAAGCAGCACTTGCTTATTAACCAGTTTGTCAGAGAGTTGCCAGCCTGCTTCTTGAATGCAGGGGAATGGCATAGAAGAACTATTGCTGCTGGATTCACAATCTCTTGTGTCTGTTAAGCCCAGTCAATATCAATGTTTCAGTACTCTCTGCAAAATGGTGTTATCACCCCAGCATTGTCACTTTATTAATGAGGTCCTGCAGGCAGATTTTAGGGAGCTAGGAAAGAGATTAAAAAGCAGGACCTCAAAGGTAGTATTCTCCGGATTACTCCCGGTGCCACGAGCTAGTGAGTATAGAAATAGGAGGATAGAGCAGATGAATGTGTGGCTGGAGAGACGGCGCAGGAGGGAGGGCTTTAGATTCCTGGGACATTGGGACCGGTTCTGGGGGAGGGGGGACCTGTCCAGGCCGGATGGGTTGCACCTCAACAGGGCCGGAACCAATATCCTCACGGGGAGGTTTGCTAGTGCTGTTGGGGAGGGTTTAAACTAAATGGCAGGGGGATGGGCACCAGGATGTAACATTAGAAAGGAGAAACAAGGTACATAAAGGATTGGGAGACAGATAGCACTAGAGTAAGAAATAGTACGGTATTAGGGTGGGGTCAGATTAAGAGAGAATACAAGAAGTTCCAAGGTAAGTTTACAGACCATGTGTGTAAACGCACGAAGTGTGGTAAATAAGGTTGGTAAGTTGCAGGCGCAAATAGCCACATGGGAATATGATGCTGTGGCGATAACGGAGATCTGGCTCAAAAAAGAGCAGGATTGGTACTAAATATTTCTGGATACAAGGTGTTCAGGAAAGACAGGGAAGGAAAGAAAGGAGGTGGGGGTGGCAGTATTGATTAAGGAGAATATTACAGTGCTGGAGAGAGAGGACGTCCTGGAGGGATCAAGGACAGAATCTATTTGATGAGATTTAAGAAACAATAGAGGTGCCATTATACTACTAGGTGTATTCTATGGGCCACTAACTAGTGGGAAGGATATAAAGGAGCAAATTTGTAGGGAAATTACAGAGAGGTGCAAGAACTATAGAGTAGTGATAATGGGGGACTCCAACTATCCTAATATAGACTGGGATAGTAATAATGTAAAGGGCAGAGAGGGGGAAGAATTTCTGAAGTGTGTTCAGGAGAAGATTCTTGATTAGTATGTTTCTGCCCCAATGTGGAAGGAGGCATTTCTGGATCTGGTTCTGGGGAATGAGGTGGATCAAGTGTCAGTAGGGGAACATTTAGGGAACAGTGATCATAGTATCATAAGGTTTAGATTAGCTATGTAAAAGGACAGGGAGCAATCTAGAGTAAAAGTACTTAATTGGAGGAAGGCCAATTTCAGTGGGTTGAGAATGGATCTGGCCTGGGTAAATTCAATTCAAAGATTGGCAGGCAAAACTGTAATCAAACAACGGGCTGCCTTTAAAGAGATGGTTCGGGTACAGTCAAGGTACATTCCCACGAGGAGGCAACCAAAGTCAGAGCTCCCTGGATGACGAAAGAGATAAGAGAGTAAGATGAAGCAGAAAAAGGGGGCGTATGACAGATGTCAGGTTGAGAATACAAGTGAGAACCAGGCTGAATATAGAAAGTTCAGAGGGGAAGTGAAAAAGGAAATAAGAGGGGCAAAGAGAGAGTATGAGAATAGATTGGCAGCTAACATAAAAGGGAATCCAAAAGTCTTCTATAGCCATAGAAATAGTAAACGGGTAATAAGAGGAGGGGTGGGGCCAAAAAGGAGACCTACACAAGGAGGCAGCGGGCATGGATGAGGTACTAAATGAGTACTTTGCATGTGTCTTTACCAAGGAAGATGATGCTGACAAAGTCATAGTGAAAGAGGAGGTAGTTGAGATACTGGATGGGATAAAAATTGATAAAGAGGAGGTACTAGAAAGGCTGGCTGCTAGACTTAAAGTAGATAAGTCGTCAGGACCGGATGGGATGCATCTTAGGATGCTGAGAGAAGTAAAGGTGGAAATTGCGGAGGTACTGGCCATAATCTTCCAATCCTTCTTAGATACGAGGGTGGTGCCAGAGCACTGGAGAATTGCAAATAAATGATAAACTGGACAAAATTAACAGTCACTTGGACAAGTGTGGATTAATTGAGGAAAGCCAGCCTTTGTTAAAGGTAAATCGTGTTTACCTAACTTGATTGAGATTTTTGATGAGGTAACAGAGAGGGTTAATGAGGGCAATGCGGTTGATGTGGTGTACATGGACTTCCAAAAGGCGTTTGATAAAGTGCCACATAATAGGCTTGCCAACAAAGTTGAAGCCCATGGAATAAAAGGGACAGTTGCAGCATGGATACGAAATTGGCTAAGTGACAAGAGTAGTGATGAACGGTTGTTTTTCAGACTGGAGGAAAGTACACAGTTAGTTGTGTTACCCAGCTTTTCTTGATATATATTAATGACTTGAACTTGGGTATACAGGGCACAATTTCAAAATTTGCAAATGACACATGCAAATTTCTCATGTCATCAGGTCAAGCATGGGAAACCTCCTGCTGATTATCACCTACCGCCCTCCCTCAGCTGATGAATCAGTACTCCTCCATGTTGAACACCACTTGGAAGAAGCACTGAGAGTAGCAAAGGCACAGAATGTACTCTGGGTGGGGGACTTCAATGTCCATCACCAAGAGTGGCTCGGTAGCACCACTACTGACCGAGCTGGCCGAGTCCTGAAGGACATAACTGCCAGTCTGAGCCTGCGACAGGTGGTGAGAGAACCAACACAAGGGAAAAACCTACTCGACCTCATCCTCACCAATCTACCTGGCGCAGATGCATCTGTCCACGACAGTATTGGTAGCAGTGACCACCGCACAGTCACTGTGGAGACGAAGTCCCATCGTCACAATGAGGACACCTTCTATCGTGTTGTGTGGCACTACCACCGTGCTAAATGGGATAGATTCAGAACAGATCTAGCAGCTCAAAACTGGGCATGCATGAGACGCTATGAGCCATCAGCAGAAGCAGAATTTATTCCACCACAATCTGTAACCTCATGGCCCGGTATATCCCTCACTCTACCATTACCATCAAGCCAGGGGACCAACCCTGGTTCAATAAGGAGTGTAGAGAGCATGCCAGGAGCAGCACCAGGCGTACCTAAAAATGAGGTGCCAACCTGGGGAACCTGCAACACAGGACTACATGCATGCTAAAAAGCAGAAGCAGCATGCTATAGACAGAGCTAAGCGATCCCACAATCAACTGATCAGATCAATGCTCTGCATCCTGCCACATCCAGTCATGGACCATTAAACAACTAACGGGAGGAGAAGGCTCCATGAATATCCCCATCCTCAATGATGGTGGAGTCCAGCATGTGAGTGCAAAAGACAAGGCTGAAGCGTTTGCAACCATCTTCAGCCAGAAGTGCCGAGTGGATGATCCATATCGGCCTCCTCCTGAGGTCCCCACCATCACGGAAGCCAGTCTTCAGCCAATTCGATTCACTCCACGTGATATCAAAAAACGGCTGAGCGGACTGGATACAGCAAAGACTATGGGCCCCGACAACATCCCAGCTATCGTGATGAAGACTTGGGGGGAAAAATTCAGTTGGTTGTGCCTCCTGTTAGCGCCTTAAGAGGGCGCTAATGGGGCGCAAAGCAGCTAGCGCCCGGGCGCGGCGATGTTTGCGCTGCTCGCGAAATTAACTAGACATTTTGCGGCGGCGCTAAACACTACCGCCACGATCTCCTGCGCCGGCAGATTGTGACGTCAGTCGAGTGCGCAACGCCCCGGTATAGCCCCGGAGCGGATATTGAGTGGCGCCCCCTGCCTTACCGCCTGCCGCTAGCAACGACAGGTTGAGGGGAGCGTTTTGCAGTCAGGAAGGGACTGGGGGAGCGCTATTTAAAGGCGACTGCTTCCTGCCTTTTATTGTTGGTGACATTTTTGAACCACGCATTCTGAGAGAGAGAGAGAGAGAGACTTCTGGAGAGATTCAACGCGGTGTGAAGGAGTTTTGGGTACTGAGCAGCACTTTGCAGGTTCATTTTGATTTGCCCTTCCTTGTATCGATTTAGAAGAGACTTTGGGGGCTGCACTCTGAGCTCTTTCCCTGGTACTCTCCATTGTTCTTTCCAGCAGATTTGATGTACAGGTCTCTCCAGGCTGAGATTCAAGGCTGCAATGAGCAGGATGTGGATGGAAAGCAAGATCAACCTTCCCCTTTAAGAACTGGCCCGCGCTATTGTGTGTGTGTTCCATTGCTGACTGACATCACATGAGCTTCGCCAGCGCTCTGAGGTAGCGCCTCGCTCCTCGGCCTTTGCGCCTTAAGACAGGTGTGAAGCGCCTGATTTAGTGCTCCAATCACCTCCGGGGCGATAAAAGTGAAGTTTGCAGTCGAAGGCGATAATTAGCGCCAGGCGCTAATCTTTGCGCCCGGCTGATAATTGCGCCCCAAATGGGGCGATACTGAATTTCTCCCCCTTGTACTCCAGAACTGTGGGAGTACCTTCACCACACGGACTGCAGCGGTTCAAGAAGGCGGCTCACCACCACCTTCTCAAGGGCAATTAGGGATGGGCAATAAATGCTGGCCTTGCCAGCGACGCCCACATCCCATAAAAAACAAATAAAACAACAAGAGGCATTGAGTACAAAAGCAAGGAATTTATGATGAACCTTTATAAAACAATGGTCCGACCTCAACTGGAGTATTGTGTCCAATTCTGGGCACCACATTTTAGGAAGGATGTGAAGACCTTAGAGAGGGTGCAGAAAAGATTTACAAGAATGGTTCCAGGGATGAGGGACTTCAGTTACGTGGATAGACTAGAGAAGCTGGGGTTGTTCTCCTTAGAGCAGAGAAGGTTGAGAGGAGATTTGATAGAGGTGTTCAAAATCATGAGGGATCTGGACAGAGTAGATAGAGAGAATCTGTTCCCATTGGCGGAAGGGTCGAGAACCAGAGGACACAGATTTAAGATGATTGGCAGAAAAACCAAACATGACATGAGGGAAAACTTTTTTACAGAGCGAGTTGTTATGGTCTGGAATGCACGGCCTGAAAGGGTGGTGGAGGCAGATTCAATTGTGGCTTTCAAAAGGGAATTGGATACGTATCTGAAGGAAAACAAATTGCATGGCTACAGGGAAAGGGCGGGGGAGTGGAACTAGCTGAAGTGCTCTTGCAGAGAGCCGGCACGGGCTCGATGGGCCGAATGGCCTCCTTCTGTGCTATAACCATTCTATGATTCTACACAGAGGGGCTGTCTCAGACATCAGTGAAAGATCCAAACCTCACCTGCAACACAGAGGCCAGCAAATGATAATTTATCATAAGTGGAACATCCTGAACTCACCGCTGTGGATAAAACAATGAAATACATAAGATGCCCAAATGTAGGAAGGATGTTGTAGTCAATGCACAACCAATGACAAAACCCGGTACTGTGTAAATAATTATCAAACACAAGCTCCAGAATGATTTCTCTTCTCTTTGTTGTAGTTTGCTCTGTTATTGGTGCCTATAACCAGGTTGTTAAATCTGTGACATAAATTTTTCCTCTCAGAATGGAAAACTAATTTCTGTTTTTTCCCCCCATACTATACAAACAGCAACAACTGTCATCCATCAAGAGCTGACACAAGATAAAATGGAACAGCTTATACACACAAGAACCAAACAAAGAATTTGATTTCAAGCACCCTGATTAATGGCCCAAAGTCTGCAGTTTGTCATTTATATTGGCTTTTTGCGTCTTATCAGAAATTCCAGCTACAGAACATGGACACATTCAAAGTGGTGTACAATAAAAGTGTCACAATGCCTTAAAGGCATTAAATATAACAGCTAAAATAAACTAATTTTAGTCATTTTGTGTTTAGTAAATAAATATATTAGCTACTTGGACAAATGGAGTTTTGAATATTGGTGCAGTAATCCCACTCTTTTCAAACAGGATAGGGAGCAAAACATCTTCATTCTTGCTTAGCCAGAGAGGAAAAAAATTAAATAAAGTTGCTCTGTATTGTAATGTCAAAACGAGTATTTTAAGCATTACTTTCTAAAATTTGCAATAAAGTACTTTTTAATTGCACTATTTATTGCTAACTTGGTTTGAGTACCACAATTTTTTTTAAAAAACACAAAATAACTTTCTTTTTGAACTGTTACCGAATAAATGGACAATCTTCAGATCCACTGTTAGGGTATGGTAGCCTAGTGATTAT
This sequence comes from Squalus acanthias, assembly GCA_030390025.1. NCBI lineage: Eukaryota > Metazoa > Chordata > Chondrichthyes > Squaliformes > Squalidae > Squalus > Squalus acanthias. Next base: position 95,021,305 of record CM059426.1, read on the forward strand.
GGGAGTGGACTAGCAAAGGTCATCAGTTCAAATCCCAAAGTTGTGAAATTGAATTCAATAAATTTGGTAATGTGTGGGCTGGCACCATAGTGGATTGTTGCAAAAACACAACTAGTTCACTAATGCCCTTCAGGCAAGAGAACCATGACTCCAATCACACATTATGTGGTTGACCCAATGCCCTCAGGGAAAATAGGGATGAGCAATAAATACTGCCTTGAATGTTCAATTACCAGTGTTTGTAGGGCTCATCCCTTTGAGTTACCTTTTCTCATCTTCTTAAGCACAGGAAGCAAATGTAATCTATTTTAATGAAGTTTAATAAAATCAAATTCTTTAAAGATACGGTTTGCTACTACAATGATTATGTGTATATTCCATATAGCTAACTTAGAATCTGTGATAAATATTGTAATTACATCACAGGTAGACTTTTAAAAAAAGAGCTTTAAACCCACAATAGGTGTACCGTTTGAGTCTGCCTCTGAACTTTTCAATGCTCTAAATCAAAGCTGTTGCTGTCATTTGGTAAAGATATTGGACCGCAGCGAAAATAAACTTTCTCCCTTAGCTAAGAGCATTGACTGAAGACCTGTCACCAAGCCTCTATTGATGCTATTCCATAATAGCCTCAAGACCTGTTGGAGCAGCAAAGTGTTGAGCTGCCCTATAATTAAGAGTTTTCTGCATATCTTAAATCTGTAGGGTGCCACAATAAATGGGGCTGTAGCAGAAAAGAAACTCCATTGTTTTCTGTTTGGTTAAAATACATAATATAGCCATGGAGGAGATTGAAAAAGAGTTTGTTTTTAATTATGAAGGGTCTTAATAGTCATTAGATAATTCTGGTTGGAGAGTCGCTGACGAGGGATCATGAATTTAAAATTGTCACTAAGGCCGGAATTTTGCAGGGGGTCAGCGGGGACGATCGGTGGCGTGTTGGGTGGGAAAGTGTTTTTTATTAAAGCGGGTCAGGACCCCACTGTGAACCCGCCGCCACGCGCCTTTCCCAATGTCGGGACTGTCAGCGCTGAGCAGACCTGACACACAGCGGCGGGTTCACAGCGGGGGACCCATTCAAGTAATTAGTGGCTTGTTTAGAGCCACTTAAGAATGATTTTCGGCTTACCTTTTGCATGTGACAGCTCGCCCACGGGGTCCACGCTGGTCGTGGACCACATCTGGCAAGCTGAGGCGGGAGTTCAGTGGTCATTGAATCAGCTGTTGAGTTGACAGCTTCAAATGTAAAGTAAAAGCTCCCACTTTACAGAGATATCTTCCCTCAGCCACAAGCTCTTCCTCACTGCATTTCCACAAAAGATTCACCATGCTGCAGGTCTTTACACAAGTCTTCATCCAGTCTGACCTCATTACCTCTCTCACCATTGACAGATCGCTTCTGTCATCTCTACTTCACCTGCCATCTATTCCATCAACATGGGTGCCCTTTATACTCTCTCACGTTGGTCCTCAGAATCCCACCACGATCAGCCCCAACACCAGCAGCACCTGGCACACCAGCAGCACCAACAACACCACCAACCTTCTCCGCACAGGACAGAGGGCATCAGCACCCGACCACATTGCTGCCCGGGATGCCAGGGATGGCCTCATCATGGCCAGATTTATTTCCCTTGATGCTGTACACCCTGGCTGCCACATGATGCGCCAGGTTGGCACCACACCACACCAACACCATAAAGCATCCCTACAATGCCCAAGCCATTCCTTTCACACTCATCACCATTGCGGGGTGTACCATTATGTCTCACCATTCACTGCAACTCACTAAGCCACTTCCAAAGGTGCACACAAATCTGTCCAAGAATGCAAAGTGGCAGGTGAAGTAGAGATGATGAAGCAATCTGTCAATGGTGAGAGAGGTAATGTGGTCAGACTGAATATTTGACACCGCATTAACAGAAACTTTACATGAACATTGTGTAAAACACCCAAGTGCCTACCCTCGAGTGTTGCTAGTTGGTATGATAGCACTAGGATGAGGGCGAGTGTGAGGGGTGGCTAGTGAGATGGGGATGTGATAATATAGATAGAAAGGGATGGGTGGAGGTCCAAGGTAAGTTAGTGTAAGGGTAGAATCATAGAATCATAGAAAGTTACAGCACGGAAGGAGGTCATTTCGGCCCATCGTGTCCACGCCGGCCAACAAAGAGCTATCCAGCCTAATCCCACTTCCCAGCTCTTGGTCCGTAGCCCTGCAGGTTAGAGCATCCCAAGTGCAAATCCAAGTACTTTTTAAATGTGGTTAGGGTTCCTGCCTCTACCACCCTTTCAGGCAGTGACTTCCAAACCCCCACAACCCTCTGGGTGAAGAAATTTCCCCTCAAATCCCCTCTAAACCTTCCACCAATTACTTTAAATCTGTGCCCCCTGGTTTTTGACCCCTCTGTTAAGGGAAATAGGTCCTTTCTATCCACTTTATCTATGCCCCTCATAATTTTATACACCTCAATAAGGTCTCCCCTCAGCCTCCTCTGTTCCAAGGAAAACAGACCCAGCCTATCCAGTCTTTCCTCATAGCTAAGACTCTCTACTCCCGGCAACATCCTTGTAAATCTCCTCTGTACCCTCTCTAGTGCAATCACATCTTTCCTGTAATGTGGTGACCAGAACTGCACGCACTACTCTAGCTGAGGCCTAACTAGTGTTTTATACAGTTGAAGCATAATCTTGTATTCTATGCCACAGCTAATAAAGGCAAGCATTCCGTATGCCTTCTTAACCAGCTTATCTACTTGCCCTGCTACCTTCAGGGATCTGTGGACATGCACTCCAAGGTCCCTTTGTTCCTCTACACTACTCAGTGTCCTACCATTTAATGTGTATTCCCTTTCCTTGTTAGCCCTCCCCAAATGCATTACCTCACACTTCTCCAGATTGAATTCCATTTGCCACTGTTCTGCCCACCTGACCAATTTATTGATATCTTCCTGCAGTCTACAGCTTCCTTCTTCAGTATCAACCACACAGCCGATTTTAGTATCATCTGCAAACTTCTTAATCATACCCGCTATATTCAAGTCAAGATCGTTGATATATACCACAAAAAACAAGGGGCCTAGTACTGAGCCCTGTGGAACCCCACTGGAAACAGCCTTCCAGTCACAAAAACACCCATCAACCATTACCCTCTGCTTCCTGTCTCCGAGCCAGTTTTGAATCCAACTTGACACTTTGCCCTGGATCCCATGGGCTTTTAACTTCGTGACCAGTCTGCCAAGTGGAACCTTATCAAAAGCCTTGCTAAAGTCCATATACACTACATCAAACGCACTACCCTCATCTACCCTCCTTGTTACCTCCTCAAAAATTTCAATCAAGTTTGTCAGTCAGGACCTTCCCTTATCAAATCCGTGCTGACTATCCTTGATTAGTCCATGTCTTTCTAAATGAAGATTTATCCTGTCCTTCAGAATTCTTTCCAATAATTTTCCCACCACCGAGGTTAGGCTGACTGGCCTGTCATTACTTGGTCTATCCTTTTCTCCCTTTTTAAACAAGGGTACCACATTAGCAATCCTCCAGTCCTCCAGCACCACACCTGAAGCCAGAGAGGATTGAAAAATCATGGTCAGGGCCTCTGCTATTTCCTCTTTTGCTTCGCTTAACAGCCTGGGATACATTTCATCCGGGCCTGGGGATTTATCCACTTTTAAAGCTGCTAAACCCCTTAATACTTCCTCTCTCACTATGTTTATTTCATCTAATATTTCACACTCCTCCTCCCCCCCCCCGATAGCAATGTCTGCTTCGCCCCTCTTCTTTGTGAAAACAGACGCAAAGTATTCATTAAGAACCAATGTCACCCGCCTCCACACACAGATTACCCTCATGATCTCTAATAGGCCCTACCCTTTCTTTAGTTATCCTCTTACTCTTAATATATTTATAAAACATTTTTGGGTTTTCCTTGATTTTACTTGCCAAGAATTTTTTCATGCTCTCTCTTTGCTTTCCTAATATCATTTTTAATTGCACCCCTGCACTTTCTGTACTCCTCTAAAGATTCTGGAGTATTTAGCCCTCGGTATCTGTCATATGCCTCCCTTTTTTTCTTTATCCTACCCTGCATGTCTCCAGACATCCAGGGGGCTCTAGATTTGTTCGTCCCACCTTTTTTCTTCAAGGGCACATGTTTGGTCTGAACCCTCCGGATCTCGTCCTTGAATGCCTCCCACTGCTCTGACACTAATTTACCTTCAAGTAGCTGTTTCCAGTCCACTATGGCTAAATCCCCTCTGAGCTTAGCAAAATTTGCTTTTCCCCAATTTAAATTTTTATTCCTGGTCTATCCCTGTCCTTTTCCATAACTATCTTAAATCTAACAGAATTATGATCACTACCACCAAAATGCTCCCCCGCTGATACGCCTTCTACCTGCCCAGCTTCATTCCCTAAAACTAAGTCCAGAACCGCCCCCTCCCTTGTTGGGCTTGCTACATACTGGCTAAAAAAGTTCTCCTGGATGCATTTTAGAAATTCCGCACCTTCTATATCCTTCACACTAATTTTATCCCAGTTAATATTGGGGTAGTTGAAATCCCCTACTATTACTGCCCTATAGTTTTTGCACTTCTCAGAAATTTGTCTACATATTTGTTCTTCTATCTCCCTCTCACTGTTTGGGGGTCTGTGGTACGCTCCCAGCAGTGTGATCGCCACTTTTTTGTTTTTCAATTCGACCCATATGGCCTCGTTTGATGATCCCTTCAACATATCAACCCTCCTCACAGCTGTAATAGTTTCTTTAATCAATACCGCGACCCCCCCCTCCCTTTTTACCTCCCTCTCTATCC